>PVKB01000924.1:0-389788 GCA_004027205.1 Ctenodactylus gundi | reverse complement strand
CATTTGGCTCAAATTCTCTGCTCTAAAAGTAAAACTCAGGGGAAATCAGCTTGGTTTTACTCTGCCTTTCTTCCTCAAATCATTTTTAGACTAATCAAACCTAGATATTGGAGAACTCTTCAAATCCCACAGTAGTCCCACTTAAATAACTTCAGTTAATATTTATTAGGATATTATTTTCACTTCCACTATACCTTAAATGGATCCAAGCTCTTCAGATTAATCACAGAAAGGAACTGTAATTCAAAGTAGTTTTCTTTTTTCTTCATTTTGGAAATTTTAGACACGAAAAAGTTGTAGATCTAAAATTCCGTTTATAAAATACGAGATTATGAGTATTATTTTCTATCTAAAAATACTATCAATCACAATACTCTAATTCAGAGATACAAAGTACTCAGAAAAGTACAAATTACTGCGAGGGTTTTAGAAAATAACTATTTTCTTTTATTGTTTCACTACATGTGAATAAATTTCAGATTAAAATATGTACTAATGCAAATCTAAAATTTTAATCTTAATCCTTACTTTTTAAGGTCTAATTTTTTTTTACTTTCTTTAGTATTTGATTTATAAACAATAAACTTATGAGATAGTTTTTTTTTCCCTTAAATGTGGTGCTTTACTCAAAATTCTTTGGCTTTCCAAAGGCCAGAGCTTGCTTCATTTAGGTATTCTGGTTGCTGTTTGTGTAGTTTGACAATAGAGGTGAATTATGTCAAAGTGACATTCTCCAAGACTTGGTATCACTATGTGCATGCCATGTCTATGTGAGGGAGGGATGAAACAAAACAAAATATTGATGTTGGCTTAGATACACTGAAAAATCAAACTGTACATTTAGTGTGTGGCAGCAATAACTGTGTGTGTATGTGTGCGTGCGTGTGTGTGTGTGTGTGCTGGGAATTGACTCTGGCAAGGCATGTGATGTGTATGACAGATAAGCACATGCTCCATCATTAGCATTGCTTTGAAAACACATTTTCAAAGGCTTTCATTATGCCATACGTTCACATCCTCACATTACCTTGCATACATTTTAGCGCAATTCCAACACTTTATTTTCTACCACATTCATTAATAAAACTTAATAGTCTTGGTAAATCCTGACTGTCACTCAATAGTACTGTAAGGAGTATTTGGCTTTACATTAGGTCTCAAATTGCTTGCAAAGAATGCTGTCATTTATCTGGGTACTACTTACATTTTTTTTTTCTTTAACAGGGATGGATAGAAGGGTAATTTCAGATGGCCTTTTTAAATTTTGTCATTCAAGGAGAGGAACATAGATAGAGCTACATTAAATTATATTACTCATCTAAGTAAAACAAACTTCCCATTTAAATATTAGTTTGCTAATGTCAATGAAATAGTAAAACAGAAACCTCAACCATTGTTCTCTCATAGAAGTACCAATTTAACAATATACAGACCAAAATATCTTTACCAGAGGACCAGACAGAATCTTGCTGAGCTCAAAACCAAGAACAATTAGTGGAAATGGGTGAGAAGACCAATTCCACTTTACCAGTGCCAGCCACTACCAAAAATCAGCATAGATCAGCACCACAAAAGACCACCCTGGCCCTCAGATTCTTCCTCAGAGGTAAGAGAACAGAGCACTTCCGTGGCCTACATAAAGGGCTTGCTGCTATCTTGCTTCCCATGCAACATTGCCAGAGCAAATATGATGAATGCCTGGGAAGCACGTAGAAACAGAGGGAAGGGGAATGTCGTTCCCTGTGCAGGGCATGGCTCTGCAAGGCTGAGGAAATGCACAGAACCTGAGGATTATTCCACATGGAGGGAGAGGAGGGGAACATGCCTCCAACAACCTGACTTCAGATGTAGCACGGAGAGAACTGAAAAGTTAGGAGATGGGGGCAGATACAATTTTTTTTTTTTTAAGGAGCCAGGGTGCTGTGCCCAGCATGGTTCTATAAGACGGGGAGAAGGCAGAGAAGCCAACACTCCTCCACAGGGAAGGAGGGCAGGAACAGAGCATTTCTCCAACTTCCTGGCTCAGGGGTCAGAAGGAGCAAAAGATTACAGTGTTCTTTAAAAAGAATCGAAACAGGTAAATTCCTCTAATTAGAGATCTGAACAGATCCGGAGATGAAACATAGATACAAAAAGTTCACGATGATCACCTTTGGGAATCTGAGAGAGTTACGTGAGAATACATATCTACAACTAAACAACATTGGGAAAATGGTTCAGGAACAAAATGAGAATATCAACGAGACAGAAAATAGAAAACATGAGCCAAATACAAATTCGGCAGGAGAACATAATGGGTGAACTAAAAAGTTCGCCAGCAGTCTCTAACAGCAGATTTGAGCACGTAGAAGAATCAGTTAACCCAAAGACAAGCTACTTAAATTATCCAGTCAGAATAGAAAGTGGGAAGAAAGGCTAAGAAACTTATGAGACACAATCATAAAGACTCACTGTGGGAGTTCGAAAAGAAAAGGGAGAAAAGGAAAAATGCTTCCTAAAGGAATTAAAGGAGAAAATCTGAGCAAGGTAATGGACATCTTAGATTCATGAAGTTTAAAGGACTCTTAGTGAGAGAAACACATAGAAGTCTACACTATAGATGTAGTCTATACTACACATTACAGAAATAATTGTCCGAAGTCAGACAATTTTTAGAGCAGCAAGGGAAAAAATGACTCATCATGTACAAGGGAATCCTTATATGATTAACAGTAAATTTTTCCGTTGTTTTGTTTTGGATTCTGGGGATAGGACCCAATGCCTCATACATTCCAGGAAAGTACTCTAGCGCTGAGCTACATCCCTAGCTCCTATCACGAAATTTCTTTGCAGAAATTCCACAGGGTAGAATGTGTTGGGATTGATATTTAAAACACTGAAAAAAAAAATGCCAACCAAGACTATTACACCATGCAATGTTGTCCTTCCAGACTGAAGGCAGGCTAAAGATTTTCCAGACAGACAGAGTGAAGGAGTCCATTACTATTAGATATGATACTAATAGGAATCCCTCAAGTTGAAATGTAAAGCCTGCTGAACAATAACTTAGAAATATACAAATGTATAAACCTCACTGGTGAAAGTAAGTACACAGACAAATATAAATAACTGTAATAGTATAATTTATAAGTCACTTTTAATTTTACAAGTTAAAAGAAATTCTTAATAGCTACAACTATATCAATCTATTTGTATTTTAATATATTTAATAGAAAACAGAAAAACTGTAATGTCAATTAAAATGTGTGAAAAGGGGAAAGTAGAAGTGCAGAGTATCTGGGCATGGTGGGAACTACCAACTTTGTATAAACTGCTGCATCAGCACTCTACCACTGAGCTGTAGCCTCAGCCTTAAAAATATGTACCATGACCAAGTAAAATTTATTTCTGGAATGTAAAGATGGTTCAAAATACACAAATCAATTTATGTGAGATACCACAGTAATAGAATTAAAGATAAATTCATATGATTTTTCTCAATTGATACAGAGAACGCATTTGAAAAAATATTTTTTCAAGAATATTCCCAACAAAATAGGTACAGAAATAATTTACTTCAACACAATAAAGTCTATACATGAAAATCTCACAGCAAACATACTCAATCATGAAAAACTGAAGGCCTTTCTTTACACACCAGGAGCAGGGAAAGGATGCTCACCCTTAACATTTATATTCAACAGAATACTGAAAGTCCTAGTTGGAACAATTAGACATAAAAAGGACAATTAAATTTAAAAGAAAAGAGTAACTTTATCTATGTACAAATGTATGGTCTTTTATGCAGAAAACCCTTAGGACTCCACAAAATATCCAAAACAAAAAAATCATTAGAACAAAAAAATTCAGTGATACAGAAGCAAAATACAAGTATCTGATACGTTTCCATACAGTAACACAACAAAGTATTCATAAACAATGCTGTTTAATATGAAACAGCATAAAAGAGTAGGGTTATGACAGATAATGTACTGTTTTGTTTACAAAGCTAGGAGAGCAGGTGGAAACATAGCTCACTGGTTAAAGTGCTTGCCTAGCGAGCAGAACGTCTTGGGTTTGATTCCTTAATACCACAGGAGCTGGGCATGGTGGCACATGCCTATAATCTCAGTACTAGGGAGGCTAAAGCAGGACAATTGCCCAGAGTTGAAAGCCAGCCTGGGTTACAGAGTGTGACTTTGTCTCAAAAAAAAAAAAAAAGCTAGAAGAAAGGATAATGTTTCTATCATAAAGATATAATAAATGTTTGAGAAGTTAGGTTTGTCATAATTTGAATATTACATACTATACACGTGTATTGAGACATGTCATTGCATCTCAATACAAATATGTTCAATTATCTGTATTACTCAAAAGATTGAATATATAGGAATAAGTTCAACAAAGAAGGTGAAAGACCTGTACACTGAAAACTATAAAATACTGTTAAATAAACTAAAAAGTACACAAGTATGTATTGTAAAAATGTCTATACCACTCAACTCAATCTACAGATTTAATACAATTCCTTCCAACACTGAAATGGCATTTTTAATAGAAATACAAAAACTAATCCTAAAACCCAGATGAAATTCAAAAGAACTTTAGCCAATGCAATTTAGAGAACAAAGCATTGAGCCGATTCATCACGTATCTTGATTTCCAAATATATTGCAATACTATACTAATTAAGACAATATGAACTTGGAATGAAAACAGATTTATGGACCAAGGGAACAGTGTAGAGAGCCCAGAGATAAGCCCATTTATATACACCTAAATAATCTTTTGAGGTGCAAAGAACCCACAGTGGTGAAAAGGTAGTCTCAATAAACATAAGTTCTGGGAAAACTGTATACACACTTGCAAAAGAATGTTATAATATTCATCCTGTAGAAATACAAAGTAGCTCAAAGCACACTAAAATCTTAAACATTAGATTTAAAACTGTACAATTATTTGAAGAAAACAAAGGGGAAACTTTCACAGCATAGTTCTAGGAAATGGTTTCTTGGAAATACCACCAAATGTACAAGCAACAAGATCAAAATCAGATACATAAGACAAATTATGGAATGGGAGAAAAATATTTGCAAGTGTATAGCCAATAAGGTATTCACACCCAATATATGCAAGAATCTCAAATACTTCAGTCGCAAACAATCAACTAGATTAAGAAACGGGCCTAGGCCTTCAACATTTCTCTCAAGAAGACATACAGATTGCCAAGAAGTATAAGAAAGAACAGTTAACATGTAAGAGACATCACCACCCCTATATTTTGTGTAGCATTAGTCACAATAGTCAAGACATATAGACAGACTTCCTGTCCATCAATAGATGGATGGATAAAAGTGGTGTGTATGTCCAATGGCATACAATGCAGCTTTATTAAAAATAAAAGCAAGCCTTCAGGAAGCTTAATACTGATTCCCATAGCGCTTGTACTAGTTTACAGCATAGCTCAGTTGCTTTCCAATTAGTATAAAATGTCACTGATGTAGGCTGAGTAAGTTGTAGGTTTCTACTGCACAGCTTAGTGCTTATATGCTGTAACCATTACTGTACTGTGCACTTAAAAAAGTTCTTTATGGTAGATGTGTCTCACTCTAAGTGTTCTTACTATGATCAAAATATAACAATATTTCAGAGATTAAAAAAATCAGCGAGTGTTTGTTATTTCTGGAAGGGGAAAAAGTGACTGTTCTGAGAATAATGACCATGCAATGGCTACAGGTGTCATACCAGGGAATGGTTAGGGATGGCTCCCAGGTGAAATAACTTTACAAGACGGCTACAGCTTAGATACTGTTCAGGTAATAGATAAGTTATAGGTCAGGCTTGCCAATCTTTTGTATTATTTTATGAGCATGTTTGCAATCCACGACAATTACAATTCACTTAGGGAACTGCTACGGACACACGTCACATTTAAATCATTTTCTCTTTTCCCCACTCTAGTACCCCAACATTCTCATATTTCCTTCCAATATCTACGAAGTCTACTTTCCTGTTTCCATTACATATTTAACTCTTCTTTTTTTCTTTTTTGAGACCGGGTCTCACTCTGTAGCCCAGGCTGTTCATCAACTCACTGTGTAGTCGAGGCTGGCCTTAGACTCAAGGCAATCCTCCTGCATCTGCCTCCCAAGTGCTGGGATCACAGGTGTGCTCCAACAGGCCCAGCTTCTGTGGTGCTGGGGCATCAAACTTAGGGCCTTGCACTTGTGAGGTAAGCACTCTAACTGCTGTGCCATTATTCCAGCCCTATTTAACCTTATATATCATATCAACCAGGGAGAAAACAATTTCTTCATCTTAGCTTGGTTTTTAGTCAATGCTCATGTCTAGTTCATGCCTTTAGACACATGGAAAACATTAACTTTATGTGCCTGATTAGTTTCACTTATGATTATGAACTCAAGATGTACCCATCTTGTATAAATGCCTTAAATTTATTGTTCTTCATGGTGATTAATTAGCACACACACATATCCCACCACAATTTCTTCATCCACTTATGTGTTGATAGGCATACAGGCCATTTCCAATCTTTGGTTATTATGAGTTACACTGCTACGAACATGTATCACTGTGAGATAATGGCTTTAACTCTTTGGAGAAAACACCCAGAAGAGGTACAGCTCAGTCAAATGAAATCTCTGTTTTCAGTCTTTTAGAGAAATCTCCATACTGATTTCTGGAGTGGATGTAGTAGTTTACAGTCCCATCACCAATGTACAAAGATTCCTGTTCGCCCACAAGTTCACTAGCACTAGTTGTTGAGCTCTGGATGATGGCTATTCTTACTGGAGTAAAATATGTTTTCCCTTTTTGTGTGTTTTCTGTTCATTTGGTTGGCTTTTACTTTGCTATGCAGAGGCTTTTGAATTTGATATAATTGGTTTTACCTTTTGATATATAGCAATTGAATCCAAAAAAGAGTCAAACTATACTGAAGAAAAAAAGAGTGTGCTAAAACCAAATGTTATTCTTGCTCGGTCTGAAGCAACCTTGAAGAAAAATTGGAGCAATTCCAACTATCGCTGCACTGCAAGTTCCACAGGTGGCTTTCAAAAGCTATGTTTCTTTAGTCAAAACTACACATTTGCTTAAGCTAAGCCGCATATAACACTGCCGCTAAAAAGACATTGCCATTTTCATCCACATTTTTGTCTTAAATTACTCAGAGTAACTTTTATATTACTTTTGTTTTAGAAAAAAGAAAATATTACATTCAGTTTATTTTTATAGAAAAGAAATTCTGGCCTGTATCCAGAGGCCTTAATAGCATTTTTTTTCCCCTCTGTACACAGAGAAAGGGAAGGAGGGAGTATCTGGAAAGGGAGTGTTATAAAGACCTTTTTCTAGAAGTGTGTTTTTGCACCTTCAATTTCCTCTCAGCAGGTGCAATGGCCACTTTGTGTTCTCTTGAGGACAAAAGTGGTAATCTGCACCTACCAATATATAACTATATCAGTAAAAGTGAGCTCATGCTTATATTTGCCCTGAGATGTTTAAAGGACACTGAATTTTGACTCAAATTTATACATAAGTCAATGAGAAATGACAAATTTCAAGCTTCACAAGTTTAGGTGTTGATCAGTGAATCACAGCTTCAAAGCTACAAGGCTGAAAGGTTTTTGGACTAAGAAATATTCAACAGAAGCTATATAAAAAATTCACCAAAGCAATTTGCTCACTTTAAGCAAAAACTAACAAATTACAACAGTGAAGAATACTAATTTCATCTATTTCTTTATTTCCCCGGAAAGTGAGAATGCAATCACAGACAAAAGTTGATGACCACACTTTCAAAATGGACACTGAGTCCATTAAAAGAGGTGTGAAATAATACCAATCATCGGGGTAACCCGTAGTTGCCACAAGACACCTTCGTACATAACACTTTTCTACTCACTTCAAGGCTGTGACAAAGAGAAAAGAGGAAGATTCGCATTTCATAGAAGGGGGCACTGTGGATACGAATTTGAGATAACGGAGCTAAGGAACACTGAAATTGCATTTTTAAAACTTAAAAATCTCATGATCTTTTCTCTATTTCACTCCATAAAGACAAAAATATCCCTCAGTTTCGATGAGATAATATTAGAAAAATTAACTTCGGATGTGAGGCAGGTGGTGCTACTAGTCAGTTTGAATCCTGTTTGAAATTTACAGAATCAGTTTGACATCTGGGCATTTTCCCCTTCTCCCTCATCAAGCTCAGTACCATAATGCTCTTTAATTATGTAGTCTATGAAATAGTATGCATATTTTATTGTATTTGTATAGTTATTAATCATAAGGGTATTCCACTCTATGAGAGGGGGAATGTGCTATTATTTTAATCTAAGATAATTTTGTTTCCCTATGGGGCAAGATAAAATGATGGGTGCAATCTTTTTAATCTTATACCTTCTTTGAAGCATAAAAAAGTACAGGTTAACACATAATTGAATTTGAACCTAATATTTGAGTTTCTGGGGAGGTAAAATCAACAACCCATAAAAAGAATTTACTTCTACATAATAAAAGATGAAATATCAGGAAGACTGCGTATTAATACATAATTACCAGCTATTGTGCTAAGTGCTTTGGATTCATTACCTCATTTAATCCTTTGAACAATATTATAAGGCAAGCATTGAACACATGCTTTAGGGATGAGGAAACAGGATTAGGGCAGCCAGTTAACTCGCCTAAATTGATATACCTATTACTGGTGGAAAGGGATCAGAATTCAGTTCATCTGATTAAATCTTTCTTTGTAATCATTATGTCTCGGGCATTCAACCCTCCGCAGTGTGTAGAAGAATGATCTGAGGTGTGTGTTACAACGTAGATTCCTTGGTGCAATTCCCTGCAACTGAGCACATACAAGGTGGAGTCTAAGCATGTGAACTTTAACAAGTTCTTCAGGTAATTCTCGTGCTGATTTTTTAAAAAATGGTGTTTGCGAAATATTGCCATGCACACTATACAGGTATAGCTATGAGTGTTTTCTCCATATTGATTTCATGAGTCTTTTTTTTTTAAGTAAATCATGTATTTGGGTAGTTTGTCTCCCTCTTTTTTTTTCAAGTGCATGAAGCTCACTATCTCACTGTGTGAGAATAAAAAAATGTGAAAAGGTGTGAGGTTATTGGTATTTCCATAATGTTTGAAGGCATATGAAACTGAACTGGGCTAACTCAGTGTGGCCCACAGGCTTTCTCTGTAGGCACAAACAGAGGCAACAAGATGATCAAATAAGAGAAAGGCAAAACCCAGTTAGAAGGAAGACGGTTAGAAAAGAGAGAAAGGGTACTAAGCTAAGAGACTGCGTGATTTTGGAACACAAATAGGTACATTTTTTTCAAAAGACAAGTAGGTTCTGATTAAACTTTGTATTTTGGCAGCCATATCTTTTGTCTGGTTTTCTTTAGGTCCTTAAATGGAATGACAGGGCACACAATCCACTTAGGAGTTGTGATCAAGAGGTCGGACAGTGAATGCAGTTCTTTTTAAAACATCTCATTTCCCCTCTCTCCAACGGCACTTTAGTTTCCCAACTTATTCACATCAGCAGGAAGCAAAGGCTGGACGCCACCCTGCACGCAAATCTAAGGACAAGCTTCATTATTACCTATTGCTTCAAGAAAATCAATTCAATGAAGTTTAGATAATGCAGGCACGTATATAGCGTTCCAGTCTCAATTATGGTTTTCTTTTTCTTCTTCTGAACTATTATTAATCGAGTATGAGAAGCTTAAAAAATTAAAATCCTTTTTAGAAAAGGAATCACTTTTGTCCCTATACAAAAGAACAGTTTTTTTTTTTAAAAGAAGGTATTCCCAAGGACAGAGTCCGTTAAAAATCAGATTATTTCCACCGCGCTCACCTATTATTCACCTGTCAGTAAAATATGTCCTCTCATTGTCTCAATTTGAATGCCTATTTTTATCTTACTGAAGCCGCATGGTCATTTTTGTATTTATTGCTAAGTTCTTTATGTTTCTTCCCCAATCCACTCCCCCCACCTCAGCACATGTTTTTCGGTTCTTAAAAACTGGGCCACATGCCTCTGAGGAGAAAGTAGTGCATTATTTCATTCCCACCTTTTCTTCCTTTTTGGCATCTCTGAGGCCTGCTATGCCCAGAAGTGCTTCCACTCAAGCTGGACCATCAAATCAATTATCACAGCAGTCTGCTTTCCAAATATGAATGGCAATGAATGACAAGAGGCAAGGCAAACTTTCAGCTTTGATTTGTCATTGGTAATGTAATTTTTTTTGTCCCCAACCCTTCTTCTTTTCTATCTCACTCAATTTCCCTCAGCCCCCCTTCCCTATCATAGACGTTGGAGAGGGTCCAGCCATTTGGCCAAATTCTTCCCCCCTGCTGTCTGGCAGCTGCATTGTATCAAATCTTCAAATAAAAGCTTCACCTTTGTGAGTTACAAGAGAGAAACAGCCCTGGGAGCTGTTATTGTTATAGAATCTCTACCTGCTAACCTCTGAGCTTGATTATTGCTGCATCTAAAAAAGCACAACAGTATTGCATCCTTATTCATATGGGCTATTTAAAATTCTTGCCTGCTTCAACATTTGAGACTTCAACTGCTTTGTGCTTAATGTTGTTCATTTCAGATCAAGTTCTTGCTTATGGGAAATACTTTAATTTTTAAAACGTTATTATATTCCACCTGTTTAAAAAGACTGAGAATGCTATAAAGAGAAAGACTGCTTTGAGTAAACTATAACTAGCTTCCATAATGCTGTGTGGTCAATAATCCATCACTTTTGTGAAGACTCCTGCAATTTTTACTGTACTATACTGCTTTATGTTGCTTTTCTCAACATTGTAGCACTTCTTCTCAATGGCCAATGATGGCATACTTTTATCAATTTATAAATATTGCTTTAAAATGGGTTCAAAGCAGTGACTTCACTTGAAAGTAACACAAGAATAAATTATGCCAGTTACTGTTAACTAAAAATTCTGTGTCACAGTATAGAGATTGTCTTGATTTTATCAAATGATGGTGAATTGTATAACACTGTGACTACAGTTTAAACGGTGATTTAAGGTGTCAGTTGTCATAATTAGCCCACCATCTTTGAAAAATATTAATAACATATTTTGTGACACAAATACACATTTCTTTGCAGGCATGTGAGTGGGAAGGGGGAGAATACAGACAAGAACATGAACTACATTTTCTATCTCTTAGAAACATTGTAATTGAGGAAATAATGTCTTTCATTGTCTCTCTTTTGACCAATCTTGTTCCCTTACTGCAAAACTCCACTGTTACAGTCCCCCTAAATGCAGTCTTTAAATTTTTAACAAAAGCCAGTATATTTTTAAAAAAGATATACAGATATTAAAATAATACTGTAATAAACAGTACTATTGGCTAGGTGTCAGCAGTAGTATATAGAAAGTTTATGACAGAGTAGGTACTTAACCCAAAATGAGTAGGAGCTGGAAACTGGCAGCACGACCATAAGAGAGGATGCTAGGGAAGGCTGTGGTCTAGGTTTCTGAGTTTGCAGTCTCCAGGCTTCCTGAGAAGAGTGCTTCATGTCTTCTTTCTAATTGCCAACCCTCTCCTTAGCCAGTTTTACATCATTTGTTTCCACAAAATCATACCTTAAGGCACAAGACTCACACTACACTATGATGACCCTGCTGATCCAATCAGGCCTGGTGCAAGCATCTGCACTGTGGTTAATAGGCTTTGGATGTCATGCTGACTCACTACAGAATGGAATGAAGCCTCATTAGTTACTACCACCAACCCCTTCCCAAATTCCAGGAAAGCAAAAGACAGACCAACTCTGAAACTCATTACAATCGCCATCTATGGGTCATGTCCACCCTCCTTTCTTGAAAATGTAGTATTCCTACTCACAAAATTTAGTCTTGCTTGCAGCATACTCTGACTTTCAACAAGTATGCTTGGCTAAAAGACTACTTTCTGACTGAGTCCTGTCTGTCCACTTTCCTGGAAATCTCAGGCAGGATCTAGGAATCTTGATCACCATACATTATTGCAGCACCCAGTCCAGAATGACCTTCAGCTCTCCAGTAACAATTCTGGAGCCCCGACTCTAATTACTAAACTTCTACTGTAACTGACGGTGTTTGCCTTCTGTGCTGGAGAACTGTTTGCTTCTCTCTCTCTCTCTCTCTCTCTCTCTCTCTCTCTCTCTCTCTCTCTCTCTCTCTTTATGTCTGTACCATTTCTTCTTCCTCACTCATTCTGTGGTTAACATATGGTACCTAGATAACTTTGTTGTTTGCAGCTAAGGGCTTGCCAGCCTCAAGGATCCCAGTAGCTACAGACATCAATGAAAGAGAAAGAGGTAGAGGGATTACAATTATAATGACAGACTTATTAAGGAAGATTTTGTTGCAGGGTCAAGACGTGTGCTTTGATCTTGTGACTATGATAAAGGCTAAGTCAATACCTAAATTTTAAAAGGGGACAACTTATAAAGGTAGACTGTTGCTGGAAAGATGTCACTGAATTCATGATGCAGGTGTACAATCATGTGATTTCTCTTAGAGATAAGAATAATATGAGAAGGTCAAAGTAAAAATATTTGTAGCACAAAGGTTAAAAGCACAGTCTTTTCACTGTCCTCTGCTATGGGCATTCTGGTACATATTGAACCCTGTTGGACAACTGCTTCCCAGAAAGACCATTACTTTTGCACTCTCATCTCTTTTCACTAGGTCCTAGAAGTCTGTATCCTCTTCATTCACTTGGTCTAGGGAGTTCCCCTAGGTCCCTTCTATACCTAGTGGGCCCAATCACTGAAGATTTTTTGTTCTCTGCAGTTGATTGCCATCACTATTTTGCTGTGGTCTCCCTTTTATGGTGGGAAGCAAAGGCCTGTGCTTATTTTCACAAGTGACACTAGCCTCCTCTCCAGAATGTCTTACCTGTGAGGGCCAAATTGACAAGGGATTATGTCTATGTCTCCTTCAAGATTCTCCACAAGATTCTCAAAGAAAAGATTTTAACTTGTGGGCTTACCTTGTGAGATATCTTGGATCAGTTCACCAGGTTACCGCCATTTGGTTGCCACAAGGAAAAACTATGTGGATCAGACCATCTGGACAGAATGCAAGCTAAGAGACCTGATTAAATACATTAAGACCAGAGGTTGGCTTTAAACCCTCAGTAATATCTCTACTGGTCACTTTCAAGTTGAACTGTACGTGATCCATTTATATATCCCAAATTGGGTCCCACAGTCTCAACAGGACTGCTCTGAATACTCAAGTCTTACTATGACACTCTTCTTGGTAACAGTGTCTATGTGAAGTCCTCTTCCTCATAATACTTCTGCTCTGGGTTCCTGAGACAATCAGATTCATGGATCCTCATCTCAACTTGGAGATCAGGGGCAGATCACTGCTTGGCTCCAGATAGCTTCAACAGATAAAATATTTACACCTGAGATCCCAGAACTTCCTCTCAGGGATAGGTTAGTCCACCTACCCAGGATTAGATCCTCTGTGAGCCATGAGTTTTCACATGTAACATGTACAAGCCCTTAATAACTATCAAAGAGAGACAAACCACTAAGTACGTTAACTATAGGCCAAATTCTTCCTCTCCACAGCAGGTCTTGTCTGTGATACCCAGGCTTATTTATCTCTCTGCTAAGATGGACAGGTACTTATTCCATAGGAACTATGACTCCTTTGAGCCACACCTTCTGTGTTACTTTTCTAGGTGCTGCAAAAAACTACCACAAGATTGATGACATTCTGTTGCAGAAAGTAAAAATTCTAAAATAAAGGGCTAACAGGATTGGTTCTTTCTGGAAGCTCTAAGAAAAAAATTATTCCATTCCTCTTTTTAGATTCTGTTGGTTGTCATCAGTCCTTGGTGCTCCTTAGCCTGCAGCTGTAGCGCTCCAATTTCCCTTTCCAGAACATCATGGCACTCTTCCTGTGTTATTTGGGCCCCTATATTCATGACGTCCTTCTTAGAAGGACTTTGGGCCTGTTAAATTCCAATATGGCCACATTTATAGTTGATTACATAGGCAATGACCCTAGTTTGTATGGTCCAATATTTTTGCAAATAAGAATCCTATTCACAGATACAGAGAATTAGGACTTTAACATACTTTTGTGAGTGACGCATTAAACTGACAATTAAAATTTCATAGGTGATTATTAAACTATTATTTCTCTACATGGGGTTACATAATTCCATCTCAATGATACATTTACCCAAAATTTTTTGAAACAAGCAAGTTCATGACATAGATACTAAACAAACAACATGAATTTCAACTAAAATGGAATTTGCAATCTCTAGTATATTTTATATTAGAGATGTGTTCATAATGTATTTTCTACTTCACACGGCAGAAACAATGCAGTGCACTCGGAATTATATTAGGCCTGTGAAGAGATTTTAAAAATGATTAAAAAAATCAGCTCTTACCCTCATATAGTTTACAACCTTGAAGTTTCACAGCATAGAATGTTCACAATGGAAAGGATCATAAAGATCATCTATTCTAAACCACTTATTTTACAGATGGCCTTTTGAGATCCAGAGGGGTTAACCAACTTGCTTTGGACTCACAAAATTAAGTGCAAGGAGCACGCAAGGGAAAGAAATGAAGGGTACAATTTTACAGAAATCCAGCTAGTGTTTTGCTTTCAAGTATGGGGTTTATACTGAATGTTGATGATGTTTCGTAGAGAGATTAGATTGAGGTCTTACAGTCACAGCCAAAGCTGGAGGAGATGCCAAAGTCATCGTCACCTCTCTCTTCCCTTTTTCTATGAAGTTTTCAGGAAGCAAAATGACTCCTTAACCATGTTTTTTCGTCCTTGGGACATAGGTTTTGTCCAAGTTTGTTACTGGGTAAAGTGACACCTCTAGAGAAGAAAGGTAAAACATGCTTTTATGGCTTGGCTGCTCTTCCTGTAGTAATTCTCTAATGCTCACAAACTAATGTCTGTGAGGTAGTCCCCATGGGGCAAAGAAAATATCACTAGATTTCCAATTTGGATTAAGCAAGGAGAAAAGACTCAAGACTTGCATATTTCCTGTATATGTAAGAAAACTGTGACACATGGTTTACTTTTTCCTGTTTCAAAAAGGAAATATGCACTATTTCTGATTATGAAGTGGGTTAAAGAGTATAACTGCCTACTTTAAGCCTAACCAATTCTTGGCCTAGTCTGCAAGTATTTGCAAATCAGTTTCTTCTTCTACAGAAAACCTTTGATACATTAAGAAGGACTACCAGCACGACTACTAGCTGTTTAACAACCACTTGAGTTAAACGAAAAGGGGAATCTTGGGATGCTATTTCGAGCTAACTAAAGACTTAATAAAACAATCAAAACTCAAGAAAATGTTAAGAAAGTATGGGAAGAACCAAAGATTTTATTTACCTTACTTTTCAACCAGCATCAAATAATCATCAACTGAGCTAGATTCTCTGACTAACAGAACTAGAATGTAATCTGAGTCACCTAATATGGGCATAATGTCTTAGGTCTTGTTCATAAAATGTAGATTTAAAATTAAAGTAGAAAATTACCATTTTCCAAATGTACTATTTGTGGATACTTTGAAGCATTAACTATTTCTACTAATTTATTTAACATATCATTAAAAATATTCTTTACATAATTATAGTTCTCCGAGTGAACTCTAATAACTGACATTGAAAATTAGGTGATTTCAAGTATACCTATATGCATAGACGTGAATGGTAATTTTAGCATCATCAGCTTTAAAATAGAGATGCAAAGCAACCAAGTACAGATTAACATAAACAGATTTACATAATCAAAGATTCAAAGACATGGTAGAATGTTGTATTTCCTGTGGATTTTGACAAATAATAGCATTTGACAAATAATTATTTCTACAGCTATTTAACTCTGCAGTATAATTTTTACTTTTACTAGCAATAAGAATTGAATGTGTTATGTGTACACACGTGATGCTTCTAAGGGGATCTTTACACAGTTGTGACAATACTGAAGAAAAAAATCAACTCTCATGAAATAATTATCCTCATAAGAAAATTTCAGAAATTGCAAGCTAACTTTGGAAAACTCCACAAATGAATAACTAACTAGAAAAGGCACTTTTACACTTACCACTGACTTATGCCTAGAGAGCTGAGTTTTCATCATTTATGATACAGCTGGGAAGAGGAGCTCTTTATTGTTTTTTTTTTCTATCATGGAACTTTATGAAGAACACTGTAATTGGAATAGGACCAATTACCTAGTCATTCAACCTAAATTCTGTAATAGTCTCAACACTTTTCTTCAGTGGTTAAACCCTCACAGAGAAGTCAATGTAAAGTTTCAATAAAAAATTTATAGGGAATATAATTTTGCATGACAATTTAAGAATAAATGTACTTCAATTTAGTGGTAATTTGATTCACCTCCTAAAAACTGTAGAGCTGATTCACTTGCATAATTTTTTCTAACACAATGGATTATTTGATCTGAAAAGATACTTAAAATAATATTAGACATTCAATTGAAAGAAATTAATTCTACAGCTCAAGATTTTTTAGTCATATCTTATGAAACAAGTTCTATAGCAAAGCACTTTGTGAGTCCCTAAATATTTGTTTAATTTCAGAATTTTAGCTCTCAGACAGGAGATATATAATAAGTTCAGGAGGAAGATGTAGGCATGAACTATATATAATGGTGGCATAAAGGACTTAGAGATGGGCCCAGGGTTATAGCTCAGCCGGTAAAGCACATGGCTAGCAAGCACAAGGCCCTCGGTTCAATTCTCCAGCACCATGTATGCAGAATGTGGTGGCACATGCCTATAATCCCAGCACTCAGCAATCAGGAGGCTGAGACAGGAGGACTGCTATAAGTTCAAGGCCAGCCTGGGCTCCACAGCGAGTTCAGGACCAGCCTGGACCATAAAGTGACTCCCTGTCTCAAAATAAATAAATAAATAAACAGATAAAGGAATTTTAGTTTAGTGCCCATACCCTTGTTTTGTCAACACAAATGTGAGTTGAGTTTTGAGAGTTTGTTATGCAATTTGTCAGGAAATGAAAACATCATAGTTAATTTTGAGTATGTGTTAGATGACTTTAACCAATATCTAAACATGACTATCTTAACCCTCTTGTTTTTCAAAAATTTTATGCTAATGTGATGTTTTTATTTGGACTCAATGACAACATGTGGACACTTGATTTGAATGAAAGGCTTAGACGGTAGAAAATTTGTCTTAAATATTTATGTGTTGGTTTCCGACAGGAAAAGGTGAGCCAAGCTAAATTTTACATATAATATGATGTACATAGGATGACTTATACTGCTTTCCTGATGACGTATGACCAGACCTTTTGTTTTTAAATGGGTCATGTTGCTCACTTTAGGTTTACAATGCGAATGCCATTTTGTGATCAGTTTGGGAAGCTCTACAATTATTTCCCAAAGTGACCCAGAAAGCAGCTGGACAACTCTACTTCCTTAGCTAACTTGATAATTAAAATCTGAACTTGCATTTCAAGATGGTGTACCCCTTACACTGAACACTGACAAGACATTTTCTTGGCAAACGCTGATTGATGTTTCATTCTTAGCATGCTTGGAGAATTACATTAATAAGATAGCCTATGCCTTTTTCTACTCTGTAATATCTACAGATGATTTCTATTTCAGATGACTCTAAGTGGCTAAACATGAATAAAAAGAACACATTTGTGGCTCATTAAGGCAATTGCTCAAGCTGTCATTAGCATTACCTCTCTGAACATGCAGTAAGGCATGCAGCGGGCCTTCTCTGCTGCAGAAACTAATGGCACAGAGCTACCTTTTGACAGCAGGTCTTCATTTACATACTTTACATATTCAGTGAGTAAAGGAATAATTTAAATTAGTCAAATAAGGTATTTGGGGGGATTATACCCCTTTTGAAATAATACCTGTGCAGCCTGTACACCCAACCACCAACAGACTAAGTGAATTAATTGTACCAGAGCAAAAGGGAAGCTTTACCTCTTATTTAACCTGACCTATTTCTATAAGGCAACTGTAAATTATGCCTCAGAAGAGAAATAGCACATCATGGCTGAAAAGATGAGATGCTGTGGTTTTCATCCCCAGATTCGGTAGGCTGACTACCTGTCAGATAAGGCTGAAGCCGGGATTATGTCTTGAAAAGCTGACAAACCACAGATTTTTATCACTAAATCAAGCCTGCTGGGTTTAAACTGTGAACTTTAATTATCTTATATTTAATTAAAAGAACTAGGTTAAACCAAACATAGAGGACAGGGGAAGTCCTAACAAAAGAGAATCAGGGAGTTGTTGGAGATGAGGTGGCTTCGTTTTCACAGACTGTATTTCTTACTTCTAACAAAGCAAGATACACAGACAAAGGAGATTCAAGGCATTTTGCGCACAATTCTAGAGGTTATGGAGTTCATCTCCAGGTGATATCATCTACTTTGTTCTTAAAAATTTCTGCAGGAAGATGTTCTGAATATGTTGAAAAAGTTTCGAACAGCTAAGGGTACTAATAAGTCATTCTATCAAATAATGAGAAAATGAAACTGTTTATACTTCATCAAATTAAAGTTAAGAATAACCTGCTCTCCAAAGGACGTGTTTGCTATTACTTTTATTTTGTTAAGACAACATAATTGCCTTTGTTTTCAGGGTATCTTATTTTATAATGGAATAGTCATAAGATGAATTATTTAACCAAAAGTACTCACTGATGGTCTATTCCAGCAGTCTGCCAACTTTCTCCACAAAGGGACGGGCAGTAAATATTTTAGGCTTCATGGGCCATAGGGTCTCTGTCACAGTTGGCCAACTCTGTCATAGATAATAAGTAAATAAAGGAATGTGGTTTTGTCAAATAGATTTGTTTATGAAAAGCTGACTTTTACATTTTGTGTCACAATACATTGTTTTTCTTTTGACACTCTTCTAACCACTTAGAAATGTATACCGTTAGAGTATGGGCTGGATTTAGCCCATCGGCTTGTTAGTCATCCCCTGTCTACTGTGCACTTAAGTCAATCAAAGGGGAGAGAAAATGGTATAAAATGCACTGTGATCTTTCATAATGGCTGCAGAAACAGGAACAAAACCAGGAAAAGATGGCGACTAATCTAAAACAGCATATAACAAGGGGCTAAAGTACGTGGAAGAGCCCAAGGGGGCTATAAGAGTCAGACCTTGAGGTAGGTGTTATCTTGGATTGTCAGAACAGGATTCATGCAACACCTAACTGCACCAGGAAGAAATAATTGGAAGTAAGTGAAGAAGAGGAAGAAAGAGCGCTTCAGGTGAGAGACTTGAACCAAGTTATCAGGTTGCCTGCGTTGGAAAGTAGGAGAAATGCCTATCTAAGCAGACTCAATTGAAGAAATTAATTAATTCAATAAAAAATTATCGATCATTTCTATATCTGTCAAGCATTATGCTGAACGTTAAGAGACTGTGATGAGTAAGACGTTTTCTGCTCTCCAATTGTTCAGATTTGCTAGAAGGACAAATATGCAAACAGTTACAATACAGGATAAAATGTGAGAAAAGATACACTAAAGAGTAAGCCTCTCTAAAATCACCTGTGATGATTTTAAAAATTATGCCAGCTCTCAATATTCCATTAATCTACATTTAAAGCAGGGATCGAAGGCTTAAATTTTAAAAGGAATACAAAGGCAAAATAAGAACCTCTTTGTGAAGAATCTTAGGACTAAATGTTCAAATTTAAAGTGCCTTTCCTAGAGAAATGATCAAATCACATGATCTTTAATTTTCAGAGAGCCTTTGAAGACAGTATGTTCAAAAGGGATTTTTGTTTTAATGCTTTCACTCACTAAAACAGGGCATTATGTCATTGGTCCTAACAATGTGCACACATCCAACTGTAAGCTTTGTGGCAATGAGGTAAATTACTATGGAAAAGCCTGGAGTGCTATTTCCACCAGAGGTCTTTAAAAACAGGATTTATACCTACCTGCATGAGATGGTTCACGATCAATAATGCCTAGAGCACAGCATGAATTTTCAGCGCTATGACTTGAAAATTTTTAAAAGTATTCCAATGAAAATTTCTACCAATTAATCACTCACTCTTTTAAAATGTAGTGGCATTACTGGTCTTATTTGGAACAAGAACTAAAAGTTTAGCTACAAATGTTTCTAGCAATACGACCAAGGAAAATTGGAGCGACTTCACCATTTCTTTTCTTTTTTGCATGAGCCTCAGTAGAAGGCAACACTGTAAGGAAACAGCATGTGGTTTGAAATTACAGACACTGGTGTTCAGATTCTGATTTGGCCGTTCACTAGCTGTGACAGTGGACAAGCTACTAACTTCCCTAATCCTCCATTCCTTCAAGAGTAACCTTGAGAAAAGAAAGCCTAATGTTCACAATGTAGTGAAGCTGCAATGAGACGCCCTACGTAGGCCAGCCAGCACGTGGCAAACACAGAGAATGTGGACAGGAAATCTTACCCTCCACCATCCTTCTTCACTGTGAGCTTTAACTCTACGATTTTAGGATAACGTTCCTGAGCAGGTGGCACAAAGATGTCTTCTGCAGGGTAACCAACTCTCCCAGGAGAGTCAGCTCTTAAACCCACCCTTCCTCCTGACTCCAAACACAAGTCTGTATTCTTCACTTCCCTTCTCTCATTTTTCCCCATTTTATTGATATGTATTAGTACAAAACCTAAGGTTTACAATGAAGTTGAGGATTTTGTGCACATACATATTTTGTCAAGGTGACAGACTTTCCCACTTTAAGCTATCTCAGCCATGAGTCAATCACTCCTTAGAAAGCAAGGTCTTTGGTGAGGGGGCAAATAAGTTGGGAGGAAAACAATTTTCTTAGCAGTTAGGTAAGAGACATTCTTTGCCATTTCTCAGTACAATTGTGAATTCATTCCCATACCCTTAGAATTCTGGAATATTAATTCTGTCCCTTGTTAAGACTGCATCATCCATATTTCCCTTTTGATTGTTAAAATGAGACATCCTTGACAAATAACATACTTGGAAGCCCTTCTAAGCTAGAAGAAGCATACCTTCTCACGGCCTTGGGGCACTTCTTGCACTTGTGCTACTAACCTGAATATTTCACACTCTTTGGAACTAAGTGTGTTTCATGATATTCTAAAATACAGTGTTGAAATCTATATTATGCTGCATTATCTCCAACCATTCTATGGTCTTCCACTAAATGTACACACAGTAGTGCTACTACTCAGTGAATGATTTATGAATGGATTAGTAATAAATTCAAGTTTATATTTCTAGATACAAAAGTTACAGAATTCTCCAAAATACCTTAGCAGTAGACTATCAATAAGTAAAAAAAAAAATCACATTCCTCTGAATCATATCTGAAGGTTTGAGATCCTATAGAGGAAAGTTTCAATAATCAGAGATATAAATATATGTGCATAAGCTAGAATACATAAACCTTATACACACACATACACACATATATAGAGAGACAGAAAAATGTAAGTGCTGTTTCAGCTATTTGCAATCACTATAATAAAACACCAGAGTATTTCTCAATGTTTCAAATCACTGAGGTTTTTCAAAACAGAGGCTAATTTGAACACAGCGAGATTACATATGACAAATATATTGAATGCCTATGCAAAATACGTATCACAAAAAGTGGCTTCCCTTACAGTTTTTGTTTCCAGATTACAAAATATCCCTTTCAATAACGACTAGTATTCATGTTTCATGAACACCTTCAAAGATAAGAATCACGTCGAAGCGTGCATCTTGCTCAATGCCTTGCAGAACGTTCTGCAACACATAGCAGGCATATAGTGCTGTATGAAAAGACACTGGAAATATACTTTGTAGAATCATAGTTCTTTTCTTCTCAAGTCTATATTTTCTTTTTTTTTTTAATTTAATTTTTACTGTGTCGAGCTGAGGACCGAACCCAGGGCTTTGCATTTGCGAGGCAGGCGCTCTACCACTGAGCTGTATCCCCAACCCCTCAAGTCTATATTTTCTTAACTGTATATATGGTAAACTGTTAAGGAGTCAGTACTATATGCATTTTATCAGAAAGCCTTAAGGCAGGAATAAAACAGACTTGGTAAAAAGAAATCCTACCAAACACTCATTTGATTATCTTTAAAAACTCACGTTTTACAATTCAGTTTAAAGTGGCACTCATACTATTAGGAAGCTAGTCCTCGGTTAGTCTTCATTACGGGGGAAAGTTTACCATTATAGGAAAGAACAGAAAAATCCTGCCATTTGTGCAAATAACACAAATAGGTGTTATACAGAACCCTAGTGCACTGAGTAATCTGAAATGAAAATTTCAACAAATTAGCCACAGATAATCTACATTTTAATTTCACTGGTCATAATGTAGGTCATAATGAATGTGTCACATAGTAAAGAAAAGTTCTTGCCAGCACTCTAGCTCAAGCTGCATTCTTATTTGTTTCTTTGGAAAGTAGCAAGTTAATGAATAGATGCTACTTTCTATGATACGGATGTCCTTCACTGTTAGGGTCTATTGAATTCAGCAATGAATACACATTCAGGAATGTGCACTCTCCTCAAAGCCGGGATTTAGAAAGTCTACTCCATTAAACATAAGTTTGTTTTTCCCCAGGTGTTAGCCAGAAAATCAACATTTTGGTCAGTCGTCTTTTTGTGATGTTTGTCCTAATGGATGCCACCTGGAAATAAAATAAACTGATGTTTAATGGAATAGATTTTTAAAACCTCTACTGTGAGAAGGATAATGTTTCATGAAGAGGTAATTAATTCATACTATTAGATATGAATATAGATTCACATACACAACTGTAACTTATTCTAGTGGTAGTTAGTGCTAAAATAAAATAATAATTTTTAAAATATATTCACACTGTATTGATGATACTAACAAGTAGAGCTTGTCTGTCATTAGTCTCAAGTTTTATCGATAACCTATTTATTTTGGTGACTTCACTAGGCTTTTGTGTATTTTTGATGAGGTTAGCTCTGTCATTTGTTAGTGCTCCAGTGACAATAGGTATGAACAAAACATGGCCTTTGATTTGATTTGATTTGATGACCTATCATATGGATATAATTTCAGTATCTCAACCATCTTGGTAGTTAATAAACAATAGCTAAAGTATTAGTGTTAAATAAAATGTTTACACAAAATCAAAAAATGGTGCATCTCCAAGTCTTGGTATCCTGTACAAGTAATAATCATTATGTTTAAAGTTATTTCAAGTACTCTACTCATGCTTAAAGAATAAACAGATCAAAATGAAACTTTAATAACATACGCTTAGCAAATATAAAGCATGGCAGGAGTACAAGAAATAATTTTGCCAAATTTTGTTAATCTGAAAAAGATGGTGGTTGAGGTAGTTATATCCATATACACACTAGATTCAAATAGTGGTATCTTCCAATGTTCAGATGAGATCAACAGATACTTAAGTACTTTTTGTGTTTTATTAGGGGCTGGAATGGCATAGTGGTTAAAGCACTTGCCTTGCAAGTGCAAGGCCCTACATTCGATTCCCCAGAACCACATAAAGCCAGGCATGGTGGCACATGCCTATAATCCCAGCACTCAGGGGGCTGAGGCAGGAGGATTGTCTTGAATCTAAGACCAAACTGGACTACATAGTGAGACCCCATCTCAAAATAAATAAATAAATAAATAAATAAATAAATAAATAAATAAAAATCTACATTTTATCACTGTGGTAGCATACTAGGGCATACTAGGGCTAGTGAATATGACACAGGTTCTTATCTCCCTATAGACTTGTATACTTGGACAACCATTTTATCCTCATCATCCCAGGTGACCACAATGATGACCAAGGGCAGTACCCATTCCCATAAGTGAGAGTAGCCAAAGGCTGATTCTCCTAGCACTATAATGGTCGACTGTTTTCCTATCTGGCAAGAAATGTCTGGGTGTGGACAATGTTACAGCAGTAGGGGTACAATGTACAAAAATCCTAAGTGGGAAAACTTTTCTCCTGTTTATTTATTTATTTTTTTTTAAGTATTCACCTAATAGCTTGGTTTTAGTGACAGTTCTTACAGGCTGACCTGACGAACCTTCAGCCGGGTGTTTGAGCACATTCCATGATAAGCAGTGAACTGAGTCTTACTACAAGCATCATCTCTAAGCCCTGGTGATCTGACTAAAGTGGCATGGCCTCCAAATACCACTGAGAACATTTACTGCAGGCTAACTTATCAAGAATTTTGTCAAATTGGCTTTTTAAGCTTTTTATAGTACCTCTGCAAATCAGCACAAATCACAGTGTTCTAAGTTTACATTAAGAATCTAATTGTGTATCCCCATGGAAAATACAGGGTCTCTGATGAGTTTTCTAAAGGAGTAAACTGTGGTATGTGAACACAATATAAGGACCCAGTGTATATGCAAACTCACCTTCTTCCCCCATGGATTATAGAACATATTTTAGAGTGATATTAAATTTTCTAAAAAATCTACTTTTTTCTTTTTTTTTAATACAGGGTCTTGATCTACTGTCCAGGGTGGTCCTGAACTCACTACATTTCATAGGCTGGCCTCAAACACATGGAAATCCCTCTTGCCTCAGCCTCTCAAGTGCTAGGATCACAGGCGTGTACCACCATGCCTGATTTACATGGGCCTGAGCCATCAAACGCAGGACTTACTTAGCATTTGCTAGGAAAGCACAATAATCAATGAGTTATGCTCCCAGCCCTAAATGTTACTCTTATGGTTAATTTTTTTTTTAATGTCTTCACTAGCCATTAGAGCCAAATCGTAGGCATACAACAGGGAAGATGAGACCCTGACAGATGAGACGCACAAAAAAATTCCCTGAATCACCCTTAGAGGATGTTTCTACACAGTTTTCCTTTAGATTTTACTGTATAATTCCATGGGGAAAGTGTGGAAATCAGCCCATTAGAAAGAGAGAAGACTTTGTACACGGACATCAACTCTGAGAAACACTAACAAAAATAAATTAGTATGTGATTCATTTTAAAAGACAACAGTGACTTAGAGACCTGAGAGATCCTGAGACCTCAGTATGTGAAAATTGTAGTTAACATTTTAAAATTCTGAAACCACTTTTTCATTAGACTTTTCAAGTCTCGTATTCTCAAATTAACTAAAACACTTTGTGCACTAAATGTAAGATAAAGGTTGCGTTTTCAGATTATACTGCTTATATGGAATTTTAATTTCAGCTTTAAATTGTGTATCATTTCTCTTACACAGTAGAATGACTAATCTGGATCAACTAATTCTTTTTTTTTTAATGAACCAACCACAGAAAGTAAGATATTTTAATTCCCATGAGATGAGATAAGAAAAATAAACTTTTCTCAAGTCACTTCTTAAATAAAACATATTTAATTCAATAACTTTATAATTAACCAACAGAAATATACACAAGCTCCTACATTCTAGATGCACAGCTACCACATAAAACAACATTTTACATAGCAGCATGAAACCGAGCAGGCACCAACAAATTTGACAGATCTGTTCTACTCTACCTCTAGGGCCAGTACTCCCTACCTTAATTTGCATAACTACAGTAAAATAACAGCAACAACAACAGGAAAAAGCAAAGATGAGATTAATTTGGGCATGGTGGAATATGATTATAATATCAGCACTCTGGGAGGCTGAGTAAGGAGGATTTCAAGTTTTACTCCACCATGGACAGCAAGATCCTGTCTAAAAAAATAAAAAAACCCACAATAACTTGTACTGCCCACACAGAAAAATTAATTAACTTTGTTGGTTCAGGAATATTTCTATCTCAAGGTCTATTTTCCATTCGTGGAAAGGCTCTGAATTTACCTACTTCGTTTCAAGTGTGTCTGGAGTACCTCAATCCATACTTTTTTTTTTTTTAAATGTGGACAAAGAGGAAGTATACTAACTATGTATGGGTCACAATTGTTAAAGTAGACAAAATAATTATTTTTTTTCTTTTCACTTGTCAGTAGAAAACAACCAAGGTTTTATTAAGTCTCACACCTGGCGACTCATGCTTCTGACTAGGCATTTGTATCATACATACTTACCACCACCTGAAGCACTTCTTTGGGTTATCTTTAAAGTCTGCCTCATATTCTTTTGACTAGTTAGTTTCAATGAAAGCAAATTTTTGACTTTAGAAAAATATGAGCTTTTGAAAACAAATATTTCAAGAGCCACACAAAATAAGTAGGCTGAGTAATTGACTTTTTAAAATACTATTGATTGGACAAACACCATAAATAATGTTAAAGAAATGACACTGTATATAATTTCTTCTCTAGCTCAAATTCCAGGTACTGTACATTTATTTGAATATGTTCTAGCTGGCTCAGTCGTGAAAGCAATAGGGCTTACACAGGATAATACAGATAAATGAAAATGCACAAACCTGGGGTGCTATGGAATAGCAGAAAATGATAGTTTATTGCCCAGATCAGAAAATGGAGGCCGAGCACCTGGTACAGTACTAGTCCTGAGCTCCCTAGTAGCCCAGGCTGGCAATCTCCTGCTTCAGTCTCCTTAGTACTGCAATATATGGGCCACCAAGCCCTGCTATTCTTTGTGTAGTGCTGGGGAAAAAATGCAGGGCCTAGGCAAGCTCTCTTACCACAAAGCTATGCCTCAGGCACTGGAAAAAGAAATTTGTTTTTAAATAGTAGATCAGGAACCTGAGCACAAACCAGAAGGAAAATAAGACTACTGCAAATTATAAACAAATTCAGATGATTTATAGGAAGAGAATTCTAGAAAGCTTTCTTAATGGTAGCATATAAACAGTTTTTAGTGCTATTTAGTCAAATGATTATTATAAAATTCACTGAACTGAATGAGAATTAGGATTGTCAGACAAATGCTTGTAAGGGATTAATTCACATGAACCACACAGCTCAGCTGAAAATGGGTTCATTATCCTAAGCTACCACCTTGGGCTGCTTCTGGCTACTATTGTCCTTTCTCCATCAGATTCACCGGACCGCACCTCCACCTCCAGGAGCAAATGTCACAGGACAGAAATACTGAAAAGGAAATGTGAGCTAAAGGCATTTTGCAAGGGTACATCGGGGTATAGCGATGTCTGCCGGAACGTGAAACGAAAACCTCATTCATTAGTACGTCATGGTTCTTTGCATCCTTAAAAGTCCAATACTTTCATTACTCACAAACATCCCCCTCCTTCTTTTCAAATGCTTCATTACAGCTAAGCCTGGAGCTTTTTTTCTCTAAAAAGCTTTCCTCTAAATTTATTAATATGAATTTCTCCAGAGGCCAAGGCTATTACTACAGTCAAAATGCATCAATATGGTACTCTCTCTCTCTCTCTCTCTCTCTCTCTCTCTTAAGCTTTTTTAAATAACAAAGTACTTAGTGGAAACAGTAAAGAATTTATAAGCTATGTGTAGGAATGCCTAGGGAAAGATGGCAATATACCAGGCTCTAAAGGAAACAGCTCTTAAAGCTTATTAGGTGGGTGTAGGATAGTATAATAGGATTATGAGTTGTGGCTTAGCCTGTCCATCATTTCAAAATCCCCATAACTAAAGAGAATATCTTCATAGGGGTCTGAGTTTAATATTGAAACTGCTTTATTTAATTCTTACTATTTTGTAATGCTGAGTGCTAATTAGTTCCATCCACTTTCTTCAGGGTTGTCAATATGGCAACTTGGAAGCCAAGAACCTGCTAAATTATGGATTAACCAGTTTCAGAGTGGCATAAGCAAGCAACCTAGTTAGCTGCTCCAAAGTCTAATGGTATTATAGGCACAAGAAAGCATAAAATCCTCTTCTATTTTCTGTTTAAAAGCAGAAAAATTAACTTCCTAGAAGTAAACTATTTGTTTTTGATGTGCTAATGAATGTTTTAGATATGTAAAACTAAAATAATAATATTTACCTTTGTGTGTGTGTCAAAGACAATCTGTTAAACCCAAAATAGCTTCACTAAGTGCTTCCAAAAAATGACCAACTAGTCTTTCCTCTTTTCTTTTTTTGAATTCTAGAAAAAATCCAAAGGTTGGAAATACTGAGACATTGAGACTGCCTGGCACAAGTTCCCTCATCTAGACTCACATTTGAGCCTGTGTCTCACCTCCTCGGCCTTATCACCATTTCCCAACCCTGGCCTTTCAACTGGCCCTTTCTTGCTCACCTAGATTCTGTGATCAGCTCTATAGGATCATAAGTTCTGAATCAGAAGGAATTCAGAGCTAAACCAAATATATTTCATTTCACAAAAGAACTGAGATCCACACACCAAGTCTCCCAGTTCCCTATTCAAAAAACTCCTTTACTTCTACTTTATTATAACTAACCCACTCAAATACATCAAGATTTTCTGCTCTCAGTGGGCTGCCAATCTGCCCTTCCACAACCCAGAGATCTCTTCCCTGAGACATTAATATTCTTACCCATGAGGAATCAAGCTGTGGCCCAGAACTAACAAAACTCAACATGCCTGTGCCAGGGGAGTGTTCCCAGGTTTGCCCCTAAATGTTCACAAACCTCTCCAGCTGCTCAGGCTTCCAATGTTACCATCTGTCTTGGTTACTTTTTCGTTGCTGTGACTCAATACCCGACACCCACAAATTTAGGAAAGGTTTATTTTAGCTCACAGTTTCAGATGGTCACAATCCATTCGGGGTGGCCAGCAGCAATCAGAGTACAGGACAGAGGCAGAGGTGGAGGCAGCTTCTCAGGACATCACAAACAGGAAGGCAAGCTGAGACCAGCTGAGACTAGTCCCAGTCCTCCAGGAAGGCAGGTGCAGCTTATGTATCCTTCCAGGTCTCCGCCCAGTAATTAGTCCCTCCTGCCTCCAGGTGTGGCCTCTACACACTGTTAATCCTAACTCACACGCCTTTAGTCTTAACTGTAATCCACCCCTCCAGACTACACCCCAATCCACCAACATCACATGGTTCCATAGACAATCCACAACATTAAAATACATGAGACTTTTGGGGGACACTTCAGATCCTAACCACAACACCATCCTTCCTTATTCATAAAAGATAATCTTCATTTATATTTTGTTGTAAGAATGAGTCTGTCTCCCAATTTCACTATCTGCCTTCTTTCAGAAACTGATTATCTTCTATTGTACTCGTGTTGGTGTTAGAAACACTTTCTCCTAAAAGTTAGTGTTCCTACAATTACTCCCCGTCTCTGTTAGCACCTTCAATCTCTCTCCATATGGATGCCTTTTTAAAAATGCAAAGTGATAAAAGTGCTGACGGTTAATAACAGCAATAATTGTAACCGGCTGAAGCATACAAAGTGCATGTTATATGCCAGACATCATCTGGGGTGCTTAGGGGGTATTT
The DNA here is from genome assembly GCA_004027205.1 of Ctenodactylus gundi. NCBI lineage: Eukaryota > Metazoa > Chordata > Mammalia > Rodentia > Ctenodactylidae > Ctenodactylus > Ctenodactylus gundi. The sequence goes on along the minus strand of PVKB01000924.1, from coordinate 360,433 downwards.
ACTCAATTCATTTTCTTGGTAGACTCTTAGTAATATAGGCTGTATAAGTGTCTGATGAAGTTCTCTGTGTTGGAGGTTTGGTCTTCAGGCTGGTGCTACGAGCAGTGGTGGGACTTTTAGCAGGTATGGCCCACGGGAAGGTCCTTAAGTCAACGAGGGTGTGCCCTCAAGGGGATTGTGGAAGACTACTCTATCCTACCACAAAGACTTCTTGGCTTGTCACATGAGCAGTTCGCTCTGTCTATCAGAAGCCCAGTTAGGAGCTACTTTATCTTCGACAGAAACTGCCAGAAATGTGATCCAAAATACAGTTTTTCTCTTTACAAGCTTATTTCTGCAGGAAGTTTATTATAATGACAGTCAACTGAACAATATAGGTAGGTGTCACCAATGCTTTCATTTTGCAAGAAGGAAACTGAGGCACAACAAAGGTAATTAACTTGTCCATGATACATAACTAGGAACTGGTTGTACTAGGTTTTGAAATCAGGGGGCTTAGATTCAGGTTTAGTTCTGCCCTTGGCTTGGCTGCCCTTCTACTTTAATATGTTACAGCAATACCTTCACTTATTAGCTCTATTACATTGGTCAAGTAACTTAACCTCTCAAAGACACAGCATCCTGATTTGTAGAAAGAATAATAACATTGATAATTTTGCGGGACTCATATCGAGGAATAAGTGAACTATAGAATATCTGTAATCTATCACACCTGACAGATGTAAAGCATTCAATAAATGACAGTTAATATAATAATGATTCAATTAATAATAGACACTAAACCTAGCTTTTATCAACAACACATTCTTGTGAGGTGCTCCCACAGGGAAATCAGTTTATTATGAATTTAAGAAATCTTTACCAAGGACTGTTCTAAACACAGACAATATTAGCTCGTTTACTCCTCAAAACAACCATGGAACAATCTCACTATTATTTCTACTTTATGTATGAGAACACTGAGGTTGGGAGGTAAACCAGCTCCCCAAGATCAGGAAGCTGGTGGCATCCCAGAGATCTGAACCCAAATCATATAACTCCATGGTCTGTTCTCTAATTACAGTGCTAGGTAGGCTCTTAATGTAACAGTCTGGCAGAAAAGGACATTCTTCAGTATATCCATAGTGGTTCAGAGAGCCAACAAACGTAACCAAATAGTTAATGAAGAAATATTTCAGGTGGATGTATGCCTACTATCAAGTAAAGAAGACAGGACCAGCCTGGGCTACAGAGCCAGACCCTGTCTCAAACTAACTAAATTAATAAATAAGAAATAATGCAAGATCACTTTTTTTCAATTGATGGACCTAGGTAGTGATCTTCGATTGCTGCTCATATAACAAGAAGAGTAAAAACCAATAAAACAAATCATTTACTTCACTAGAAAATCAGGCAACATTAACATTATAAAGATATTTTGCCAAAAATATGGACTCTAAATCTGATCAAACCTCGATAAGTAACTATAAACTTACAGACAATTTGTAGGGCTGGGAGTCAAGCAAAGTGGCATATAAATGGCTGTGCTGGGACACCGTACATAAAATGTCAACTCTGTCATACAAAAGAGCTGGTTGCTTTGGCAATAACAGAAAAGGAGGAGGAGAGAAAGGGGGAAGGAAGAGGAGAGAGCGAGGTTCAGTAGCTATGTTGCAAGTTGATCTCCCACCAACTGTCCCCACCGCTTAGTATTTACACACTGTGTAGTTCTTCCACATATCCTTTCTGGGTTGGTCTGTGTCATTCATATAATATGCCAGATGTATTGATTTGTCATTTTAAGGTTAGGGCGCAGGAAGCACTGTGACATCCTTTATCAATCATTCTTGGAGAAGCCAGCTGCCATATTGTGAGTATACTTGGTTTAGTCCATTTTGGCAGCTATAAGGCAACACTACAGAGTAGGTAACTTACAAGCAACAGACACTTACTATTCCCCTGTTCCACAGACTGGGAAGTCCAAGACCTAAGCACTAGCAGATTGTCTGATGATATCTTGTTCTGAGTCACAGAAGCACATCTTTAGTTTCCTCATGTGGCTAAAGGGACAACCGTGTTCTTTTCAACCTCTTTTATAAGAGGAATGATTCCTTCCCCATTGCCCTCACTCTTAATAATATCGCAGTGAAAATTAAGTTTCCACATCTGAATGTTTTGGGAGGTCACAAATGCTCAAGAAGCCTTACATAGCAATCCAATCTAGCTTCATTCAAGTACAGAGACAAGTGCAGCCCTGGCCAACAGCTTGAGTGAAACCTCAGGAGAGAAAGAAAATAATACAGTAACGTGGATTCCAAATTCCTGACCCACAGTAATTGTGAGATAAATATTTGTGATTTCAAGACATGAAAATTTGGAGGATATGTAGCAATTGATAACTAACTGATAACCAATACAAGGGGATTCCATAGTCTTTCCATTTTCATTGTAATGTACACGCAACACACAATGGTTACACTGAGCTTGAGAACTCTGTGTACATATATATCATGTCCACTTCACCCTCCTTTCCCCTTCCCCTTTGTCATGTGCCTGCCCCTCCCCATCCTTCCAACTCCCCAACCCCAACCATTTGACTCTATTGTTTCTTTTTGTTCTGGGACTTCACAGTTTAAAGAGATTTGAGAGAATAATAATGAATAAACCTTTTTTTAGTTTCCAAAAGTAGATCATAATCAGAGGAATGTGAATATTGATTCGATATCATTAAGTGAGTTTACTAGAGGTAAGGTATGATAAGAGTATAGAAATAATTTGTAGCTTTTGTGAATACCTCTAGAAATATTTACAAATAAAAACATGTAATGCTTAAGATACATTTCAAACCATTCCAGACAGGGCTGCAGAGATGGCTGACCGCAAACTGATTACCGTCGAAGCCGAGGACTGGGTATGCGTTGCATGTGCTTGAAAATTTCAAAACTGAGTAAGTGGAAAAAGAAAAAGACACTGACTGACCACTGAGCTCCTACCTCAGACAAAGCGGTTCCGACCAAGAGGCACAGTACAAATGGCCATCTGAGTTCATCCACAGGGGCTAGCATGTGCCAATTCAAACAGTATAAATACATAGATACATGTGTCTCCACCCTCTCCTTTCTTTTCTGTGTCCATGTCCTTCCTCCTCAGCTAGACAGAGGACAGTAGTTCAGGGATATTTTTTGTTTGGTTTATTTATCATTGATTTTTTTAATGCATAAGGACCTGAGCATTTCTGTAGAAAAAGAAATCAATTTAAATGAAAACATCAAGGATAAAAGAAGCACAATTCTCAAAGAGGAAAGAGCAGTGAGATTACGAGCACATTTTCAACAGGAAGGGAGGGACACTGAGGGAAAATGAAGGAATTTGGAGATAAAGTCCTTACTGAGATTGATGGGCTTTGAAGAGAGTAATGAAACTCTGGAGCTACAAAGTCATATGATTCAACAGAAAATGAATAAAGAAACTGCTAAATAGTCATGAAAATTCAACTAAGGCTATAAACATATCGCATGCAAAAAACTTACAGATACCAGTAAACATGGTTGAATAAGGCCACAAATTCATTTTTACTATTTACTTGGTTTTGTTATTGTTTGACTTTTTAAGAGGCGAGCTATAAATAGCAACTGCGCTTTTATTATAACACCACTCGTAGGAAGATATGGTTCCAAATACCATATTCCTTCTGCTGTGTACATTCTCTCAGGAAGCTTGCTCAATAGTTTGAATAATTTATGATTTGATTCTAATACTTTGCAATAGTTTGGAAACATGTAAATGTGTCTTCTCTTATTGTGAAAAAGTATGTGAAAAGCAAGGTCAATCACAGATGGCAACATCAGAAAGGAAACACGTTACATTTGAGAAAAGAAGACATATTTTAACAGATGCCTAAGCTACTTACAAGTGGAAAAAGGCAACCAGACACGTTTGCATGACCATCTGGAAATAATGTTTCCATGAATAGTGACAGACACTTAGAAGGATCTTAGCAATAGTAATACTGGATAATTTAATAACACAAATAGCTACAGGGTAAGTTCATTTTAAAGTAGAAAATCCTAAAATAAGATCTTTGCTATCCAGAAACCTCAGACAATAAGTTGATTTGGATGACTGAGGGCTCATACATATCAAAAGACAACATTTTTATAGCAATTTTGTGTAAAAAGGTTTCACAGACATAGTATACACTTGGCTACCTTCAAAAAAGAATCTGTAGAAAATATATTTTTGCTGACTGAAATGATTATTATGAATATCAAATACAGTGCTGTGATCTCAGTGCAAGATGCTAGGGCATACTTTGTTGTATATATACTGCTTTTCTAAATAGAGCAAAATAACTCTGTTTAAACTTCCTTTCCTTTTAAAAAATTACTTCAATTTGTATTTTATTTATTCTAGTTATATAATTAGCACATGACCACTGGGGAGTATTGTGGAAGGCATGAAAGCAGTGAAACTCACATAAGTATCAAGACATAGCCACAGAGAATGCTATTTTGATATATCTGACTTTTTTTTTTTTTGTTCTGTGAATTAAATACAGGGCCCTTACATTGAGCTATGTCTCCAGCCCTTTTCATATTGTATGTTGAGACAGGGCTCATTAATTCGCTGAATTACCCAGGTTGGGCTTAAACCTGGTACCGTCTTGGCATCAGCTTTCCAGATTGCTGTGGTTACATATGTGCACCACCATGTCCACTTTCTTTCCAATTTTTTAATAAGCAACTACATACATATATTTCCGAAAGAACAGACCAATTAGAAACACTTTTAAATCCTACACTTTCATGTTTCTCAAGATGTTTTCTGCTTTGGCAATTAATAATGAGAATATTAGCTATTGCTGTGGTTCTTAAAATAGCTCTCTAACTTCCAATATTAATAGGTTGTTTTCCATTTGTATGAATGTGAAAAAAATAGAAAATTAAATTGGACAGAACTATGTCTAAAATAAGAATAAACAGAATCTGAGTGAGGGACTCAGAAGTCTCCCTACTAATGAAAGTCCACAGGCTATTGCTTAGGGACTTGGTCACATCCCTTCTGCTTATTAAGGGATATTTTTGTTTTTTCTCACTTTCAGGTTTATGGCCATATTTTAAGGAGACTGATGGCATTTTCAGGTAGGTAGGGCTGCTGGAATAGCTAAATTTCAGAGAGGTGAAGTGTTATTGTGCTGCATTGTTAAAGAGTACTATAAATCTAGTGCATGAGTCTGACCTGGTATCTTCGTAATGCACATCTCCACAGACACACAAGACCTGCATTTAAACTTATTTTTTGCTGGATAAGCAGTAATAATCTGTGTTTTGTCCATTTAGAAGAACTAATCACACACACATCTGCATTCTCATACCATAGTGCAATTGTTTTCATATTAACCCTAGTCAAACTGTATTATTCTAGGTTCAATTATAGAAAATAAATGTTTTATAAATCAAAAATTACAGCTTAATTTGGCTTGATCTAATAGTTTACTTTGGCTCCTTTTTTCCACACAAAATACTACATTCTTTTGAGGTAATATTCATCTTTGTACTCTCAGGGTCTAGCTACAAAAAAATACTAAAAATATTTATTTATTTAGAGAGGAAGAGAGTATGAAATCAGCTATTACTGGTTTTATGCTCTGCGCTGACCCAGGTAAATCATGCTTTGTAATTCTCTTTCCACTCCATTTACTTTCTGAATCTTTTCTAGGATAAAGTTCTGCTGATTTATAAATATAAACATTTTCTGTAGAAAAATGTTTACTCCAGCATTATTTATAGTAACAAAAAAGTGGAAACATTCAAAGTCAAATTTAAGTGACTGATAGATTAAATTATCAGACAATCACATATATTATAAAAATATGCAACAATAACAAGTGAGATTTAGAAAGCTTCATTAATAAATGTGAAAAATGCCTACAAAGTTAAATGAAAAAGTATTATAAATAATTGTGCATACAGTATAATATGAACAGTGTAAAACAGGCAGAGAAATCTAAAATAGAAGAAAATAATTCAAATTGTTTCTGCTTCTGGATATTGACACTGTAAATATTTTTCTCTGTTTTTACACTTTGCATATTTCCAAAATTTTACAATGAGTATACACAATATATAGGGCGTAAAATGTTTTAGAAAACAAAATAAACATAATTATAATCCACTTCAAACTCTTCAGAGGAGGAAAATGGGAAGATAGAAAGGGTACATGATTGATACACTAGAGTATACATCTAAACAGATAATTTATTCATTCATTCCACCGGTTTTTACTGAGGACATACTACGCACCAGGTACATAAATAATCCTAACCATTGCTTTTAATATGAGTGACTCAGTAATCTTCAGAAGTGAATTTCCACTGTATTTTATATTTTATTTCTTAGAAAATGGAACAAAAGTATATCATTTTGGTCAGATTATTCTGGAATACTAGCGAAGGAGTGCGCTCCATTTGTACGTCTCTAAGTGTCCTCTTTTCGGTAGAAGTATAAGTTCCTTATAAGGTTAGTTCCTTTTTTACAGTCATATTGATCACCATCAAAATTAAATATAAAAAGAAGAACTTTATGCACTTGAGATTAAAACCACTATGAAAAGCAGTATGGAAGTCTCTCAAAAGGCTGGAAATAAGTATCTCCGTTGATCCAGGGATATCTCTTCTGGGAATTTCCCCAAAAGAGTTAAAAACAACACACAACAGAGATTCATGTACACCCATGTTCATAGCAGCACAACTAACAATAGCTAAAATGTGGAGGACATCAAAATCCTCATCAACAGACCAATGGATACACAGACTGTGGTATTTATACACAATGGAATACTACTCATCTCTAAAACAGATAGGTTGGAGGCTTTTGTAGGTAAATGGAGGCAACTTGAGACCATCATGCTTAGTGAAGTGAGTCAGAAACAGAAGGTAAAATATCAAATGGTTTCTCTGATTATGAGAAACCCTGATCACAATTATTTCATAGAACTTAATGTGGAGAATTATGGGAACTGGATGGGTGGGTTGGGGTGATAAAGAGAGAAGGGAAGGATTTGTAACTTTGCCATGATACACATGTGCAATAAATACTCAAGATCAATGTAAACTTTATGTTTTGCACTTCTACATATCAATAAAATATTATACCCCCCCCCCCAAAAAAAAAGAATCCATCCCGAGTCTTTTCCTAGGATAATCTAGCTGGACTTGACTTTAGCAGGAATTCCTAGTTTCATTTTTCCTATCATTGTCACTTGAGGACAACCCCTAGACACAGCTTCTGCACATAGGTTTTGTGAAAGCAAATGGAAAGTTAAAATATAACGTTCTGTTTCTGCTTAAAACAGAACTATGATGGCATTGGCTACTGTGCTCATAAAACATAAAATTTCATTTGTTTCTAATAAGGGACACTTAAATCAGAGCAACATCACAAATTTCACGGAGATATTATTAGAAATATTAGCAAATTGTACTTTTTAGATCCATACTCAAATTGATTTCTTTTTTAAGGAAACACCATTGCTTTTGCAGTCCACTTGTAACTGAAACATTTGAAACCTTAACATATTAAAGCAAAATAGTAGTGCAAGATTTTAAATTATTTTCCTACATTAAAAGAAAATAAAGCAAAAGTTGACCAAGTTCCTGCAGTTGTTTTTCTTTGATCCAAATCATTCTCCTTGTTATACACATAGTCACACACACACAAAATCTAAGGCTGAAAATAAAAGCATGCACAGGCAGTATTTCCACTGCTTTGCAAACTTGAAATAACGTGCAGTAGGTTTCGTTGCACTTTTTAGAACCTTGGGTGTAGGGTGAGGCATAAGATTTGTTCCAATTGTTTAATTTACAAAATATCACATTTATTCTACATTGGATGATTCTGATAAACAATGTAACTGGAAGCTGAAGATATTACCTTTAGTATTAATTAAACATGCCATAAATTCTGGGTTATAGTTTAATCATTTATCAAGTAAGTCAAGGACTCATACACACATATATGCAATAATATATTACCTGTATTCACAATAACGAGAAAAGAATCATAACAAAATTTAGCTGGCATAACATTTTCTTACTCATTAAAATTCTACTTGAGTTTTACCCAAACCCTTGTTTGACTACTGGAAAGACTCTACAACCAAATGGTTCTCTTTCTAATTTAATGACTGGTCCCTGAGTCCCACATTTTCTCCCAGCCCTGAAACTGCTTCAGAAGAGGTAAGTAACAGAAATACATGCAGGATCACAGAGGGTATTCTGAGTACTGTAAAAATAAATAGATTTTATCCTAGAACTAACTAGGAAACCACAAAAGGATTTTAAAAAGCATCAACTAAATACAGTACTAGAAAAACTTTAAATACCTTAAAGCTCTACTCAATTTTTAAATGAATCTATCTTAAAAGTTTTGAAGAAGTTTCATACTCCCCATCTTCACCTTATCTTTATAGTCACTGTGGGAAATTAATAAGGTGTCCTCATTTATGATTGACTTAAGTACCAAAAAATGTGCTATGTGGACAAAGCTTCTCAAAATTCCAATGTCAAAATTTGCTTCTTTGTGTGTGTGTGTGGCGGGGGTGGGTAAGGGGAATGAGGGGTGAAAAACAATGGTATATTTTCCAGAGACTCTACTTTTTTAAAAAAATTATATATTTTTTCCTCTTCCTCTAAAAATATCTAGACCATGTGTAGGAGCTTATCCTGTGATTTAAAGCTCTTACTCAAAATGGGAAGTGCATCTTAATGAAGAGTGTTAATCACATTACTATCGTGCACAACCACAAAACAGTATAGAATGTAGGTATATTAACGAAAGACACAGGCTATCCAGCTATCCAGTTTTATGGAGTCAGTAAATTGTGGGACACATGAGCTCCCAGATTCTCCTGAGAAATGATAACGGAAGAAAAGAAAGGACGCAACTGAAGGGATGGCGCAGGCATTGTGAGGAGATGACTGCATCATGAGAAAATCTCTGACCTACAACAGTGAGGGAAGATAGTGGAGAAAATACTGGAATGGCACCCAGTACTCTTGCTTGACTTGCTTAAGCAGTTATAGACATGGACAGGATACTGTTCATTTTACCAGCACTTGTTTTCAAACAGGCTTTCATAATTAAAAGCCATGCTTTATACTTTAAAAGACACTAACCATGTTTATGATTCAAGTCATTTTTTCAAGGGGTTGTACGTTAAAAATGTACACATATTAATTTAAGGCACATGAAGATGCTTCCTAGGTTTGAACCACTGTAAAAAAAGCGATATAATTTTATAGCCTCTTCTTACATTTTTATCTCTTGTTACCCATGTGTAACTTTCGTTAATATTAAAGTGCAGATTTATATGTGCTCACCAACGGATATATATATCTATAGATCTATATATATCTATATCTATATATCTTTTATTGAAATAAAAGGGTCCAGTAGCCACTATTTATTTCTAGGCAATGTAGAATTTGGGCAGTAGCATAAAAGTCTTTTTAAAAGCCTAATGTTTATTTACTATCCTTCATCTAGATGCCATAGCACTTAGGAAACTTGAACCGATACTCACAAAATACATAATAATCACTGGATCTACTTTTAAAAAGGCAGCTATTTCTTAGGCTTAGCTATGCTACATAACGCCAAGGACAGTACATGATAAATACCACAGCCCATTGAAGTTGCATAAGCCACGTTAGTAAGCATAATGTAAGACACACTGTATCCGTCAGCACTGAGTATTTTCATAAGCACTGCTGAGCAAGGGCACAATGGCACCCTCTAAAGAGTACCAGGGTGGCACTCATTCATATGCTGTAGTCAATGCCCTTGTTGCTTTGGTTCCAGCTCCCACTCATTGCCCACCATCTGGGTGAGGATTTACTCAGGTAAAATTCTCTAGGATTAGAATGGAGATGGTTTTGATAAGAGCCTGGTAGCCAACTGAAAACACTACTTCTTTTCTTCCCTCACCAACTCTCTCTTGCAATCTTCCTTTTGAATGACTATTAACTATTTCACAGAATAAATAGATCTACATTGTGTAAAGTTGTTCAATACCAGTTATTTGATTTTATTCCTTTAATTGTAAGAATCATAAAATAAAATGTACATGCCATAAAAACACATCGTACAACAAATACTTGCCTTCATATTGACTGGATATCCTTTACGGAGTGGTTGGGCCTAAGCGATTACTGAAACTAGATGTGAATGCTATAATAAATAGGCACAGGCTTTCCTTACATAACGCATATTTGTATTTATAAAGAAATCCTAAGACTCATGCCTTTCATGCCTTTCGTGGAGAAAGCACGGCAAGTTTATTATTCGTGATCCATTCTTCATCTCTTCCTATTACATCAAGGACAACTCTGCAGTATTTGGTGATACGACTAAATCTTATTAGCAGAGGGCTTTTCTATTTTAAGCACAAATCTGGCATTAAAAATCCCAAAGTAATAGATTAACATAGCAAGTGTTAGACAATTAAGCAAATAAAAAGATATTGTCAATAGCAAGTGGCACCGTCAAAGGATTAATAACCCCAGTTAAACGGTATCAGGAGTTTTCAAAGTAGATTCCAAGGCAAGAGAAACATTTAATGTCAAAACATGAAAGATATTAATAGCACAACAGCTATTATATTAAGAAATCAGTTCTGTGATTATTATTTTATCATTCATATAGCTGACACAGATGGGCACAAATAACAGCAAAAATCTGTGAAATTTTCAAATTATCAATTTGCGTCAGTGCAAAGGATGAATTATAAGTTAGTTTCACTTCCAACTTAATGTACTAATATATTTCAAAATTAATTTATTTCTAAAAATGTGAACAATAATTATTAATGGTTAATGATAGAGTCTTCTCACAACACTTTTTTCTTTTTTAAAGCTTTACTTCTCCTTCTATAAATGCTTACATGGCAGACAGTGAGTAATATAAATTAGCCATATGAATTCCACTGCCACTAGCCAACAAAGAAACATAACTGTAGAAGAGTAATTTTCAACTTCATGTTACTCTAGGTGTGTCCACAATATGGCCCATTGTTATTTTGCCTTTGATTTTGTTTTGGGTGTCACAATGAAAAAATCTTTTAAAGGAAGTCTTAGTTAGCCTTTGCATGTATATTAACTATATTACGTATTTTACATGTGGGTCAAGAGAGTTTTTCATTCAAAACAACAAAGGCAAAGCCCCCAGCAGTTCAAGACACTCCTGGTTTAGAAAGAAAAGCCTGTATATGAAAACAAAATATTAGTTCTGGCTGTTTTTCTTAGGCAGAATGTTGACAGTATTAAAGGAGGTAGAACAATTTGGAGTACATATTGAATTTCTTGTTTTAATAAGGAAGATGCAGTTTTATGTAATCTAAAATGAATTTGAAGCCACTGAAAAGAAGTAATATTCTACTATGTCTGTTCTCTCCTCTTCAATTTTAACATGTGTAGTAGTTTTTAGAGCAGTATGCACAAAAGATTCAAATTAGATGTAAAAGTTGAATAATATTTGAATGGGTCCTTCCTTCCTTCCTTCCTTCCTTTCTTCCATCCTTCCTTCCTTCCTCCCTCTCTCCCTCCCTCCCTCCCTTCCTTTTTCTTTGTTTCAAGACAGGATCTCACTCTGTAGTCCAAGCTGGTACTGAACACACTATGCAGCCCAGGCTGGCCTCAATGCATGGCAAACCTCCTGCTTCAGTCTCCTGAGTGCCCACCAGGTCCCACCAACTAATTTTTTTAGGAAATTATTTTTCTCTCAGCAAAACTTACAACTTTGTAAAATGAACTTCAAAAGCAGTGATCATTTCATAAACAGTGTAATACTGAAAACAAAGAAATCACAAGTGCTTTCGTAAAAGGGAGAATCACACAAAAGATACACCTTGCAGAGGAGGGAGGAACAAGCAAAGGCTGACCGCAGCTAAGCCCTGTTAATTCTCTGCCCAAGTGCAAGTCCAATTAAAAAACAAAAACTGCAAAATGACCCTATTTGTTTGGCACATTGAAATTGAATGACCAGAATTGTGACTTAAAAATGTAACACCAGTTTATCTGCATTTCAGCTGATTTTTTAATGGCTTACGGCCTGTGGAGGTTTTTGTTTTTGTTTTGTTTTTTCCTTTCTAAGCATAGCTAATGAGCTGCACATCATCTCTGCAGTTGACATTCTTATGACAGCACTTGTGGGGTCTCAGATTTGGGGTGTCTTTTAATAGAAGGGACTGATTTGAAATTATTTAGTTACACTCTATGGCCCAGTCCCTACTATTCCTCTGAGCTGCATGCATGGTCAACTGAGAAGTTGACAAACAATATGATTTTTAAAATCTCATTGAGGTATTCACAACATTTAGAAAAAAAAAAATCGCTGAGACCTAGCACATGAATGAAGCTGAGACTTCCCTGCTAAGGGGAAGCAGGGAGAAATGGCAGCATGCAATGCGTTGTAGCTGCAGTATTTCCCAAGTAGGACATTGGCAAAGGGCACAGGCTATTAAATGTTTCTAGAGACATTGCATTTAATTCCTCTGCAAAAGATTTAGCAGCTTAGGAGACAGAAGCAGCATAAACAAATAAAAGTTTGAAATAATAGATCTACAAGGAAATTTGCTTAAATTTACATTAAAACAAACACAATTAAAAAAGAGTTGCCACTTAGAATCTTACACATGAAGGTTAAAAAAAAAAGGTTATAGTTAATTGACATAAACCGCAGCTTTGGATAGTTTGGAAGTGATATTCTGTGATGAGTTCTAGTCAACCACTACTATTTTTTTCCCCTCAAATTATGTCAGACATGGACTACATATTACACAGCACAGAAAAGAGGCCAGAAGATGACACACTGGAAGAAATGAGCTGTCCTAGAAATGAAAAATGTTCCTGCATAAATAAATCAACTTCAGGAACAATACCTATGTAGTGTCCACGTACGGAAATTAAACAGTAGTGTGAAGTTGTACATGATAGAAATACTTTTGCATAATCTGACTTTCAAAAATTACAAAGATGTGACTTTCCAAGTGTCACACTGCAGTGTAAGTGAACAGATAAATGCACAAACTGCAGAGTCGCAGTTTTTACTGGAGTCAGCATCCAAGGTAAAAAAAAAAGAAGCAAATCAAGATAGGTGTATTTTCAAAATATCACAGAACAACAGCAATATATCAATTAGGCTATACGGAAACCGCTCTAAATCTCATTTTATATTTAAGAGTAAATAAATCTCCTTAGTGTAGAACTTAATTATGGCCCATGTCAGTAGAAATTCCTATTTGAATGAATTGGAAGAGATGAAAATTAAAACATTACTTTTCTTTATCTGCTCTATTTACTGAAATTCAGACCTTCTTTTGCATAAAATATATTCATGTCTATTAAGCTGTAAATAAATGTGCACTGCTGTTTGAGGAACTTTCATAAAAAGACACTGTACCTTCAAGGCTTATTTTTCTAAAGAGTATAACATTTTTCGAGGATAAAATAATTACGTGGACATTTCTAATTATATATATATATATATACACACTAACAAATGAAATCATTGACATACTAATAGAAAAGGTTGATTATCTATCTGATGCCTTACTCACTATCATCAGCTCAAGTAAATTCTAGGAATGAGACATCAAAACTTCAGAAGGGAGCCAAAGGTTCATCAAGTTTCTATATCCATTTCTTGTTGATTTTATTACTTTTTTTTTTTTTGAGATAGGGTCTCACTCTTGACCAGGTTATTCCTGAACTTACGGCGTAGCCCAGGTTGGCCTCAAACCCACAGTAATCCTCCTGCCTTAGACTTCTGAGAACTGGGCTATAGGCATGTGCTATCAGGTCCAGGTAATTTCTTTCTTTCTTTCTTTCTTTCTTTCTTTCTTTCTTTCTTTTCTTTCTTTCTTCCTTTCTTCCTTTCTTTCTTCCTTCTTCCTTCCTCCCTTCCTTTTCTTTTTCTTTCTTTCTTTTTTCTTTTCTTTTTTTTTTTTTTGAGACAAGGTCTTCCTCTGTAGCCCAGGCTGGCCCTAAACTTACTATGGAGGTCAAACTGGCCTTGGACTCAGGGCAATCCTCATTCCTCAGCCTCCAGACTGCTGGGATTACAGGTGTGCACCACCACACCCAGTTTACATGGTGCTGGGAAATCAAACTCAGGTACTTAGTGCTTGGTAGGCAAGTACTTTAACCTCCGAACCAATCCTCCAGCCCCATGGCCTGGTTTAATTTTTATGTAGTGCTAGTAAACTTAAGCCACGGCTTTAGGCATGCTAGGCTCTATGTCCTTTTTAAACAGCTTCCTTTGCCACTAGCTTGTCTCCATGACAGGAATACTTTGGCTTAAGTGTGAGTCTTGCCCCTGCCCTGAAAAAGAAAGTATGTCGAGGCTTACGCGAAATATAATAGTGCTGAAACAACTAGTTCCCAGATTTTCACTGGTTTTTTTTTTTTTTTTTTAAACAAACTAATGTGTGGAGTAACACCTTGGAATGGTGGAGTGTTGAGAAACAGTTTTATAAGACGTTGAAGCAGGAGAAAGGAGTGAGAAAGAGGAATACACAGGGCCCAGGAGCACAAACCATGGGAGGAAGAAACAGCAAAGAAGAATGAGGAGGAGAAGAGGAAGAGGAAGGAAAAGGAGGAGGAAGAAGCATCTGAACGCCTAAAAAACAACGTACAAGGCACAGAGCTGGTGCGGGCAGCATCCAGCTAGACCTGCGGACAGTCTCTGCAATTTCCATCTTCCCCTGCCAGGAAGTGTCAGTTTTAAATAAGGCATGTAACCTGATCAATACTAATTATGGCAAGTGAAAACAATTCAAATTGCGAAATGATTTGACATTTCTACTCTAAATCTCACCAGAATCCAACATTTAATTTTCTCTGATAATTTCCTAAAAAGCCCTTATGTTGAAAATTCATTTTTAATTTAAATTTTTATCTTGGTCTGTTACTTTGTTATACCCAGTTACAAAGGATGAACATCTTCTTGGTGCCTCCATGTAGGGGGGAGTGTTAGCACCACTGACAGAGTCATTCAAATTTGGATTATAAAAATAAAACCTACATAAGAGAAAAAATTTTAAATATTTGTTTTAACTTTCAGTTCAACAATGTTTCATTATAATCATCTATTAATATAAAATAGTTAGACAAAATATTATGCATAAAATACTATTAGTTTCCAATATCTCTGTCATTTAAGGTGCAGACAAAGATACAACAAAGATGATGTCACATTCACTGGACTATCCATACATATCACACTGCCTGCTCAGGCTGTCTCCACATATTTTAAGATAATTATCAGATGAACAGGTATACTTTTGATTACCAGGTTGCTAAAACTTCAATAAGTAATACGATTATGCAGTAAGGAAGAAACTCACGTATAACAATATTAAGTTTCCAAACACCTATATGATAATCACACTCTTATTTTTATGTTTTTCAATTATAGTGTCCAGGATACACACTGACTTTCTGAAACCACTTCAGAACTGTAAATAATGTATGAAAAAAAAAAATCCTTGCTCAGTGCCCAGAGACAACTGTATTGCTTGTAGTATACTCTATCTATGCTAGACAAACAATAGAACACACCAGTGAACCTACAGTCTCCAGCTAAAACCTCCCCGAGTGGAAAGAGAAAGTATCTTCCTGGATTCCAGAAATCCCTCAAACAAACAGTTTAAGTCCTTAAAATGCTCCCATATACTAGGAAACAACCCTTAAATTTTAGAAAGATCTGTTCCCCTGAGTAATTCTGTGAGAGTTGGGAAAGCAATTAATTACTTAATATTATTCTACAAAGGTTAACTAACATTTCTCTTCTCCTGGCTTACAAAGACTTCGCAGGCAGCATCTTTTCATAAGAATACAGGTAAAGCTGAAACAAGAGGCTGTAACTGTCCTATTTTTTCTTTGCTTTTGCTAGCAGTACTTGAAGATTTTTGCCTTCCAAATCGTTAGGAGGGAGTAAAGCAAATTAATGCAAGAATGACAAAGGGGTAGCAGTCAAAAGCAGGTACAGCGGACCTCAAAGTAATGGCACATGTCTGTATTTAGGAATTTCTTTATATATAAAGTCAGAATTTTTCTTCCCTTGTCCAATCTAACTATTATTGAGTAGAAAGGTCATATGAAAGTAAAATACATAGGGCACTTGAGTTTGCCTATAAAATAAACTCAGCTTTAATGGAATTCCATTTACAGTGATGCAGAATAAAATTTCTATTTCCTTCATCCCTCAAATTTCAAACTTCAGAGATAGCTGTGGGTAGAACACATTGAAAAACTTTCTTGGAGATCCAATATTTTTGATAATTGTGAAGTATTAACCAAGCACTTATCAAGGGCATATATGGCACTGAATTATGCACTAGATGCTGAAAGAAAGTCTGAATCTTCTGATAGCAAGCTACAGCTATATTCCTTGTAGTATTTTAACACTTTGTACAATCTATATCATTAAAAGAACTGACACTGACCATAACCTGACAAGCTTTCCTGGGAGACGTGGCACACAATGTTAAGCTCCTAGTACATGGCCTCACTTTTTAACAAATGCAAAAGATCCCACTGAATAATTAAAGAACGTGTCCACCGTACCCCTCCCTCCCTCCTTCCCTCCCTTCCTTCCATCCTTCCTTCAAGTTTCACCTCTCTCACTTTCATAGACACAAGAAAAAGGCCCACAAAGAGCAAGGTTTAAATCTGGGAATGGGGGACACAGGGGGAGGGAGACGTAAATAAAAAATAAAAATTATTATGATGTGATATGTATGTGCTGTGATTCCCCAAGTTGAATGTAACTGTATGTATCACAAACACACAATAATAAAATATTAGGAGAAATGAAAAATCAAAACAAAATTTTAATACACAAAGGTGTGTGTCCAAACATGTTGCAAACTTGCAAGGTCAGGAATATGTTGATTTGTAAGTGAATCTGGCTGCTTTGGCCTCTGGTCTAGTACATGGAATTGTGCTGGCGAGGATACATTTCACAATTTCTTAACACTTTTTTTTTGGAAAATACTAATATATCCATGACCCCCATGGGAAAAATAATTCTGTAATTGAGACAACCAGTTAGAACAAGTATTTTCTTTTAACTGTGACAGCACTTAAATTTTCTAGGAAACTTTAGGTACTTCTGGCAGTAGGATGAGTTCCATGTCAGTTTTTATAGCTGTAAACATGCAACAGGTATCTCACAGTAGACTGGTGTCATGTACTTGACATCTAGAGCCTCAAACATTTATTTGTGAATCGAAGGTTTGTGAATAAGCAGGCGGTTATATGACCTTAGTTCCCAAAGTTAGCAGGCCTGTGAATTGCTGACACGGATTTAAAACCATCCAGAGAGCTACTGCTGCACAATAATAGCTTGCCCTAACTTCTCCCACGTTCCAATGTCTAAAGGAAGTTTTCTATATTCATATTCTCATAAAAGTCAACTGGAATTGACTTTATCTCCTACTGCCCTGAAGAGATTGTCAATGGAAAAGTCTGCAGCAGAGCTGATTGTATTACCTTAGAAGAATAGAAAAGAGCAAGAATGCTTGAAATTTCTACAAAGAACATTATCAGTGCTTGCTTAGAACAATTTTGCATATAAATAGGGCATAAATGGTCTGTGTTCAATTTGTTTGCTAGTTGTCAAAGCATGATCAAGGATAGGCTACATCGCAATCTTCTGTTTCTAGTTTAATGCAAACTTAAATCTTATTATTCAATGCATGTGTATGCTGGTTCTGAAAATCAAATTTAATTATCATTAAGCAATGAAATGAAATGAAAACAAAACACAAACAAAATTATGTAACTAGTACAGGTATACACTTCATCAGAAAATTCCTATAAAGGGACAAAAAAGACTAAGGATTTTAGAAACGAACAATTTCAGAACTCAGTGGAACCTGACATCTACCCTTTCCCCCTGCCCCCAGCCCACCCCCAACTGTCATTCTCTTTCCTAGAACTCCTTTTGGTAAGGTCACCAATAAATTCCTGATAGTTAAATCCACTGGATACTTTTGAATCCTTATTTTGGCTTCCTCGATTAACATCTGGTCCTAGTAGGCACTTATTCTTTGGCCTCTGTCACAGCATACTGACTTAGTTTCCACGCAGCTCTAGAATCAATCCCTTTACACACTCATTCACATGCGCCAGCTTCCAGAAATTGGTCATTTTCATCTGGTGGGGGGTATATTAAAATTGCCCACGTCACAATTAAAATACAGTGTTTAAAGACAGATATGTTTAAGGCTTTTGGAAGTAAATGGATGCAGCTTGAGACCATGATGCTCAGTGAAGTGAGTCAGAAGCCGAAGGTGAAATATTGAATGGCTTCTCTAATATGAGAAACTCAGATTAAAATCACTTCCTAGAACTAACTGAGGAAAATAATGGGAACTGGAGGTGGGGAAGGTTGAAAAGGGAGAGAAGATGGATTTATAATTTTGCCACTATATGTATATGCATAAAATACTCAAGATCAATGTAAACATTATGTATTGCATTCATACATAACAATAAAATGGGGAAAATAAAATATAATGTTGCATAGGTTCCAATCCTACAGCTTGTGACTTGACTGGTTCAGAGAGAAATCTGCCGGAAATAGGGCACTTTTTCAACCCTTGTGGGATGTATGACTGATTCTCATACAAAGCAGAGTCCTACTCATGAGGTTCTTAAAATAAAGAACCTGTGTGGGTCACAGAAATACCTCGGGCGATTCCAGTGTGTGGCCAAGGATGAGAACTGCTGCTATAGACGTTTCCCCACGGATCCGTGTGTGGTCCATCACACTACTCACGCTTCACAGTTTATCTTACCCACAGTCATGTCTTTAGAAATATCTCCAAGATTCAGAAAATTTTCCAAGACTCTTGGTTTTGATTCTTTGGTTATTGTCAACAGGTAACCAAAATGACCCACACTGGTGAGAACTAAACCATTGGCCTCACCACCTCCTTTATTCCTCGCAAGAGAATCACTTAGGTACTAGAACCTCCCATCCTTGAATTTCACTATTTGCAAGCCAGTTGATTCTAAAGTTGACAAAAAACTTTGCAAACTTGATCCTATAGACTTTGCTGCATATTCTACATGGCTCTTCCTGTTTCTACCAAGTTAACTCCAAAATCTCTCTCCTCTACCCTCACACTATTCTCCTTTGCTCTGAGATACATATGTTCTTCATTTTTAACTTATCAGAGTAGAACTTTGCATTAGATATCACACAATAATACACAGTACTTTACTCCCTGCAAAGCACTGGGCTAGCTAAGGTTTTCAGGTATATCACACAGTTCTATGTTCAATAATTATGTCTGGGGTGGGGAAGCCATATATTTGGGGACATAATTAGGCATGATCACTTATTGGAAATTTTGTTCAAGACTTTTTGAAGATTTTAAATTTTGCTATCAGAAATCTCCAAGACACGTAAGTTTTCTTTTTTTTTTCAATACAGTCTTGCTCTGTAGTTCAGGGCAGTTCTGAACTTACTACGCATCCTAGGCTGGCCAGAAACAGAAGGTGATTCTCCTACCTCAGCCTCCGGGATGTTGGGATTTCAGGTGTGTGCCTCCATACCTGGTTTATGTGGTGCTGGGGGTTCCAATTCAGGGCCTCCTAGGCAAGCCCTCTAGACACTCAGCTATGTCCCCAGCCTTCTATTTTTATTTTAACTTCCTTTGTTCAAGTGTCAGTAGGTAAGCTACAAAAGATATTCTTCTTTAATTCATGATTAGAGTGTTGCTATTGACCTTTCCACTACATTTTTTGAGAAATCATGGGTTGTATCCTGTGAGTTTATAAACCCACTGTTTTATTTTCAGTGGCCGTTCTTCGTAACTTTCAGCAGGGTTTGACTCTGTGGATTAGTTCTGCATTCTGAAGTGCTCTCTACACTGGGCCTTCCAACTACTAGTTTTTACTGCTTTTCTTCTTTTATTTCTGACTACTTTTCTCTCTGATCCTACTTTGATCCCACTATTTTCCACTCAAACTATCTCATTTCTCATTGGGAATATTCTTCGTGGGTAATTCAAGGTTTCAAAAATCATATCCATGCAGATATCCCCACATTTTTCATCTGCAAGCACAATCCCACCTGCGTGTGGGCATGTCTGTAAAATGATGTAATCCTGCATTTAAAAACCCTGATGGCTCTGGCCACAATAAACTTTCGTCATTGTCACTGTATACTTTTATGTCTCTATCTCATGGATTTGACATTTTCTTTATCTAAAATGCCTATTCCTCCTGTTCTTCCCAAGGCAAGCTACTATTCTTTCTTTAAAACAGAACTTAAATGGTACTTTCATTGTGAAATTTTTCTTCAATTTGCTAGGCATTTAGTGGTTCTTGTAGCATTTTCTTACATTTATGTCATAGTATTTACATTGTATAGTCAGCCCTCCACTTCTGTGGATTCTGCATCTATGGATTTAACCAACTATGGATCAAAAAATACACAAAAGACAATAACATCTGCAGTGAACACATGCAGGCCCATTTATCTTACCACTAGTTTTTATCATTATTAAATAAGCAATGTAACAGTTTTTTTATATAGCATGTACATTATATTAGGTATAGGTAATCTAGGAATAACTTAAAGCACACAGAAAAACGCGCAGAGGAGATAGCCAAAACCCATTTAATTTACAGGACACGAGTATCCACAAACTTCGGTGGTTTGCTGTGGCTTGAATCTGGAATGTTCCCCCAAAGCACCGGCAATTTGGATGTGTAGCATACCTATAGATTTCATGTGCTGTTCAGACGTGGGTCCTGGGTGGAAGGGGCAAGTCACTGGGACATAACCTGGAAGGATATATGGCAGCCAAGCCATTCCTTACTCTCTTGGTTTCCAGTCTACCATGCCATAAATAGCTTCTCTCCTGTTACGCCTCCTCTTTCATATGGTTCCGCCATTACCGGTTGCTTATGAAAAGACTGAGAACTTCTGAAACTGTGATCTGAAATAAACCTTTCCACCTGTAAGTTATAAATGTGAAGTATTCTGTAACTAAAACAGGGATTATGTTTTTCCTTTGAGGTCCTGAGTTCTTGAGGGCCTGGCTCACCTTTTCCATCTTCATACTCAAGAGCCTTAGTATTGTTGCCTGGCCTTAATTTTTAGATTCAGAAATGATATTTGGAAGAATGTCATGCTTTTGGGTTGTTTTCCTATTGCTTACACTACTTTATTCACTAGAGTTTAATTGTATAGAACAAACTAATGAATATCTTATTGACTAAAGGTGGTCTAATGGGTTAGTGTAAGATTCTAACATCTTCCACGAGATTAAGGAGTCTCGTGGAAGAGCCCTCATCCTAAGAAACAAAGAAGTAAACCTCGCAATGAATGACCACTTTGATCTATGCTTACAAGACAATAAAAAGCACAATGTCCCAACAGACCTTGTTTGTCATAGACAAATAATATGATATTGAGTGTGGCATGGGATTTGTCATGTGCTTGCCTTTGGACCTTTCTTAATGAGGTTACATCCTAGGAGATCAGGAAGGGCTATAATTTAAAACTAAAAACAAATGACCACAAGACTGAGTCACAAGCAGTACAAATCGGTACAATGGCAGTATGTCACCTTAAAGGAAGAGAGCTGCTCTCCCGCACCTTGTCCATGACCACTAGCAAGCTCTGGCGTCAGGGAGGTGTAAGCTACGAGCTGGTATATCAAGCAGTAGGCGTGGGAATATTTAACATCACAGGCGGAAGTGGAGGAATAGCAGTATGTGCTTGTTTCTGCTCGGGAAATGCCCTGAGAACTTTGAGTAATGCTTCAGAGATCTCTTAGAGAAGCTAAAGTCCTGAATGCGGATGAGGAGACAGAAGCCAGCAATATTTGTGTACTGTTATTTATGTGAGAGAGAGAAGCCTAGGGAAATGTGAGTTTTATTTTATTGTGAAATTATTTTTCTCTAGTACTTACAGTTTGTTTTTTCTTCTATTGTATAACATTGTTTCTTGTCCCCTATCTGTTTTCAAATGGTAAATTACACCTTTTTGTTTATATTATTATCTTGTTGATACATAAAACTGGTGTCTCCGGAGTTTCTTCTTCTTTTTTTCCAAATTTACTTTTGTTGCTTTCCCTATGTGGTTCTAAAACCAAAATACACTTATTCTTTCTTAGTTTCATTTTTTCATAATGCTTCCCTTGTGAATTTTATTAATGTGTGGAACTATATATCCAAACCAAGTCATAGTCAAAACAGTTAAGCTAGCTATCTACCTATTGCAGAGAAGTCAATTTACAGTTAACCTGTAGTAGGCCAAAAAAAAAAAAAAAAAAAAAAAAAAAGAAGTCTGCATTGTTCATGGAAAAGCAGCAAGCTCTAAAAATCTGTAGTTATTTAGTAACAAAACAAATGTGGACCTGTGTATTTGTAGTCTAGGTGTGGTTTTTCACTCCTGTGAGATCTTTCTCCATTTCTTCTCTCCCAAACCTTATCCTTTGTTTCTGTAGTGGAAAAGTCAGAAATATTGATGGGAAATTCATTCTAAAGGGGACTGTAAACATTTAGAGCTTACTACTCTAAGTGTGAGCAAAGGCTGTAACAAAGACAGTCAAGAAAGATTTAATAGAACTCATAGATGATAGATCAATACTAGATTGTTAATGGAAAATAATGTGTTCCCTTCATCAAACTTCTAGAAAAAATTATATTCTAGGGACACAAAGGAAAGGAGTTAGATGTTTCTCTAACTCCTGTGCTACATAAGCCCAGTGTTCCTATCTACATAAGGCAAACTATCACATTATAAGTTGATGACTCAGTTTACATTACATGAAAGCTCCTTGAGGCAATATCCTGCTCAGTTTTTCATCCTCAGCATCGAAGCTAGTAAAGGCACCCAGGAGGCACCTGATAAAAGTAGTTAGCTATGGAATAGATACTATTTCTACAGCTTTGCCATATCCTCATGGCAGAGCTCCTGCATTCTGGCTACATACAATGCAATACCAAAAGAATGTCCATCAAAATACTGAATGGATATTGAAAGGAATATTGTTGATCACAATATTGAAAGGATGTTTGTTAAGCCATTAGAGAATACTCAAACGGTAAGCACAAGTCTTTATACTTTTTGACTCTACCACAGAATCTATTATTGTTGAAAATACTTGCCTTTCCTTCCTTCTTCAAACATCCCCCTCCCTTTGCTTTTAGGACCAATGTCTGGATTCTCCTTGTGCTTGTTTAGCTATCCCATGCATTTTCTTTGGTAGCTTTGCTTCTTAGTCCCTAAACGGAAGCATTTCAAGATTGTCTCTTTGACTCTGTTTTTCCTTAATGATTTCTTTTTTTATTTACACAATATAATTAGAATGTTTAAGAACTCGTCCTTGTTATTTTGAAATCTACATTCCTACTACGAACCTTCTAGACATCCTGACTTAAATATTCTGCAACTACTTCCACTTAAACTGGCTCAAAACTGAATTTATCTTCTACCATCACCTTTTCTTGATCTTAGTAGTTGAGAAACTAAACTTCCTCTACCCAATCAAACTGTAAACAATAAAGTTGTCTTTGACTTTTAGTTATTCCTTTTGCCCCAATTTACCTCTTTGATTAATAATATGGCAGTAGACTCTTAATTGGTGATTTGCACTCCTATAACTTAAGTGTCCTAATATATATTTCTGCTGTGTTCCTACTGGTTAAGATCTTTCAATGGGTCTATAATCACAGTCCTTGGAAGGCTGAGGAGAAAGTGAGTTCAAGGCCAGTATGAGATACATAACAAGTTGAAGACTAGACTACACAGTCAGATCCTGCCTCATAAAATGATAACAAAAAAACAAAACAGAACAAAAACAAAAATAATCAACAACAGCCTCAAAAAACTAGCAAACAAAACCTCCAGTGGATCCACACTGCCTAAAGAAAGGTATGCTAACAGCTGAGTCATTCTAGTACTTCATGGTATGCCATCCACTTACTTTTCTAGAATTATCTTCATATTTTTACACTTTATATATCCTATTTGCTTCCTCACTGCATTATTTCCCATTGCCAGATGCTTTGTACTTTGCTGCCTGTGTTTTCCCTTATGATATTTAATTTGACTAGGAAGCTACTAATGAAATTTCTTCCAGTGCTGAAAAACCTTTCCTTCGTGATTATTTTTCTAATATATCCAATAAGACAAGCTATCTCCCTCCTCTGAGCTTACACAGTATGTTATTAACATCTCTTCTGGTACCAATTATCTTGTGCCTTATTCTATAGCTTTTGGTATTCTGTATCTTTCTTATAAGGCACAAGAGTTTTGTAAGTAATCTAAGTTTGACATCAGCAAAACCTATGATCTGGGTTACTGGGTTACTATTCAGCCACTGCTTAGCGACACAACAAGAGCAGCTAATCAGTGCTTATATACATTCTGACTGGTTAGAGCTTCCCCTACACCAGTTATTAATTTTTCCCATAGTTGCTAATTTTATTGGTATATGTTTACTATACATAATAATTACATTCAACCCAGGGATTTGGTACATACATCTATTCCTTGAAATATCTTTTGATGCTCTTAACTGAAACAGCACAGTCAGCTGAACAGACCAGACATGTTGAAAGCTCACGCTGATTTACCTAAGGTAATGCTCACGGGAGGGGGCACAGGCCTAATGTGAAAGATGTACAATTTGCACAGGTAATCATATCATTTACTAACATTCTGACTTTCTAATGCAAAATATAGACTAACATCTCATTTTGTTTAAACCTGAAGGTGAAAGCAATACAATTAGAAAAAAGTGGCCCGGCTCTTTATTTCATAGTCATCCCCATCTGTAGGCAGTGATAATAAAGGTGGTCGGCAGAACAGTACAACTTTTCTGTCCAGGGGTGACTCTGATATGAGCTTATTTTTTTGGCTATTTCATTTCCCTGGGGAAAATAACATTCTATCTGGTTTTGCTGTTCTACTTTTATCTCAGCATGTTGAAGTGGAAGTTATCAGAAAGAAGTAAAGATTCCAGTGACAGAATAACAAGACCAAATCAAGAAGATTGTGGGAAGAAACCAAACACACAACTAAGCAAGTACAAACAGCAGGGACCACCAGGAAAAGATGGTCTTGTCAGGCAAAGCCCAGGACAAGGAATGTGTAAATGTCCCAGTTTGACTGCTTTTAGAAGGTTGTTTTTGTTTGTTTGTTTGTTTTGTTTTTTTGGCACACTTGTAAACTCTGTGCCTCTGTCCCCTTTTTCTTGCTTCTGGCTTTTCTACTGATGTGCTAGGTGTTCTACCAACCACTGCCACTATTTACCCGCTAGCTGATTTTGCCTTTGTTACCACTTTCTGGATACTTACTTTGGTTGTCACCACTTGGAATGAGTGCCACAGCTAAATACGATACAAATCAAAGGAAATCCCAATTTAGATGATTTGGAATTAGCATGTATTTGCACGGTTTGTGAATATATTCTTAATGTTTCACAGTTGACAACACTATATTCCCTTGGGTATCAAACTCACAAAAAGCCCATGAAATGTTCCCTCTCCTGGTATAATCTTTCTAGAATCAGTATGAGGTGTGAGACGGATCAGGCAGGGGCCTTAGCAAATGTGTGTTTTTAAAATAAATAGACTAAAATGGTTATGGTAACTCTTCGATGGCCCAGAATAACACACTTTTACTTTTCAGTTGTTTATCAGAGACCTGAATTTCTACAAAAAGTGTTTCAGTTCACATTTCACTATTATTACACTGACAGTTCAAGAAAACTGGGAAATAAATTTACAAGGTAAAAGGTGCTTCTGATAGTATGGAAGAACATTTTCATTTTGCAGATAAATCTCAGGATAGGTGGAATGGCTGCCTCATCGCTATAGATTAGTAGTGCTCTTAGCATTTTGCCATGCAGCATAACCTTAGCAATTCTTATGAAAATATACATACAGGTTTTCATTATTCTCCAGTTTTCCATTCTTTTGTAGGCCATTATCAATGTCTTCATATATATAAAGCAGTCTTATAATCTATCAAAAACAATTTTCTCCTCTGAACCAAATCTTACTTTTAGACTCATCTCTACAAACCACTCACGAAGGGCAAATATAGAAATCTTATAGAAATCTTATCCATTACCAAGAATTCACCCAAACGTGAGAAAGATGACTAGAACTTATATTGGCCTGTGCCATAATTTCACCAAAAGTTTTCCTGGACAACTCTGCACTGCGTCTCATTTCTCTCACTGGTTTGTGGTAATAAATGGTTTTGAGAAACATCAATTTCCATTTTAGTAACATGGTAACTTCCAAAGCAAACACAAAGCACTTTTCTGAAGTGTAGGCTTTTTAAGTCAAATATTATTGATTTAAATGGAGTCTACATATTTACTCTTAATCTTCCTTCTTTCATCTACTCTTTCTCCTTATAGGCAATGAGGATGACTCTTTAAATATTTCTAATTTCATTCTCTATTTAAAGAAAGACAGGGACTGAAAATATAAGACCTTACCTGGCAGAGGTGACTAGTTAAGAGCAGCTATTATTTATCTCAGGCACAAAGCATGAATGGATAAGGAAGACATCTTACTAGTTCAACACATGAGCCAGGAAGGTTGTTTTGCTTCTTTCATTTTTTCCTACCTGAGATCAATTTTCATAGTGCACCTTTTTGTCTGTTATTAGTCAAATATATATAAAAAATGTATTTCACTGTTTTATGATTTTAAGAAAACTCACAATTCTTTATTAAAAAGGCAACTCATTAAACGGGGACAAGTAGTCTGACTAGACATTTCTCCAAGGAAGATATACAAATAACTAATAGGCTCACTGAAAGTTATTCAACATAATTAATTATTAAGGAAATGCATATCAAAACTGTAGTGAGATATTCACCAGGATGATTAAAATTTAAAAGAACAACAAGTATTGGTGAGGATGTTGAGATATAAGAGCCCTAAAACAGAACTGGGAAAAATTTAAAATGGTGTGTCCATTTTGGAAAAACAATGTGGCAGTTCCTCAAATGGTTAAAGGTGGTTTCCTCAAAAATAGCATTTTACCTAGCAATTTCACTTCTGAGGATCTGGGGTTACTTGTGCCTCTCTTCCCTTTATTAACATGGATGAGAGATAACAGAATGCACTGCAAAACCAAAATGGTTTCCAGAAACAGGCACTGTCTCAGCTTTCTTACCTGGGGATAGCTAATGCAACATCCTTAGGGCCAATTATTTGTAATGATTTAATTACAGTTATGATTTTAAACCACCTTCGATGTAAACCACATGGTCATCAAAACAATTATAATATTTAATATTAAACACGGTATGAATCCATTATTTCCAACTTTTGGCAAAGTACACAGTTATTTAAAGATACATTTACTACACTGAAACTTGTAATCATATAGATGTAGAAGCCTGCTGGGATTTCACAAATCAACTGACATCAATGGTTAACAAGTAAGCCTTTGGTGCGGGAAGTTCTTGGTTCTGACCATTCTCGTTACTCAACACCATGTAAGTTGGAATGGTTATTACCTGTATTCCTTGGAATTCGCTTTCTGCGGTCTCGGAATGCTGCACCTGACTGGAGGGCTTCTAGAAGGTTATCCATCACGCCAGTCTCATCACCCTCTAGAGGAAGGGAGAGATCAGAATTAATCCTGGGGCAATTAAAGTTTAACTATGGGAAAATAAAGGGAAAAAAAAACTTTCAGATTTACATAATACTCCTAAATTAAAGACATATCTATTTTAACATAATGGATTTTGTCAGTTTCCAGCATCATAGACTACTTTGCTTATTATGCATCATTAAGGGAAATTCTTGCCAATCCCACTGTTCTTTCAACTTAAAGACGTTGTGTTTTGTATTACTGATGACACGCTCAGTGTGCAAATAAACACTAGCTGATCAGCTACTGCTGCCTTTTTGTTAAGATTCTTGTAAGATATTCCTGAGCAAGAAACCACTGATCTGGCTTAATGCAATCAATGTGCAGGATGTGATCTGATGAAACGTGGTTACACAAGGTTAAATACTAATTGTATTAACACCTTCAGCATTCAGCTACCATCTGCAATTATCTCAAAAGACACTGTCTGCAAAATACATTTGCATTCAATTCCTGCCCAATCTATATCCTCTACTCATTCTGAAATGCTGACATTGTATGTAAAAAAGGTGACCATATCATCTGAAAGGCACATTTAATATTTGAGCAACCTCAGTCAAAGTCTGATTTGCTCTTTAGAACTCTATAGTGTGCCTAAAGTTTCACTAAGGGGGGAAAAGATGCTAGGAAGCCATGTGCAGAGTATTCAAAAAATGTTCATGGAAAGTCTGAACAGAAATAGTATTTAAATTATTTCACTTTGAGAATTCAATATGGCTGCCTCCTGTCACTGTCTCATGCGCTGTTTCCAGCTACAGTCAGAAGGACGAGTGAGTCTAAGTTGCAGCTAAGACTGACTGGTGGCTGGTGGTCAGTGGCCATGACAGCCACCATGCCCAGTAGAAACACCAATAAGCTGTCCAGCAACCTGCCGCAGTTACAGACTCTGATGAAGTGTGACCCCTCACACTATACTGAGGAGTGTCTCTAGCAGTAAATCACTATAAATGTCATGTGGGGATTTTCAAGTTACAACCAAATAAAGCCAGCAAAGAACTGGCAGAGCTGGTGAGGTTTGTGGCACAGATTGGTCATTGCTACTCAGAACATCTAAGTAACTGTCCTCAAGACATGAAACATATTTTCTCCTACAGTCACACTGTATTAGATCTAGATGTTCAAATGACATTTTGCAAAGCTTTGATCTTGCTGAGAACTAAGAATCTCATCAGTCCATCAAGTTTGTTAAAGCTATTATTTGAAATGCTGCATTGCCATAACAAGTTTCTACAAAAGACTTTATATATGTAGACTGTGACTGATATTAAGATAAATGCAAAAACACAAGAACAATAAAGTTAATGTAGTACTGTAGAATTTCATGTATACCATAAGTGTTAAGAAACAGCAATGTAACTGCAGCCAAGATATCTGTGATTGTGATGATCGATCTCTACGTAAGGAACATTTGGAATGATGCCAAAACTGTGAATATTCTCACAACTGGGTGTTTCTCCAAGGTAACCAAGATATTACTTGCTGTTTTGACATTCCTCCTTGGGAAAGAGGGAAGATGAAAAATAGGATGGATACTCAGAATCTGAGGATCAAGGGCTCAAAGCAAGAGACCTCTTAGTGCAGTATGCCACAGAACAGAAGAGCTCCAAGTAGAGAAAAAAGTTGTAAAAGGCAATGAAAGTGGCCAAGGAAAAGAAGAGGAAGAACAGGCCAGTGATGTTTAACTTTTCAGCTACTCATTTAATTTACTTTCCCAAGATTTTGCAGCTGCTGAAGCAGTTAGAGAACTCAAAGGGGAGGTGAGAAGTGAGGATGACGCTCATCAACTTCAACTCCAGGTTGGTGAGGACTTACGAGCTTTTTCTCCTCAACTTCTATCCATCCATGCAAGCTTTCTGCAGCCAAACCAGAGAGGAATAATAAAGATCCTTCCGTTTTCTGCACCTCATACCCCCAGAGATCATTTAGTCATTGCTTGTAACTGTGGCCAACAATATTGTTACTGACAAGAAACCTGGGAAAGTAATGATAGTAGGAATCAATGCTATCAAAGAAATACTTGTTAATAATCAATGCTATCAAAGAAATAATTGTTCTCTAGCCGTGACTGAACAACTTCTCCAAGACCTTGCTCAGTATAAGACTCACAAAGATAAGAAGGTAATGATGTCTGCTAGAACTTTGATCCAGTGCTTCCCAACACTGAATCCCCAGATACCGCAGGAGAAATTCTGGGGATGACAGAAGCCTACAGAAGCTTCTGAGAAGGCAAGAGTACAGAAGATAGTGAATTAGATGCCAAGGATCACATTCCACATCCAGGAGCCAAAGTTCTGGAAATTGAGAAAGAAAAGAATGCTTAAAATAATGAAGGTGGATGAGAAAGTCCCAGTCTTGGTGAAGAAGAGGATACTAACAGTGCATCCACCATTGCTCTGGTGAAGAACTGTACGCGGTCTCCAAGAAGCTGGAGGGCTTGCCCATGGAAGAACAGGGGGCCAAAGTAGTAGCTGTCATTAGTAGTCAAGTTGTGATTCAGGGAGACTCCTAGAAAATCGAAATGGCTCAAATGAAGAAAGAAACTTGATGCTGCCCCAAGGAAGCACAAAAGAGAAATTATGCTTTAAAAGACAGTAATGAGGACCTTAGGGGTTAATTACTCCCTTTTGGGACACCGAATGCCTTCATAGAAAGCCAAAGTCCCAAGGGTAGGAGGCTAGTTACTGCAGTGGCTGGAAAGCCAAACTGAAAGGAATACTGTCTTAGTTACTTTTTTGTTGCTGTGACTCAATACCCGACACCCACAAATTTGGGAAAGATTTATTTTAGCTCAGTTTCATATGGTCACAATCCATTCAGGAGCGGCAGGCAGCAATCAGAGTACATGGCAGAGGCAGAGGTGGAGGCAGCTTCTCAGGACATCACAAACAGGGAGGCAAGCTGAGACCAGTTGAGACTAGCCCCAGTCCTCCAGGAAGGCAGGTGCAGCTTATGTATCCTTCCAGGTCTCCACCCAGTAATTAGTCCCTCCTGGATCCAGGAGTGGCCACTACACACCGTTAATCCTAACTTAACTGTAATCCATCCCTCCAGACTAGACCCTAATCCACCAACATCACATGGTTCCATTAAAATATATGAGACTTTTGGGGGACACTCCAGATCCTAGCCACAATGTTCCACCCCTGGCCCCCAAAAGACTCGTGTCCTTCTCCCCATGCAAAATGCAGTTAGTCCTTCTATAAGAGTCACCAAAGTCTTAATAGTTTCAGCATTGCTAAAGAAACTCCAAGTCCATAGTCTTCGAGATGTAAGACAAACTTTTAGCTGTGAGCTCCTGTTCAAACCAAAGAGTTAAGCACTTCCAACATAATATGGCACAGGGTATACATTTCCATTCCAAAAGGGATGAATAAGGTAATAAAAAGCAACAGGATCAGAACAATTCCTAAATCTGGCAAGGCAAGTGTTAAATCCTGTAGCTCCAAAATCCCATGGGTCTCTGTTGTGTTTCACCTATGGGAGCCTGCCAGAGGCCCCAAACAGCATCCCTGCCTGCCACTGACACCTCAAGCACCCTGGGGTCTGCTGGGTGTACGGCCCGAGTGGCAGAGCCGCCTGAACAGCAGCCTGGACCTGCTGCAGAGCCTTCTCCTGTTCCGGGCCCCACTCAAAAGTAGCAGCTTTTCGCGTTACAGGGGGTGATGGTGACTGGGACCATCCCCAAACTTTTCCAAATTCCCTCTACAAACTGGTTGCAAAGACTTCCAAGCCACATCGCCAGGTAAAGTACAGCAACGACCCCACTCCTCTGGTACCAATTTCTGTCTTAGTTACTTTTTCATTGCTGTGACTCAATACCCAACACCCACAAATTTAGGAAAGGTTTATTTTAGCTAATAGTTTCAGATGGTCACAATCCATTCAGGGGCGGCTGGCAGTAATCAGAGTACAGGACAGAGGCAGAGGTGGAGGCAGCTTCTCAGGACATCACAAACAGGAAGGCAAGTTGAGACCAGATGAGACTAGTCCCTGTCCGCCAGGAAGGCAGGTGCAGCTTATATATCCTTCCAGGTCTCAGCCCAGTAACCAGTCCCTCCTACATCCACGTGTGGCCACTAGACACTGTTAATCCTAACTCACACGCTTTTAGTCTTAATTATCATCCACCCCTCCAGACTAGACCCCAATCCACCAACATCACATGGTTCCATTGACAATCCACAGCATTAAAATACACAAGACTTTTGGAGGACACTCCAGATCCTAACCACAACAAATACCAAAATGAGGAAAAATACCAAAATGAATCCATTGTCCAGTTCTACAAATAAAGAGAAGAATAAACAGAAGAACTTACGATGATGGAATATAACCAGAACGTCTGGTCAAAAACCAGGCGATCCTTCTGAGAAAAACAGCTGGCACTCTGAGATGCACTTTTGAAAAAGAGAAAAAGAATGAAGTAACTCCCAAGCAATTCTTCCCATTCAAGGGAAATGCTAAGTTTGCGTAATTAGTGAAAATCAGTAAATCACAAACAAGTGTTTACGTTAAAAGTCCAGATGTAGTAGTATACTGTGAAAACCACAGTAAACGTGGTAGCAATTTGATGTTTTTATTTAGAAATGGATAATTGTGGGAATGTTTGGGATGTAAATAGTAGTTTTATTATGAGATCATTTTCTTTCAACACTAATGTGAAAAAATTATTGAGTGCTTGCTGTGATTGCAGATACCAAACTGAATGAGACATAGCCCTATCACCCAAAGCATTCCCACTAGTAGAGGGCAGGTGTACATGGTTTGTTTGTAGCCCAGTGTAAATAGTTCTTGTAGAGATAGGTCCACAGGGGGTCTGTGTGGGAACAGCAAGGCCTTACTAACTTTGCAAGAATGGGAGTTATATACTCTTAAAAAAAAAAAAAAAACAGGACAATGTTACGGGTAAGAGCTTCTGCTGTACAGATTTTTGCCTGGATTTAACTCTAACAGTCTGTCAAAAAGACTTCAGTGTTTTTTAATGCTATGTAAAGGCGTCCTGGTTAAGTCATCACGTTTAAAATTGCCTTAAATATAAACAGTAATTTTGAAATGTCTTTAGTTCATCATTTGAGCTGCCTAGTTTTCATATTGGTTTCCTCATGTTCCCTTTATTCAGAAATATGTTTAGCCCATTGTTTACCTGTCCTCAATAAAAGGTTTCTAAAGACAAATGAAAAAAAATTAACTTTATTCTTATCTTTGACAACTCTGTCCATCAAACTTGCTTCTAGGATTTGTTAGAGCCTTTATCTCAAGGTGTCAGTACTAGAAATTCTATTGAGCTTTGGATAAGCCACAGGGGAATTGAATTCTCTCATCCCAGCTAGCCTGATGAAAAGGAAACTTAACTAGGTTTTCTACTTTGAGCTGTAGCTAAATATGTTGTTCTGGCCTGGGGTAGAGGATATTTACAGGCAAGAGTGTTGAGAGAAGAAGAGCGGAATGAGAGAGATGACAATGTTTCTGATGGTAGTCCAAGGTTGAATTTAAATTCTGCTTTGTCTAAAGAATTAACTATGGGGTATCAGGTTACAGAAAAAAATCTCTTGAGAGGAAACGAGATAAAATCTCTTTGATTATGCTCTTCATTTGACTTGAGGCTTCTTCAATGTCACAATAATTTATCCTTATAACATAAATTCCCTAGGACAGGATATTGAATAAAAATAGGGAAATAAAGAGGTTCTCAGTCCAGTATCAGGTAAAAGTGGAAAAAAAAAAAAAAGGGAAATAGAGCCCAGAGACTAAATAATAAAGTAGGATTGTGTATTTCATGTTCAAGTAGGATCACTGGCACATCTGAGCCATTATCAAACTATTACCTGATCTTTCCAATCTAAATAAAAGAGGGACTGAAAGTAGGTATGCATGGCTAGAATGCACCCAGGAGAATTAAATTTTATGCACTAATATGCTTTAAATTTGCTGTATTTTTCAGCTGCAGAAACTGAAAGTAGACATCAATTGTTCCTCTTTTTTCTCCACGTGGTGCTGTGGATTAACACGGGGCCTTGAGGCTGCTGGGTGAGGGCTACACCACTATGCTATATCACTAGCCCCAACGCTAGGTCTCTTTGTGTGACAGCTAGACTTTGGAATGGACAGTGCATGTGGTAGCCAGATCACAATTCTATGCTACAGGTAAGAACACAATCTTAAGGCCAGTACTAACTACTAAGTGTATAAGGAAGGCCACAACTACCAGACATGTCTTCTTAAAAATTCTACCAGCCATTCTAAAAAGTTTTAAACCTGTAAATTTAATTTGAATATATTGAATATTTAATCAAATATAAACAGAATAATGATACATTTCATATTCTTTTCATCAGAATAAATCTTACAGATCTGGTGTATATTTCTTTTGCACATTTCAATTCAGATTATTTGCAATTCAGATGCTCAATAGCTACATGTGGCTAATGGCGACTGCACCAGGCAACAGAGCTATAAGCAACAGGTAGTGGCAGATCAGATTTATGCTTTAGAAGGACTTGTCATGTGTTGAGGTTAACCCACTCAGTACCTTCTCCCAGACAGTGGGAACTGTTACCCCTTTATCCTTTGTTTCTAAATAAAGACCTGTTGTTCTATGAAAGAAAGAAAGAAAGAAAGAAAGAAAGAAAGAAAGAAAGAAAGAAAGAAAGAAAGAAAGAAAGAAAGGCTGGAGGGATGACTAAGCAGTTTAAGCGCTTGCCTGGTATCTGAGTTTGATTCCCCAGCACCACATAAGTGGGGTATGGAGGCGCATGCCCGTAATCTCAGTACTACGGAGGATGAGGCAGGATTGCTTTGAGTCCCGGGCCACTTTAGGCTATAGACTAAGACACAGTCTCAAAAAAAAAAAAAAAAAAAAAAAAAAAAAAAAAAAAAAAAAAAAAAAAAAAAAAAAAAAAAAAAAAAAAAAAAAAAAAAAAAAAAAAAAAAAAAAAAAAAAAAAAAAAAAAAAAAAAAAAAAAAAAAAAAAAAAAAAAAAAAAAAAAAAGAAAGAAAGAAAGAAAGAAAGAAAGAGAAAGAGAAAGAGAGACAGAAAGACAGATTCCTCAGGGGGTTACAGGCACAGACCGACAAGTAAGAGTGCAGGGCTCTGGGTTCAATTACCCAGCACCACATAGGCTGGGCATGGTGGCACACTACATATACGTAGAAAATAAATTAATAAGTAGAAAATAAAGGCCTATACAACTGGGCCTGCCTCAGTTAAAACAAAACAAAACAAATGAATTAAAAAAAAGCCCCCACTCCCCCCAAAAACAACAACGAAAAAGAAAAACTTATCAGGTGGCACAGTGAAGAATGGTAAAACAAAAGGCAGGGAAATTTCTAGAAGCATAGCACAATTGTCCAAGTCATAAACAGAGGCCTGAACTCATGGAAGAGCAGAGAATGGAGTCGATATATATTTTGAAATTACTGCCAGGCATAATCCCAGTATTCATGGAAGCTAAGGCACAAGTATAGAAAGTTTAAGTCCAGACTGGGCAATTTAGTGAGATCCTGTCTCAAAATCAACAATAAAAATGAGTTGGGACTGTAGCTCAGTGGGAAGCTCCTAGGCTTGATTCCCTGTACAACAGAACTTGACTGGAGGTGGAAGAGATTAAATAGGAGGCAAGGAGCCTACGGGGAGAAGATTCCAGCATCGCCATCACAGGATGGATGAGATCCCCCTCCGATCGTATATTAGAATGGGGTGAACAGCAAATGTGATTCCAGAGGACCCTACCTTTTTAATCTTTAAGAGTTTTTAATTGACAAGTAAAACTTGTATCTATTTATGTGTATGACATGTTTTGATATATGTGTACATTGTAAAATGGCTAAATCAACGCATTTACCATAATTATTTTGCAACAAAACACTTAAAATCTACCTTTTAAACCAATTTTCTAATATATAATATGCTGCAGTTACCTGTAGTCATGAAGCACAACAAATCTCTGATATGTATTTTTCTTGCCTAACTGAAATCAGTGTCCTTTGGCCAATTTCTCCCAAGCCTCTCCAGAAGACCCCGACATTACCCGGTAGTCAGAAAGAGCACAACCACAGAGACAGGGAAAGAATTTGAAGAGGTTCAGAAGTACAAACAAGAGAGAACAGCAGCATACATCCACTTCATGTAGCTTCACAAAAATGGTAATTACAAAGGCTGTGTAAAAAATGGATATATGTAATCAAGTGAGCAGAACAGAATACATAACAGTATTTATGGTTCGCATAAATTAAAAGTAAACATGAATATTTTCATAGCACGGTATTGTGAATCGTTCATTAAAATTCTTTAATGTCATATTGTGTTTAGACTAAAAAGATAGAAAAGAAACAGGCATGACATAGAGTAGAGAAACTAAAAATAAATCCCTTTGCTTAATTACTGGGTGCCACCTGACAACCCTAAAAGTGAGATTATTATTACACCAGATCAGTGTTTCTCATCCTTTTTTAAATTATAATTCCTTCCCGCTCCTCTGAGGATCTTTTTACACATGTTCCCCTAATGTCCTCCTCTGGCATTTAACAGCATAGATATATAGGTTATCTGTCATGTACTAGGGCCTGGCATAAGACCACAGAATGTTGTGATCTCTAAGATTTTCCCCTACCCACACTCCTGAGAACCAATATTGATGCCCATGATGTTGTTAAAAAAAAAAAACAAAAACAAAAACAAAAAGCTTTGTAAGCATCACATATGTACTAAAGAAAAAAATGTAGGCTGCAGTTCATTACTTTTTCATTTCTCCATGGTAATAATCGTAAATAGGAGCTGAATGATTCTCATGGAATGTATAACCCAAATGAGCCAAATCTGTTTCCCAGTTTCTGGTAGTGTGGGCTGAAGCTAGGGCCTGCACACTGAGCTTGGTCTCTAGCCCTAGAACCTCTTTTTTTTTTTTTTTAATTTTGATACAGGGTCTCATTAAGTCGCTTAGTAGTCTAGGCTAACTAAAACATGTCATCCTCCAGACTCATCCTCCCAGAGTGCTAGGATTACACATTTGCACTACTGTGCCCAGCTTCAGTTTTATGAATATAATCATAGGAGAGATTTATATTTCAGTGGATTGTCCTAAAACAAAGTAAAACCCAAAATAATCATTTGAAAACTATTATCCTTCACCTTGAATGAATTTCAGTGAATTTGGTCAGTGATTAAATTGTGTGAAGCTGACAGTTCATTTGGAATTTCCAAGTTCGCAGGACAATGACTTCTTATAGAGATGTGATTAGTATTAATAGTGAGTAGCTTTTTTTCAGCTACAAGGTTAAACTCAAGAAAAAAGAAATGAAAGAAAGTTTTATATGTTTTCATACTGAAAAAGAAAACAAGTATTGAACACAAATAGAAAAAATACATTTCCTACCACTTACAATACCAATTAATACTAAGAGAAAGACTATCAATGGGATATTTGGTAATGTTTTTTAGATACCAAAATGGTAAAATGTGGGCATGGCTGAGAAATAACAACTCAGTGGCCACTTCACAGTCTTTCATTCCAAAACTGGACACAGACAGCACTGAATTGGGCTGCATGGGTTCTGGGGGTTCTATGTGATCTGTTTATCATCACATAAAAGAGACCACACAGGTTGTACCTTGCTTTCACATTTCCCACAGTACTTGTCATTCAGTAGATGTTGAATGCCTGATGATCTTAATTTTTAGCATCAACATTTACCTGTGTTATGTTGACTTAATTTCTTCCAAAAGAGTTTAGAGATACTACAGATTAAAATTAGTTGTAGGTGAATTCTTGATCTTTGGTATACTTTTCTGTTCCCTGATGGCTAGCATGCACTTACACAGAAATGATTCGTTATAGATTTTTTTATAATTTTGTACATTTTGTGAAGAGAATAACTCACGACCCTTGTTCCACAGTATCATTTCAAGTATGTTTTAATAGCAGTCTTGGATAGTACCTCCATCCAAGGTAAGGGACAGTTTAATCTGCACTGAAGACAGACTAGGTCTTCTCCCAGGGCAAATGTCATCCAGATTTGCTTTCAGTCCATTATAAACAATTAAGGTTTTGTAAGCATGGGGTTTTCCTGCAGGGATGCAAACCCACTGCGTGTAAAGTAGCTACTTGGGCCCATCCCATGGGAATTGAGCAGAAGAAAACGCAATGAAAATGTGAAGCTCATCTTGCTTGCTGCAGCAAGACAACAGAGTTCTCTGCATTTCTGACCCAGGTGTCCCGTGTCTTCTGGCAACATCAAAGAAACAACAATAGGCTAATATGCTAGTATACCGGCAGAGTAAAATATGTGGTCTTTTAGAGTTTATAAAGCTACTCTGTGTCCTCTCCCTTTTTCATTATTTAGAGTACATATTCATCCAGGAATTAAGTTCCGAGTGTATTGGATCCTTCCATTGCCAAAGACCCCGTGTCAATGCATTAGACCTTGAAAATTGCTACACAAAAGCCAACAGAGCCTGAATATCTCTCATGTGAAGTATGTCATGTTTCAGAGCTTGTCAAATTTTAGATTTGCATTGACTTGACCAAGCATCTGTAATCCAAAAAAACCAAAATCGTTTTAAAAGGTTGCAGAATACAGAGTAATTCAGAATTCAGATTAGGGATGTTCAAACTGCACAGTAAAAAGCATTTCCTAAAATCTTAACCACCTGGAAATAATGACTTTAAGTCATTGTTGCAGCTTCCTTGAATTCTCAGTTGTATAATTAAACATTTCTACAAAAGTTGTGTAGCTCAAAGTTAAAGAGTTGCTATCAATAAGTTAGTGTTAAGTGAACCAAAAGAGCAATGTATTTCTTAGTGAAGGTAGGTCACTTCTACATGAAATAATACTTGCACAAATTAGTTGAAAAATATAACTGTGTTCTCTCAATGGGCTTGAGGAGTGGGCAAGACTTCATGGGATTAATAGGACTTAAGTTTCTGATAATATTATATCTCTCTAGAACTTTCAGCATTATAATTCCATTTAAATGATAGAAAATCTATATATTTAACTCGGTACATACTCTTATGTGTGTGCAAGCTTGTTCTGTCCCATGCATTCTGTGTATATGGGTGTGTAAAATTGACAAATATTGAAATGCACAAATCTGAAGTATACAATATGAAGAATCTTGCTCACTACCACAGCCAAGATAGTAAACATTTCTTTCCACTCAGGCAGCATCCGTGTGATTTTTATCACTTTGTATTAGTTTTGCCTGTTCATGTAATTTTATATCAATACAAAGCCAAGGTCATTTTGAATGAGCATAGTCACCTGAAATAAACTAAACGCGGTGTGCATGGTAAACGATGAGTAGAGAAACAAAACTGAAAGATATAAGGATTATTGTTGAACAGGTAAGATCAGAGTGAAGTTCTAAAGGGACTTATGTTAATGTTATCAGAGTATGAAGTTTAATGTGCTTCAAAGGACAGTAATAACCCATTGATAGATATCCAGCAAGCAACGGCATTAAGAAGGGGTTTGTAAGATCAGCCTCAGAGTAGCATGCGTAAAGAACCAGAGTGGGAGAGAAATGAATTATATAAGGAACATAATTTAATTTGCAGTGCCAATGTTCTGTATAAAACTCCGGGTATGGCATATGGTCACTTTTAACATTATTGGTAGAAGACTACACAGAAAAGTAAAACTAGTTTGTGCGCAAGTCATCAGCAGAAGTAAATGAAGTTGACAACATAAGAAATGGCGACAAGTGCAGTGCAAAAAAAAAATTAGTATTGGGTTCAATCTATTTCACACAGAATCATGGGTCAGATTAGCAACATGCAGCAAGACGTATGACCCACAAGTAAAGGACAGCTCACTTTCTGAAAATAAGAAAACAAAATCTCTTCGTTAGGATTTAAAAAATGAAAAAAATAATGAAACCCCAGGGCTAAAAAGTAGTTGTTATAATTTGTCACCAACAATAGCAGGTAATAAAGACTAAGTAAAAGGCTACCACAATATGCTCAAAATAACACTTTGTGCGGCAAGACCTTGTAAGCAATGGATGAGTAGTATTATTATCATAAATGAGTCAGACATAAGAGAGAAGAAACCTCCAAGCAAAAGAACACACCATATAAATAGATAAACCAAAAAACCAAAAGCCTGAGCAACTTGTATTGTAGTCCACAAACATCTAGAAAGCTTCTGTATGCAAAGAGGACACAGAAGTCTAGAAACAATTACCAGAAACTCGAGTAGGAGCTAGGGACAGTGTAATAATTACATTAAACTGCAGGTGGACATTTCTAAAACAAAAAAGAAAAATATCACATTCTCAAGTTGAGGCTTTGCACAGTGGCATGCACCAAAAGGCAAAATTAAAGTCAGAGCAATTAGTTAAAAATATAGGGGGAAACAGCCATTAGAGAATATTCCTTTTGTTACCCCTTTGCAAGAACACGTAACTAACAGCTTCCTATCATGAGGTAAGTTAAATCCAGTCAAACTTCAAAATGAATACTTCTCTTGCTAAAAATATTTTAGCTAAAAGTTAAATTGTATGGGAAGTAATAATGGGATATGCCACCCTGAACTGATGCATGGTAACGATGAAATTATTTCATCCAAAATACCAACATAATAGATGTTACCTAAAAATGTGCCAGAGAAACTGTACTTGAATCTCAAAGACAAGTTCATTAACACAAATGAGTTTGTAATGGTAGGATATCAGTGTGTGAACTTTTCGGTCAGATGTCCATTTTTAGCAGCTGGCCTAACTAAGGTAACAGAGCTTACCAGCAATTGGTAGTTAAAAATAATGTTTATGCTTATTGAGTTTATTTTCTTCAGTTGCCTATGTGCTAGAAGATTAGGACAAGAAATTTATACATTGTATAAACTAAAAAAAACACCCAATAAACCTGAATGTTAATGCTTACCAGAAAAACCACTGTTGATGCCTCTGGTAGAATTCTCTCATTCAGTATTTTAAATAATTAATATTTCAAAGAGACCTTTGAAATACTCTATGTGTCTTATCAAAATCAATCATTGACTAACGGCATGGAACACTTGTGAATGAAAAGCAAGCAGAAACAAACTTGGAAAAAGAAAAAAAAAAACCTCACTTCAAAACTATCTACCAAAATAAAATTAAGTTTATTTTAAATTTGTTTTAATAAGGCAAAGATGTTTCTGAAAGTAGAAATATTAATATGTACCATTTATTGAGAGTTTCCTAAATGTGAGACACTGTACTAAGGACTCTATACTAAAAACCTACACCAACTTATTTTATTTTCCAGGTAAAGAAATTGAGCCAAATGTAGGCGAATTAACGTGTTTCAGGTCACACAGCTGCGAAAGGACAGAACCAGCAATAGTCCACAGGGATGTCTTGAGTAGGGGATGTCAAACTAACTATACAGTTCTGTGGTTAGATCCAGCCTACCAGTTGCTTTTGTATGGCCCACATGCTAAGGGTGGTTTTCATATTTAAAATGATTTTTTAAATAAAAAGAATATTTTTTGATATATCAAAATTTTACAAAATTCTAATTTTAGTCTCTGCTTTATGACAACTCAACCATACTCATTCATTTGTGGTGACTATTGTGTTATAATCTCTGAGTTCAGTTGTGATAAAGACTTTATGACCAGTAGAGCTTAAAATATTTACTAGTTGGCCCTGTAGAGAATAAGATTGCTGCCCCTATTGTAAGAGTA
This sequence comes from Ctenodactylus gundi, assembly GCA_004027205.1. Lineage (NCBI taxonomy): Eukaryota > Metazoa > Chordata > Mammalia > Rodentia > Ctenodactylidae > Ctenodactylus > Ctenodactylus gundi. Next base: position 319,076 of record PVKB01000924.1, on the reverse strand, counting down.
CACATCATCAATGCAAATAATGCGCTAGGTATAGACAATTGCGGATCTCACCATCTGCCTTGAGGTGTTGTAGGACGTGGGCAAGGGCCAGCCATATTATAATACAAACCTCGTCACAGGTGTAAGGTGAGAAAGAACATAAACTTGTGATATAAGATGAATGACCATTGAGGTACTTCCATTGTGGAGGCCAAACCAAGATTGAAATAGAATAACGAAGTGAGGATTATACATCCACTTCCATCTGGACGTATGTTTCAGAATCCATGAAGTCCAGTTCCAAAGGACCAATTGTGAACAAAGATGAAAGTTTATACAAAACCAATGAAAAACCTGCTTCTCAATTTTTTTTTTTCCTGTATGTGACCCTGATTCTAACACTTGCTCCATTAAGCTTCCTGAGGAAAGACGCAGCTCTTTATTTATGGACTTCAACTGGACTGCCATATTAGAATTCAACACTGTATAATAAGCCTCTCTTCATTAAAAAAAAAAAAAATGCAAACAAGCCTAGTGAGGGAGCGGAGCAGGCAAGGAATCGATTCTGCTTCCAGAGCACTATCAGGAGGGCAAAGGCATGCATATCACGAGTCCAAATGTATGCTTAAGCTCCCTATAGCACCTTGCATAAGTATGAGGTAAGTGACTTTCCAACAGTTTTTTTTTTTTTGAGAGTAGAGTGAGGCAGCTGTAACAAATGTCACAAGACCAGAAACAGTAATCCACCACCAAGTATAAAACCATTGTAAATAAGAAAATGGGTACTTTTATAGCTGATGCTTGGGATGCACGAACAAGTGAACAATGTATCAACTGTGAACCCAACTTCTGAATCGTAGTGCGCTTGTTTATCAGATTTCATAAAGAACTAACTCTCCTACCAGTGTCCTGCACAACTTCAGAAAGACAACACCAAACCTGTTCCACTTTTTGCATAGAGACTTAACTGCTGTCCTTTTGTCAAATGCAAGAAGTTCATGTATGCATGTGTGTATGTATATGGTATAATGTGCAGTTTTCTATCTGCCTCATTTTTAACACCCAGAGAATGCATACTAATAAAACATGTATATCCTTATGGTAACTACCTACTTCACATCAAGGAACATATCAGATTTCTTTTTATATGACAATAATCTTTATATATTATTTTAAGCAAAAGCAATTTTTAAAAAGCCATGTATGTACATAAGTTGTTTTTTTATTTTTTACCATTACTTCCATTACTTTTCACCATTACCAGACATAGAATTTCAAACCTTTTTCCCATCCAAAAATGACACCTTGGCAAGATTTCAGAATTTTCTAATTACATTTTCGATATTAGTCTTGGTTTTCTTTGAAGCATTTCCCACCCCCTTGCTGGTTAGTATTCTGGATCGGGGTACCTAAAGAGGCTGACTTCTCAGCATTTATTCTTTCCGCTTCCCATGGGGAAGTTAGATCTAGTGAGTTGGAGTGGAAAAGAAAAAGAGGAAATGCCTGTTATTTAGAAGGAAACTGCTTTACCTCCTTAACAAATGTTAGTTGACTGTACGAGACAAAGAAGTAGGTTCAGGGCAGGGATGGACAAATAAAAATAGGAAATGGGCTTTATCATCTGGCCAGCGGGACCTTTCAAGCAACTGAAAGAGCATCTGACATAATATGTTACTGCTTCGGTATCTCCAATGTCCATTCTTAGCTACCTATGCACTCTAGCCACATGCATGTCTACTCTTAATACTTGTTTTATTTTTTTTTCCCTTTGCCATTTGCCAACTAATTCTCCATTTCTGTGCCTGAGCTCAAATGCCTCAAGGGGAAGAACTGATTAAATCAGTATAGGATCCTTTTGGAGCCTCTTACAAAATACATCAGGCTATGGAAAATGTCTTTGGGTCAAGAAATCAATCTCTGCACCTAAAGTAGTTAGAATCGCATAGTGGAAAGCACGTTCAGCAATGCACAAGAAGCTGACTGTTGCTCCTTGCCTCAGGAAAGTATATGAAGGTATACACTTCTGGTATGCATTATCATAGTTCGATATTATACTTTACCTTCATCAAGATGAAAGAAGGAAAGATTTACTTTAAAGTTTTGATCTAAGGCTCTCAATAATTTCATAACGGAAGAGTTCAAAAGTCAGCTCCAGAAGAAGAGGCAGTCTGACAATAAACACAGCTGAATTCTTTCTCGCTCAAATATGATGTTATTTGTCCTTTAAGCAAACTCGCTGCTCTCCTAAAGGAATTGGAAAAAGTTGCCAAAACGTAATTATCTAGAAAGCAGATCAAAGTGTCACCTGATAGTTGGTAGCCTTTGCTTTCTTAGACTCTGAGCACTTATCTCAGCTTCAAGACTTCTACTTAACCTCCTACGGTGGAGATGTCTTAATTCGCATTCCAAGTAGTAACTCCAATTTCTAGTTCAGGCCCATATTATGAGATACTGTCACAAAATATTATTTATAAGATTTCCTACCATCTCAGATTTGGCATGCCTAAGAGTCATTTAATTATCCAGAAATTCCACACACAACAATGCCCGTAATAAGTTTTTATCTTAAATGTCTCATTTCATATTATTCCTCAGGCTTGGAACCTTTGAATGTTCTTGAAGATTTTTATTCCCCTCTGAATTCTGTGATTAAGTGCATTATTTCTTTATAGGTAAAATATCTCACAATCAGTTTCCTCCCAAATTAATCGTGGATTAGAAGAATAAACTTATTGAATCTGCTATTTCTAGTCTCTTCTGTTATTAAACTATCACAAATAATATCCTCTTTTCTAAGATTCAAAGCTCATCAGATTCAATGTAACTAAAGTGGTTTCTGAAATTGTTTCCATATTTTTCTTTGGTTTCTCCAACTGTATCTGTTGGGCAACTCTATCGTCGTGTGTATACACTCAGTGTTCACACCTATACATCTTCTCATATATAAATAATTTAGGAAATAACAGATTAATATAAATTCTGAAAAAGATAGTTAAAAATCCAGATACCTATTGTTTACAAGGTTAAATGTATATAGCTTTTAGACAGCTTACTATATGAATATGCTTTAGTGTCCCAGATCTACTAAAGAGGTCAAATGCTCAGAGTCTATACTTTGCAAACATTTATTCAGGCAATTTGGCTAATTTAAACAAATATATATTACCAACATTCTGTTTTATTAAATAATTATAATTCAGATGAACCTTTATTATATACTTTATAAAATAAAAGGGAAGCTGGTCTTAAGTAGAAAAATTAATTTCAAAACAAGTAAATAAATAACTCCTCCCTCAGGCAGATACTCACAATGAATTTAACATATTGTTAGTAAAATTTAATTGAATCTAACCTTTAAATTAAAAAAGGAGATATATTAAAAGTAATATGATAAGTATATATTAGGTAGTAAAGTCTTTTGGCATTTCAACTAATGAAGACAACACTGATTAACCTCTTCATTACTTTAAAATGTTCATCTGGGAAACAAGTAGCTTTTCTAGCTTCAAATTTCCTAAAGTTGCTATGCACACAGCTCCTGAGAACACAGGGCAATAAAGCATAATGTGGTTCATTAGACGAATTCGATAATTACAGATTACTGAGGAAATAATATAGATGTCACTAATTTACATGAGAGTTGATCAGTTAGAGGAAAATGGTATATAAATACAAATTAGGCATGAATACCTCTGAGATATAATTATGTCAATTTCTGAACATTGCATATTTTTTGAAAAAAATCATGCATAATAATTATGCTTAAATAGCCTGGTGACGCCTGAGAAAATACTGGCATTTAAAGATTGTCATTCCTTGGAACTTAACTTTATAAGTGTTTTATTTTAAGTTGATATGCCTACTTGACCTTTATGTTGCTTTGATTTTAATTCACAAACTTCCATGGTTTTCATCATGTATTATTCTGTAAGGTTCTCTACTGTTACCCAGTTACTGCCATGTCGCTATTGCTTGTAAATATCGTTATAGTTTATTAGAATGGTCAGTCTGCAGGTCTAAGATAGATTTGTAAGTGAACACTTAATTTCTTGCTTGTGATTAACTTGAAAAGGTGGACAATTTCAAGTTTATTTCAATTATGTTTCTTTTTCAAACAGTAGGCTCCAGAGAAAAAGCACAGATCACTTATAATTAATCAGCATTGGTTCAATCTTTCATTTAGCACATTCCTTATGTAATTTTCAAAGAAGTCATACAAACCATCAACACATAGCCATTAGGTATGCATTCAAAGGACTTCACTGCGTAAAACAGACCACTGTAAGACACCCTCCTGAGGCTGCACTGCTACAAATAGTAAATTTTGCATTTTTCTTTCTATGTGAGCTAATTTGGAAATTAAGAGAATTCTTGGCTTTTAAAGTAAAGAGCTTTGTTGATAAAACTGAGTAGAAATGAAATATTCTTTGAAAATTCCTACTTATGTTTATACATAATATCTTAAGGGCAGAGATAAAAATATTGTAGGTTTTTGGCTCTAAAGAGAATAATTAATAAAACAGCCAACTTTTACATTATACTTTGGAAATGGGCCAAATATTTGTAAGGGCCAAGGCTCCACCATTTAAAAAAGCAATTTATTTCAGTATGGTCCAGATGCTAATAAATTACCTCAGATAAACATAAAGAAAGTAATGGTTGATTTTATTAATTAAACCATATTGAAGACAATATGGCTTACTTACTGAATAGTAATAACTTTAATTATTCTTTGTTATTTTTCCTCTTTTCAGTAGGTCAAACAATTTTTAAAAAACAAAAATACTATTACTGTTCAAAAAAAGAGTTAAGAAGTGGTGTTTGTCAAAAGAGTAGAGATAACGAGGTTACTACTAAAGGTTCCTTGGCAAAGATTTAGGAGTAGGCAACATTTTAATCCCTTTACTACTTACTCAACCGAACTCATCAGTGAAATTTTTGCATACTATCTGATTTCATTCAAGATTATTTATTTCCTATTTATAGCCTATATCAACAGGGGGAAATTGCAGCCCACAAAGAAATGATAAGGACCATTTTTCACTAGGCATGTCTATGGCAGCTAGTGATTTTTAGTATATGGGAAATTTATCCCTGTCCTCTAAAAGTAATACACTCTTTATGCTCCCACGATATAAGAAATCTTGGGTCTTCAACAGGACTATGGTTTTCTATTTCTGGAAAAGAAAGAACAAATATGTACCATTTGTCTTTCTTTTCCAAATTTCTTTCAAGTGAGTATCCAACCTGTGAAGAGTTCTATTCGTTGCTGGAGTTTTTATGCCTAGTCAGTCTCTAGAACACTATTTTCAGGCACACTCTGAATTGGGGAATAAAGTAAAAGACAGGTCATTTCTACTTCAGAGTTAAACTAAAAGGACTCATCATGTGCTTGTGGTAATAATCATTTACTTCTAAGAAATGATTTGGAAACTGGTAGTTGAAGAAAGCCTGTTAACATTTGATTTTATCTAAAATCATTATCTTTTGTTCTAATTAGAATGACTGGGACATATTGATTTGGAACAGAAATAATGATAAATTAAGATATTAGACTGCATTTTCTCTTAAGAACTGGTATGCAAACAGAGGATCTGTTTCCCTAAGTCAGGGTACTGGTCAGAAAACTTCATTAAGGCCTATTTGCCAGGGTGGCTCTGCGGGGAAAAAGGAGAGAGAGCTTTGCTACAGCTTTTTCTTCAATACCAAAAAATTTGCAATTCCATTCCTTCAAAATCCCATAAATGATCGGGTCAAATACATTTTGAGTTTCATCTGTAATAAAAAATGATTGACATTAGAATATTAACTTACTATTGGGCAATTATGTTCATTTTTTTAAGTAGAGTGAACCACATCAGACTGCCACTTTTGTAGGTCAAAAATGGTCAAATAGCAACAATTTAATATGGTTTCAGTTAAGATTTAGTGTTATGCAAAAGCCATCAGAACTACCTCCAATGCTCGGAAAAATACTTCCAAATAGAGAGGTAGGCAAAGAAATGTGGAAGATCACAAAATGTGTGACGCTAGGACAACAAAAATATGCATTTCCAATATTTCCTAGGATGTACTCCTTGAAAAGTACAGTCTTTCTTATACTTCTTATATTCCAAAACACAGACCTCCATGTTCTAACTGCATGAGTTAACAATACAACCACAAGTACAAGACCAAGGCAAGCAACGGTTTGGCATATACTCCGCCTATCTTTTTGGGTATCTTCACAGTGGAAAGGTTAAAATTTTTACAGAGGTCAATAATTTGGACTTCTTTCCCTAAAACTTTGGGGTGGTTTTGCAAGATCTCCCAGAACTCTGTTCCTTGCCCCCACTCTAGCACAGAGATGGAAGGGAGTTTATCTTGTCATTTTAATGAAGTATCTCCGAGGTGTGATTTCACTGGGGAATGATTTAGAAATCAAAGCTGAAGTGGGGCTTGTAAAAGTAAGTAATGCAGTACTGAGCAAATCACAATCTCTAGAACGCATTTTTTTCCCTCAGCAAGAATTAATGAATGTCAAACCTTTATAGATTCGTTAATATATTTAGAAAATACTTGTTTATTTTTCAAAACCCTGACTCAGCCACTACTTCACTGAGAAACGAATAAATAAATCTACTTACAGTACTTTTCAGAGAAAAGTCAGTGATATTTGCAAAAAAGTCAAATTAATTTTTTCCATTGTAAGCATTTAAAATAATGACAATTGCTTTCTTTAATAATGTCTAGCATATCACTATATCTGCAATGTTTGCACTGTCTTATTAATTATAATTTTATTTTTGTGTGTTAAGATTTAGCAGATAAATTCAGCCAACTCAGTTCAACTATATTTATTTATATTTTTCATGCTCTTTGTCATTTTAGTGAGTTTCTTATAAGAGAACACCAGCATGACTTTTATGAATGTCAGAGAACGCATTTGTGTTCTGATAAAAGAAAAAAACCTTTCACATCCAAAATTCAATTTATTCTCCTATCATTTCCAATATGACACAAACATCCAGTAAATAAAATTATTCTAATAAATATTACTCAGTGGACCAGTGAGAGACTGCGCACACTATGAATATACCAAATACTAAAAAGCTCCTAAAATACAGAAGTCTGAATTTTCAGAACACTGAATAATTCAATAGGTTTTCACTAAAGAAAAAAAGATGTAAACAATAATGATTAACCAAGGTCCATGCTCTATGTATCATGTGATGTTTTTAATAATAAATAGCCTGCTTTCTGTTTTCTCAACAAGAATGTAACTAGGGTTAGGTTTAGAAACAAAACACTTTTGATAAAGTGGAAAAATAAGACACACCAAATAAGTGCAATCAAAGAAAAGAATGACAGCATTTAAGAATGATGGAAGTATTGACAAATGTAAGGGAAATTGGGTGTTTCCCTCAATATTCCTTAGCATATGAAAATTCTCTGTACATTTATGATTTTCTTATCCTGTGTCATTTAAAAACGCTTTTGCCCTTTTCCTTATATGCTTATATGCAGGCATATCTAAAGACGCAGAACTGGCCTACAGGATTTGGAGCTTATCACAGTGTTTTCTGAAAACCAGATCACAGAAAACAAATTTAAAGGATATTGCTCAAAGTGAAGTCCACAGCAATTACAAGCAGATCCAGACAGATGGTGTAAAATAGAATGCTGTAAGACCTTATTCATTACTGCTGTGCTTTGCATACAGTTTAAGTGTGTCCCCCAAGGATTCAAGTGTGGAAATGTAATCCCGATTATGAGTTATTATGAGGGTGGAAACTTAATCTGACTATGTGGGACCTTTGGGAAGGAAGTGATTAAGTGCAGATAAGGTCATCAGGGTGGAGCTCTCATAATGGAATGCTGGTTGTTTATAAGAGGAACAGAATCAGAAGTGGTGTACAAGTGCTCCCTATTTCTTGCCACGTGATAGACTCTGTGTACCACGCTGGAACTGTGCCAGTAGGAAAGCATTATCAGATGCAGCTCTTGGCATTGGACATCTAGACATGTACCAAAATAAGTGTATTTTCATTAACCTTTACTTCATCCGTGGTACTGTGTTATTAGCACCAGGAAACAGATGCCACAATTATTTATAGGGAATGTGATATAAATTCTCTGTGGATATAATACTGTAAGCCACTACGGATTAAAACAAATGAGGAGTCTTGGTGAAATGTATGAAAATTTGAAGCTGTTTGCTCAAAGTGTGTAAAGTATTCATCACAGAAAAATGTTCAAACCCACTGTAAGAGGGATGAGAACTATTTCTTAATATAGCAGAAGAGAACCAAAGATTATTTCTTGACAGAAGTTCTCATGGGAAAGCTTCCTTTTTTTTATTTGCTGCAGAGATCATGTTGGAATTGATAGGAAAAGAGACATTTTGAAATAAAATAAAGGAGGTCACTTGAAGGAAAAGCCTTCTTTTTGGAAGTAGATTCTTGTTAAAAGATTCTCGCTTTCATTTAGCTCAAAAATTCATTTTGTTTCATGAACAACAAGAAGCAGATTTTGCTTCTTTTAGTAATTGTATCACTTAGCTAAACCCCAGAGGCTTCATGAGCACGCAACTTGTGCAGTCCCCCGGGGCGCCTTGCTTAGAAGCTCCCATCCTGCTGGATTTAACGCTTTGCTGATGCCATCGTGAAATTCTTGATAATTCTGAACAAGAGCCTCACATTTTGAGTTTACGGAGAGCCAGCTCTGGCAAAACACAATCTCTCCATAACACAAATTTATGGTGGTTGCCCACTTTTTACAAATTTCATTTTTAATATCTGAAAAAGAATATAGAATCCTCAAAATGATAGTTCTTATTATTAGTGGAATTTGTTAATGCTATTTTCTTTCACATTTATAAAATCATGACTAAAAAGAATTTTTAGTGGCTGAGGTACTTCTTCTAGAGCTTGTGTCCCTTTTCAATTCACTCAAGTGTTATTTAGTAAGAAAATGGTTTCGATGCTTCAATTCCTTATCATCAAAAAGAAATATTTGGTTGTTGAAACTATAATCGGAAGCAGAAATGATGGAAATAGTTGTTTGGGATTTGTATTCCCCCAAATTCAGATCCATGAGGGTGTGTGGGTCAAAGATACCAACCGAAAACAAACACAAACTCTCATCCCTTTGTTATCTGAAAAAATATGTGGGGACATCAAGGAAGAATGAACAAAGGCCTTGAATATATACAACAACGATAACTATCAAATAAATACACGATTGATACACTAAACACTAAGAGAAGATAAATTTGGTCTTCCATAGATATTTTCTCGAAGAGTTATGCAATCTACTATCTACCTTCTTCTCATGGTGACTTTCATTTTAATATACCAAAGCCAATGCCAATTAAGAAATTCATTGATAATTCACTTCACAAATACATGTATATAGACAGACAGACACACACACACACACACACACACACACACACACACAATGTAAATTAATATTCCTTAGTAAATCAGTTGCTTGCATCATTTTGGTATGTTGCTGCTTAGAATACATATCAATCACAGCCATATTACACTGATTTCCTCTGTAAAATGTCCAATGTAAAAAGACTACCTTATCATCAAAAGCTACTTGATTCTGATTCATCTTGCCACCGGCAGTACCATCAAGTATTATGGAACGCAAAGATGGAAGGTTAGGTCTCTTCTTTCAAATGTACAATTATGTCATGACTCAAAAACTTTAAGCACTAGAAGCCTAGAGCAGCATAGGAGAAAGAGGAGGGGGTGGCACAGATTCCATTCCCAACTCAACTGTTTAGCACTAAACTAACTTTATTACCTTGAATCTGTTCTGTTTGTCTCAGTTGCCAAACCTATAAAACAAAGGATGTAACCGTGGACTCCAGGGTTCTGAAAATTTAGCTGCACATGAATTCCACAGAGTGCTTATTAAAAAATAGACTGCTGTCCCTCAGATGCTGTTCTCCAAGATTCTAAGGTGTTAAAAACCACTGTACTATGTCCACCCCTTTTTCAGAGGTTTACCCCTTTCCTAGCTGACCAATGACCCTCTTTTTACTCTGTCACTCATGTTGGAGCCTTTTTATGTCATTATTTTTGTGTATTTCATAAGATAGACACCTGTCTATAGTCAGTCTTTTGCGCTTAGTACAGTTCACTAAACATTACTGAAAAGGGGTGGACACAGATGCTCACTGATTCCCCAGACCCCATAGTTCTAATGTGTTACATAATTTGGAGTTCGTGTATTTACAAAAAAGGTTAAAATTTACGTCATGTGAATTTTTTACCACAATAAAATTGTTAAAAAATAAAAAAGAATATTGAAATCACTTTGTTCTAATGTCATTCAAATTGAACAAATGTATATTTAATGGGCAAAAAACCCCACCAAAAATCACAACCAGTGTCCAAGCGTTTTTGAGGTACCCATTATGGTACTACGTTATCAACAGAGAAGAGCAATGTATTTGAAAGTAAGAAACTCAGGCTGAAGGATAGCAGTGCATTTACTGGTTTGCCACAGAGCAATAGTGGCAGCAGAGGAGGGACTGAGGCTGTGTGAACCATCAGGAAGCCAGGAGATTCTGACCTGAAAGTAAGATTGGGTAGACTTTGCAAAGCCGTAAATGAGAAAATGAAACCAGGTGGCCCACAAAGCTTTATGAAACATTTCAGCTTGTTGTAAACTAAGGGATGAGAGAGACTCAGTCAAGAAGGTGATACTCTTGGGGAGTTGGGACAAATGCTCCTAGGAGGTGAGCTACAATAGCCAATGTCTCATACTCGGTAGGTGGAGCGATCCAAGGTTTGGGTGTGACTTGGACCAGAAAGGTCCGAGGGAGACTTTGTGTAAAGAGTCACCTGAAGGCAATTCTACAGGACACATTTCAGGTGGAAGACTCATTCGGCATGGATGACTCAAATTAAAAAAGGAACGATGATGGATATATGGATGAGTATAAATAACGAAACAATCCCATTGCCTTGTGCTAGTGTGAGTAATGCAATTCCCTGACATATGGATGACATGCTTTTCTAAGTAGGTTTGTACTTCAGAGGAAGTAAAAAAATAATTTACAACAGTCAATTACATTGTTAACAGACGTGTACAAATAGCTAGTTATGGTAATCTATGTAATATGCATAAATGTATTTTTCATATATATATATTACATATACTATAACCTTTGCTATACTCAAAAGATACTTTTGCCAATGAGTTCAGCCTATAAAACAATGTGCATCTTCATATTAGAACCTGTGGGATATATACACAATGGAGTACTACTCTGCCATAAAGATAGATAGATTGGAATCATTTGTGGGTAAATGGATACAACTTGAGATCACTACACTTAGTGAAGTGAACCAGATTCAAGATTAAATACCACATGGTCTCTCTAATATAAGAAACCTAGGGTATAAGTAAATGGAGTGAAAAGGGTTAGGGTGGGAAACGGGGGATGAGGGAGGGATTGCAGAGCTAGAAAGCGGGTGGGGAAGGGAAGACGAAGTTGATGCCATATATATGTGCACCAATTCTCTCAAGTTTTATGTAAATTATGTATTACATATGCATACTATTAAAATGGGGAAACTAACACATTGAAGTAAAAGCTGGGTGGATCTCACACATTTCCATACCTACCGAAGCACACAAAAACACCTATGTACACAGAATACTTCACAGTCAAGCATTAAGGCCCAAGTTTGATGTCTTATTTTTATCAGTCTTTTAAGATAAATAGTCCTTTAATATCAGGGAAAATAAACACATACTGCTCAAAGCATGCATATTCCTAGGATCCTCCTAGAAAATTAGTAGTTATTAGCTAAAGATGAACTGCACATTCTGGTGTGACCAAAATATATACAGTATGAGGAGTATATTATAACATGCGAGAGCATCACAGTTCCGAGGAAATTCTGAATCCAATGTTATTTAGAAGTGAAATGATCCCTCCCCTACCCAGTGCCAAATGTAATTGTGAAAACACAAAGTAGAGGAAAATATAGAACAGAAAGAGCCTGTTTAACTCATTTCAAATAGAAACTGAATTGCTGAGGCAGTTCTCACTACCTTATTTATATATCAGATTGCTCACAAATCATGATGTCACCCACCAGGAAGCAATGTTTCCGGACGAGTGTGACAGTGCAACTATCTTGTAGGTGAGAAGCGGGGTGCAGTAGAAAGGTAAAACAGCATCAGCGACTCATACAGTCCATGCAGTTGTGTGGATAAATATCATATGAAAGGATTACATGGGAATCAAAACTGTATACAGACCAAAAAATTAAGTTTTCTTACAACCACAATAACAAAATAGTCTTTAGTTACTGTGTCTTTAAAGAATCGTATCATTTGGCAGTGTTAACCATTAAAATCCTGGGCATAGAATATCTTTCCCTAAGGTTATAACTATCTATGATTCTTTTAAAAGAGAAAAGCCATACATTTTCTTATAAAAATGTTTACTTGGCTTCTCTGGGTTCTTAAAAGGAGACAGACAGAGAGACTAGAAACTGGCATGCTCTTCTGCCCTCGACCTTTATCCCTGTCCTTCAGGAGATAAGTAACTTTTGGGGGTTTCATTTATTGTCATGGCTACTCAAGTGAAAATGGATATTTTCTACATGCCTTAGTCACAGCAGCTTAGAAGTACAGGCTGTGTGGGGGATGGAGTGTGGGTACACTCAAAGCTTAACGTCACTATAGTACATCTGTAAAAGCTGGTCTCAATTTCCCCTCAGAGTATCATTAGATAGCCTTTAGAACAAAGCTGTATTGACTCTTTGAGGGAAGAAAAGAGATGCAAAGGACAGTATAACAAGATTGAACAACATAATGGATTCTGGTTATGCCTGATAGAGCTCTGACTCAGAACCAGTTGCCTCAAACAAGCAAAGCATCGTTTTAAAACACTGGGGAAGACACAGGGAAGCAGCTTCATATTCCATACTGAAGTTCAGTAGAATGAGGTTGGTTAAGCACTCTGTCCTGAGACACACACCTTTCATTTTCAATTGTTTTCAGATAAAAAGGGAGAAATCCCCTTTTCAAGTTGGATTGTTTAAATGCACCTGCAGCTACTCCTGTCTAGCAAAGGCTAGGCAAGCTCTCCCTACTGATGCATTTCAAAAAAGGTTCAATTGGTAAAAAGAAAGGAAGTGCAAGGGTTTTTGACAAAAGAGGACTAGAGGGAACACATTTTCCTTTCACAGAAATACTGCTCTAAAAATCAGACAAGGCAGCAACTCGACCAAGGATGTGTAACACACTGGGACATGAAAAATTTCAACTCTGAGTATTCATTTGCATATAATTATTAGCTTAAATATTGGAGTAGGAAACAGGGAGGTGGGCTTTGTGGAGAAGAGAAGGGGATGTAGGGAAGAGAGAGGAGGACAAGAGGGGAGGGGAGGTAAAAATGATTACAATGCAACATGTATATGTCCCAATTTTCCAAACTAAATGCAATTATTATGTACCACAAACATACACTACTACTAAGAATAGTAATAGTACAAAAATGGGGTTGGTCTCATTACAAAAACGAGGGACTAAATGTGTACTGTAGTGCGTGCCTAAAATCTCAGCACTCGAGAAGTCGGAGGCAGGGGGATCGCAAGTTTGAGTCCAGCCTGGTCAACATAATGAGACTCCATGTCAAACTAGTAAGTTTTAAAAATGGTAGAGATGTAGCTCTGTGCAAAGGCACCGGGTTTAATCCCTGGTTCCAAAAAATGGGAGAGACTACGGGGACTACAAAGCCAAACAAAACAATATATTGTACTGTTCAGATTATAGCCCAGCCAAACCCAGCATGCTCTGAGAATGAAATTGTCTTAGACCACAGAACCCCAGAAGTCTGAAAGGAACCATCTAGATCCTGTGTGAACCTCAGTGGGGCTTTAACCTGAGTCTTCTTAGACCTGTAGGTATCTATTCTGTTTAATGACACTCCAGACAATTCCTTCTCCAGGGCTCAGCAAATAGAAAGAGTCTAAGTCAAAGACAGGAACTCTAACATATTTACTCTGATAAAAGAGAGGCTTTTTTTTTCCTTGAGGCAGTCTTGCTCTGCCAGTCCAGGCTGGTCCTGAACTCAAATATGTAACCCAGGCTTGTCTTAACGCCAGTGTAATTCTCTTGCCTCAGCCTCTCTAGTACTTGCATTATAGGCATGTGCTACCACAGCCAGGACCCACATTATGTGGTGCTGGAGAATCGAACTCAGAGCGTTCCACTTGGTAGACAACAGCTGTGCAATTCTTTGGCTGCGACACAGGATTAAAAAAAAAACAAACAAACATTTAAAGATTCTAACACGACTCAAATGAGTCCTACTATTGTTTTCTTAGCTATGACAAAATTGCAAATGCTACAACTGATAGGGAAGACAAATATTCTAACTATAGGTTTAATATTTTTGCTTATATAATTGTAACAAAGGCTTTTTTCAACTAAAACGTTTTCTTTTCCACTTCTTTCCACTGATTCCTCACAATACCTTACACATTATAGGCTGTCCATGTGTCTGGATGCAACTGAGGACTGGGAATTGACTATCCCAAACGAAAAAGCAACGAAGTTGTGAAGATGAATAAGTATATCAGATACCTGAAGAGCATAAAATCTCTATGCCATATGCTGTCCATAATTCTAATGTGTATAGACACATGCAAATGTTCACATGTGGAAGCACTTGTAGCAAGAGACATTATTTCCTACAGAAGAGATAGAGAGAGAGAGGAAGAAAAGTTGACATGTATTAATCCCTTAGGGAGATTAACAGTGTTAACAGACAACAATGCTATGATTAAGGTGTGCCACCCTCCCTCAATACACTGTAGATACTCAATAAGTACTTGTAGAGTAAACTAAAAATCACTCAAAGGTTTCCATCCGTAATAATCTTTTTTTTCACATTTAGTGCAACAATAAATTTTGTCCTGATTCTTACACAAATAGTTATTAGAGACTCAACTGGGTTCACTACAGTTTGTGAGTTCTGTGAATCTATTAGGTGAAATGTGTAATTACTGGCATGAATCTAAATGCATTTGACTGAGAAGAGAGCCAAATTAATTGCAATGTTGATATATAACAGCTGTTATTCATTTTATGTTTTGGTGTAATAAGGACATTAAAATACAGAGCCAAGGTATGATTCTAATAAACAATGAAGCCATCTACAATGTGTTTTGGTCATTTTTAAATTTCAATTCTTATCTCAATTTTATTGTTTATATCCATCTGCTCTGTTGTTTTCATGGATTTCTGCCTCGTACAGTTAACAGCATATAATGTAGAGTAAAGCCAAATTTGTGACTGCCAACATTACTCATCTTCTATATGGGATTGATGAAATCTTCCTAAATGCTCAGCACACTGAAGACAGCTCTTCAGAGTTTGCACTTCCGAGTTTCTGCATTTTGAATGTAAGAACTCTTAATGAGACCTAAGTAAATTACCTATCTTATTTCACATATTTATTTTGTCTTCCATTTAAAAGAATATTTTTAGTAGAGATAGAGATTTGTTCTACTGCTAAGGAAGATAGTATGAGAATTTAGCACTTATTTCCAGTGAACTGATGCCAGAAATGTAATTATTTTAGTATGAGGTCAGAAAAAAATTACTAGTGATAAGTGGCTCAAATATGCTACAGAGAAAAGTAAGTAGAGACTTCAACTAATGTAGAATGTATTCAGAAAATAGTACACTTTAAATATAATCTCCTGTATTAATGGACACTGATCATTAACACTGAATAATGGCTCAGAGAGCATAAAGACACCCTAATAATCTGCTAGTACTTACATATGGCATGCTGGCTGTTTGTATAAACGTTATTTAAGCATCACACATAGCACATTTTCACTTGTGTGAAATACAGAGGCAGAGAAAGTATAGGAAGCTGTCCTGGACTACAGAGAGAGACCTTGTCTCAAAGAGTGGGGGGAGGGGCCGGATGCTGAAGAAAAGGAACTCTACTCCACCGCTGGTGGGGATGCAATCTGGTACAACCATATGGAAAGCAGTCTGGAGGTTACTTGGGAAGCTGAGAATAGAAATTCCATTTGATCCAGCTACTGCTTTACTGGGCATATTCCCAAAAGAAATAAACCCAACATACCAAAAGACACATGCATATCAATGTTTATAGTGGCACAATTCCTAATAGCCAAATCCTGGAAACAACCTATCTGCCCATCAATAGAGGAATGATTAAAGAAGATGGGGTACTTATACGCAACAGAATACTATGCAACCACAAAGAAAGACAGATATGAAGCTTTTGAGCGAAAATGGGGTCACCTTGAGTCAGTAATGCTCAGTTAAATGGACCAAACACAAAAGACTGACTATAGATGGATGTTCCTCTCATAAAACCCACAAAAATAATGGCATAAAGAGGTCCCAGCATGAGTGACAGGGTAGAAAGAGGGGCAATGGCCAACTAGGGAAACAGTGAATTGCTGAAAAAGGGGAGGGGATAGGCACTCATTGATTTCCCCACATCCCATGTCTCTAATGTGTTATAGAATTTGGAATTCACGTATATACAAATTTTAAAAATAATATCAAAAAGATCGACATTCCAATGGCCTTTTTATATAATTATAAAAGATTGATAAACTACCTCTTCCTCTTGTCTGGTTAAATAAGATTTCATTATAATGATTACTGTCATCCGTAGTTTCCCTGGACATGTTCAGTTAAATAACTATTATTGTTAAAAGATAATAACATTGCATAGTTATTAGGTGTTAAAGATGTGCCAGGCAATTGGTAGGCTTGCACGTATCTGCTCATTAAAATCTTATGAAAGAGGTACAATTCTTTCTCTGTCTTGTGAATGAGAAAGCTGAGGATCCCAGAGGTTAGGTGAATTGCTAAAGGATGCAATGTGTAGGAAGAAAGTGAAGATCTGAAATCAGCTTTGTCCCGTTCTACATAAAAGGTGGTGGAAATCATTTCAGTTACAAAACTCTATCCATGATGGAAAGATCGGTCAGAGGATATGTCATAGGAGGTCAGCAGATTTGTGAAGCAGGTTGCGACTTTAATAAGTGACACAATGAAGATCTTCTGCATCTTAACGTGTTAAGCCAATGCTCAAAATTAGAAATTCAACAAATATTTTTAAAAATGTATGACAATAACAGGGCATCATGCTATCTCAAAATAGACATAAAGATGTCTTATTTAAATATCACAATCCTCAATTTATGCTTAACATTTTATGTGTTAAAAACTTCAAAGATCTGGGCAAAATTTTATTGGGTTAGATAATTTTATTTGACAAAACAAACCCAAATTTCAAATTGAAAAGGATAAACCCAAAAAACAAAGCTCTGATTTTAACTAAACATAGATTTCTTGAAATATGTGCCAATGTAGGGAACAAGGTAATAAATATCTAAATAATACATATAAACATATTTAACAATAATATATATATTCTTCACATTTATAATATATAATATAGAATTATATTAGGAATATATATATATATATATATATATATATATATATATATATATATGTATATTAAATGTAAAAATAAATAAAAAGTATCAGCCAGATTCCCTTTTCTGGTTACAAATAACACTTTACTAGATCACTGGTGTCCTTCTAGTCTACTAAGTATAAAACCTTGTTCAAATCTTCATTAGTGTGCATGAAATGTTCATGAGCATTTGTAAATATGCTAGAATGATAGTACCTATTATCTCCATCATATACATATATATATATATATATATATATATATATATATATATATTGGTTTTTTTTTTTTTTGAGACAGGGCTTTGCTCTAGGGTCAGTGCTGAACTCACTATTTATGCAGCTCAGGCTGGCCTCAAACTCACAGCAATCTTCTTGCCTCAGCCTCTTGAGTGCTGTAATTATAGTCATGTGCCAACATGCTCAGTTTATATAGTGCTGGAGAATAGAACTCAGGGCCTTGCACTTGCTAGGCAAGTGCTCAAACTGCAGCGCCTCAGTCATTTACATAATCATGAGTGCTTAAATACTACTCGGATCAATTCCACTACTCAGAGGTTTTTTGAACACCTAACTTTCCCTCCATAATTTTAGTCTGGGTATGGCATTAGGAAGCGCAGTTTTGACCTATTCAAATAAGAATAATGTAATGTGAAATGAATTTATTCATATACAAGATGCAATTATTTTAAAACAAAATTACTATCAAACACTATTGTCACAATATGAATGTCTAGGTTTATACCTCAAAATTTGCTAAACTACTTTCATAAAATGGATTTATCACCAAATCTGCATGAAGAACCTCGTTCTTTATCAACACACTAACAGTAAACTGGCAATTCTCACTCTCATATAATCTTATATAAGGAAGAACAACTCTCCGTGATTAACTAATACTTGCCTAAGAATCACACTTGTAGTTTGCGATTTCAAGACATCCATTTCTAATGTATGTTTTGTCTGTCGCTTCTTCCAAGTCCTTGAAGCTAACTTGCTGCCTCCCATAAGCACGTTTTTTATTTGTTTTTTGACAGTTTTGCTCTGTAGTATAGGCTGGGCCTAAGTTCACTATGTAGCCCAGGTTGGCATCCAATTCAGGGCAATCCTCCTGCCTCAGCCTCCTATGTGCTGGGATTAGAGTTGTACGCCATCATGCCTGGCTTACATGGTGCTGGGAAATTAAATCCCAGGCATTGTGCTTACTAAGCTGAACTATGTCCCCAGTCCAGTCCCCAACTCCCATAAATAATGTAAAGGGATTTATTTACAAATATTTGGTAAGCTTTCTCTATATACAGAGTTAATCAATCTTTTCTAATGGTCTTTAATTATTATCTATACCAATATAACTAAAAGTTGGAGAACATAGATTATGCTAAGTATTTTTCATACTGTGTGCACAAATTTTAGAGTACATTTATTGATTTAGCATAATTTTTGCCACATTTAAATTAACTTTCTCCATTTTACATTTAAATAAATGGTGTATTACTGTGCATGTTCCAATTATAATTATTTGGGAAATGGTGCAGTAAATGTTGGTTGCATGAATGAAATAAGCTAATACGCCAAAAGACACTATTATATAATTATCTATTGATACAACTGTGCTGTTCTCAGAAAAAGAAATCTATTGCTCCTCAATAAACCTGTTGTTTGCAATTTCCACTCCCTTCATTTTTGCCCTCTTATGAAATTTTTCCTAAGAGTCACCATTTTAAACCGCCACAGATTTTAACTTCTTTGAGGAGAAACTGAGGTATGAGCAACTTTTTTTACTTCACCTGTCCCTGTCCTTCACCAGCTAGCTACATCCTCCTCACAGTCACGTCTTCCTTCCGTTGTTTCTCCTTACTACCTTGGTCAGCTTCAAAGGGATGCCGCAATAACCGTGGCCCCCTCCCTCACCATGCCGCACCTCCGTGGCTCAAGTCCACGGTTCTTCACTGTCTAGCTCTGTAATGGTTTGGATAGGGAACGTCACCCAAAAGCCTTGGGTTTGGAAGATGATCCTATCGCGGAGGTTAATCCTTTGGTTTTTTGTGCTGCTGGGCAGTGGGGTCTGTTTGAAAGGGGTGGATCACTGAGACTTGACCCAGAAGGGGTAGATCACAGGGACATGACCTAGAAGGGTATACACTGGCTCTGTTCTTCTTCTGGAACTTGGCTTCCTGTTTTGTCATGCCATACACTTTTTTTTTTTTTTTTTTTCTGTCTAGGCTTCCACCATTGCCAGGTATCCATGAATACACTGAGGTCTTCTGAAACTGTGACCTAAAATAACCCTTTCCTCCCTTAAGGTGTAGGTGTTGGGTTTTGTGTCCTAGCAACGGCATAGCAACTAAGACAGGCTCCACCTTACCTTTAGGACCACTTTCCAAATCAAATGCACCTCTAACTATATCAACAACAGAAAACATTCATTGAACATTTAACCATCAGAGACTGGCCACCAGGCTAAAAGATATCAAAATCCAATTAATCAATAGACTAGAATATAAGTAACCCAGTCTGGTGTTTTCTCGGTTTGCCTCATCCAACTCTCCAAATAACAAAGCCAGGTATTATTATTTCCTTTTATAGATGAGGACATTCGGGTACGGAAAGATGTTAAGATCTTGTCAGAAATTATATGGCTAGTAAAATAGGAAGCCAAGGACTGAAATTAGGACACATCATTCTGTTTTGATTGATTCCCCTTGGTTCGTTAAACCTAGGGTCCCTAAGACCTGCTACTGTACAGTCGATAATGCACGACTGCTGACACTGTTTGCTTTTACTTGAATCATTTTGCCTCCTTTCAATTAAACATGCCCTCCTCAGCTTTGAGGTCTAGCCTGAGCCCAGAGACTATTTTTAGCCTTTCCCACAAAACTTTATGTCATCTCAACAGACTAATTGATTTCCTCTTTCAGATAATTCTATAGAGACAATAATCTCTCTCATGTACCAGTATAGAGTTCACTCTGTGTCCATTCACTTTTATTCAATCTCTGTATCAAAACCTTGCAACTTCTTAAGGTTGGGAATTATTTCCTGAGATTTTTCTAGATTCTTCAGTGAGCATAAAATGACTCACTAGCACTTAGTGGCAGGAATGTTCTAGGTCTTGTGTTATGTACTGTACTTTACTGTGTAATTTAATATTCACTAAAACTATAGTAGATAAATGCCATTATCTTATAGATAAGGCAACTGTGGCATAAAGCAATAAAGGAAGAGTACCAGGTCATAAAGCTGGGGGCGGAGCTAACACTGATCTGATATCTTTACAAGCAAATAGACAACTATATATAATTTTCAATGTGATTTTACTCAAAGAACTCTCGCCTTTAACAGTTATAGGTAAAATCCTTCAGTTCCATGTGTACGTATCTCTACTCACATACATCTGAAATACCCCTACATTGTATAGAGATATATCTCACAATCACAGTCAAATTTTTATATATATATATATATATCCCTTTCAGCAGAAAGAAAGATCACAATATTTGATGTGGACATACTTAAAGTTCTAGTAAGGTATTTTCACGCCTCAACTCATGCCTATCTTCCATACGCTTTCACACCTCATAGATTCAAATGCTATGTGTCTCCACTGTGATTTCTTCAACTGTTGAAATGCCTGTAATCGATTTCTATCAGTACAATAGCATCTTTCATAAGACACTGAGAAACTGAGAGCTTCAACTAGACATTCAATTCTGTTCTTTTTACCTTTTCTTTCTGCCAAAGACTCATGTTCTCAACTTAGAGTATGCATTCCCAATTTAGGGGAATCTCTCTTTGAAACATAAAATTACTAATAGATATATGCTACAAATAAAAATAAAATCATAATAAATAATGTATAGTCCAGAAGTTAACTTTGAAGTTCACTATTTTACTGATCTATAAATAGAGCCATGTAAAAACACATAAAAGATAAATCTTATTTAAAGATATGTCTTTCATTTTCAAATTACTCAGATGAGCGTATGCCCATCCAAAAACTTATTAATGCTATTTTTAATAATATTGGAAGAAATAGTTAAGCAAATCTTAAAAATGAAAATACATACTACAGATATAACTAAAATAGGCTCTTTGTTTTCTTTTCCTATTATGGGTGTGTATTTTGGGAAATAGTGAAAGGTGGATAAATAAATGGGTGGGGATGGGAATTGGTGTGGTGTGGGAGGAAGACTATGCTTTTAACACAAAACTGGATAGATTCAGTCTTAAATTTTCTTTCACTGTTTACTCCAGAGGTTCTCAAAGTGTGAACTGGGAATTCTGGAGGCCACCAGGATCATTACATGGGAACAGCAAGATGAAAACAATTTATATAAAACTTTCTGGCTTCTTTGTTCTTATGCTTTTATAAGTAGAGAATGGAATTTTCCAGAGCAACTATGAGAATAAAATCATTTTTAATTTAGCAACTTTGAAGACACTTCTAACACTAATTCGTTCTCTTCTAAGTTTTTTGTTTCTTTTTGAAAATACTCTCTCAGAGAGAGGGAGACAGAGATCTTAATACACTTCGTACTGCTCACGTATCTTAATCTCACTGTTATGCCACTGATGTGGGAACCACAACAACATTCGCAGGACCCTTGTTGCCTGGGGCCTTCCCTATTCCATGCCAGTCTTTCTGTTTCTGTGAAAACGGTCTGTCTAGAAAGCCTGAGTACATTACTTCGTAGTCTTTAAGTAGAAGAAATAAATGACAGCAAATATCTACTTTATAATATTTTGAGATTAGGAAGAATAAACTTACTGGTAAATATATCTGTACAAGAAGACTTTACTACAGAACAATTACAATTGTGTAATAATCATTATAATTTAAATCACATAATAATACTTATCTTTGGGTTTGAACCTTGATGATTACTCTTACCATTCTGTGACCATGGGACAGTTGCTTAGCTTGTGTCTCAGGCTTTTACATTTAATTAAGTAATTAATTAATTAATTTTTGTGGTAATAGGGATCTAGGCCCAGGCCTTCACACTCAGCCCATTTTTATTTCTGGTTTTGAGTAAGCATCTTGCACATTTGCTAAATTTCCCAGGAGAGGTCTGAACTTGGGATCCTCCTGCCTCAGTCATTCGTAGCACTGGTGTTACAGGTCTGCTCCAGTAGGCCAGACTATGTTTTTCAATTTCAAATGACATAGTAGTACTCTCCTTACAGTGTTTTTCTAGAATTAAACGGACTTATACGTGTAAAACTCCTAAGCTAGTTCTTGGTACACAGTAAATACTACATGATAGTGGATATGGTTCTTATTTTTTTGCATCTTTATATGAATTTGTATGTACTACAAATTCAATTACAAGTTAATAACATACAACTTGGGAAATCTGTGTCCATAAATATCACTTTTTGACAACTTTTTTCCATCCCCTTTCTTTTCCCTCTCCTTCTCCCCTTCTCCCCCTTTCAGTGTCTCTTCCCTTTTCCAAGCACTCTATCTCCCCACGGCCTACTCTGTCTTCCATTAAGATCTATCGTATATGAGAGACATCAGCAACAATTAATCTTCTGTGTCTGGTCCATTTTTCTGAGCATTACTGGCACAGAATGGGTGCTCCCATTTTTCTTGCAAATGCTTCGTATCTGTTTTTCTTTACAACCACCTAATACTACTATATATACATATATATATATATATATATATATATATATATATATATATATATCTTCTATCTGTTCATCTAATGCAGGCAAGCAGGTTGTTTGAAGAATTTAGCTATTAAGAGTTGTGCTGCTATAGACACGGGTATGTATGTGTCTCTATGATATAACTGTTACAGTTTGGTTCTGGAGCGCTCCCAAAAGCTTCACAAATTCAGATGCTGTAAAATACCCATGTGATCTTAAGAGATGGGACCTAGATGCAGTGGGGCAAAACACTGGGCTCTCCCCAGAAAGGGCAAACCAATGGGGCAGGTCCTGCAACGGTAGCTCCACCCAGCCTCCCTCAGTTTCCTGATGCCATGCTGTGAACACCTTCACCATGTGTTGCCACCACTGCTGGCTTCCATGCATGGACTGTGACCTTTTAAAATGGTCAGCTGATAAACTGGGCATGGTGGCACACACCTGTAATCTTAGCACTCAGGAAGCTGAGGCAGGAGGACTGCCTGAATTTGAGGCCAGCTTGGGCTACATACTGAGTTTAGGACTAGCCTGGACTACATGAGACCCTTTCTCAAAAGGTAAGTATTAAAACTGTGATCTAAAATGATTGTTTTTCCTCCCTTAAATTGTGTATGCTAGCTAGTCTGTCACAGCAACAAGAAAATAAAACAATGACTTTGGCTCTTTTGGGGGGATGTTCATGAGTGCTACGCTGGGCTAAATGAGACTTCTATATTTAGCTTTCTAAAGAACATACAAGCTGCTTTCCATAGTGGTTTTACCATTTTACAATCCCACCAATGATGTAGAAATGCTCCTCCTCTCCCACAACTCTGTCAACATTTGTTGTTTTTGAGCTCTTTAGGAAAGCCATTCTCACTGGATTGAGATGTAATTTTAGTGTTGCTCTGATTTATACTTTTCTTATGGCCAAAGATGCTGAGCATTTTTTCATGTGCTTATTGGACTTATGCATTCCTTGAGAAGTTCCTTTCATTTCAATTGTCGACCTTTAATGGGGTCATTTTTTGAGAGGATTTTATTTTTTGACTTCTTTATGTATTCTAGCTATTAATCCTCTGTCTGAAGAGTTGGTAGCAAAATTTTTCTCCTATCCACACTGTTGTTTCCTTTGCTGGGCAAAAGTTGAGTTCTATTTGTTGAACCTTGACAGTATTGCCTATGCAGCTGGCGCTCTGTTCAGGAAATCTCTTCCTGTCCCTTTATCTTCCAATGTTTTACCCATTTTATCTTCTAGAAGTTTCAGTGTTACTATTTTGATATCTAGTTCTTCATTCCATTTTGATTTTATTTTAGTATAGTGCAAAAGATATGGCTCTGGCTTCATTCTTCTGTGCATGGAGACAGCCAGTTTTCCCAACACCATGTGCTGAAGATACTGCCTTTGGCCCCTGAGGCAAAAATTAGTTGACTAAGCGTGCTCAGCTTTGACTTTGCATCTTCCATTTTGTTCCACAGATCCTCCTGATTTTTCTCGTTTTTCCTTTGTTGTTGTTGTTGTTGTGAAGACAACATTTTACGGGAAAATTTCAGAAGTGAAAAGGAAGATGAAAGGGGAAAGAAGGGAGGTAAAGCTTCTGCTAGTCAGAAGGGACATGTGAGTCACCCCTCCTGTCTGTTTTTAGTGTCAGTAGCATATAGATTTAATTACTGTTGCTTTGAAGTAAGTCTGGAACTGGGATTCTTCTAAGATTTACCAGCTGTTTTTTTTTTTTTTTCAACTTGTAATACTGCTGTCAGTGTTATGACTTCAAATGCTAAAGCCTCAAAAAACACTGTTGTCACTGCGTTGTCGACAGCTATGTGGCAAAAACGTGAGATTAAGGTTTATATCTCATCTTTCTATAATAGTTTTTACCTACTCTCATTCTTTTCTTTATTTGCCACTTCCTCCTTCAGAATATGATGTATTGTGGTAAATACAAAAAGATGATTGCAACAAAATCTTTCATTGATTATCAAAATTCCTTAGCACCCAGTATATGACAAGAAATATCATATATTTATTAGATGGCATCATGAGAGAAATCTGATACAAATAGCTAACAGTACTTTAGCCGAGCCCAGCAGTGTAAGCCTATAACCTTAATACTCTGAAAATCTTCTCAAAACACAATGATTCACTTTATATCCCAAAAGTAAGTGGAATTGTTTGTGCCTTATGCCTTTTCCAAACACTGAAAATCCTTGCATACCTTTGTTGATATCAATGAGCTGCTTCTTCTTCTTCTGACGCTCCAACTTTTCTTGCTCAGCTTTCTCTTTTGCAAGTTTCGCTCTCCTCGTCTTCTCTTCCATTTCTCTTCTCTTGTTATTTTCTTTCACTGCCTCCTATAGATATAAACAATATTAAACAAAACCCTTATTGCTCATATGTTGAATTTTTAAAATTACATAAATACAGAGAGACTTGAAGTTATCACAACAACTTCAAGGGCATGCATACTATTAAAAGGGAAAATAATTAGTCATAAACCATTGTTTCTTAAAAAAAATAGAAGTAACTACCGCTGTCAATAATCATTACCTGGGATGCCAAAAATTAGAGACATCAATGTTACAGATTTAACAACAGAAATATATTTTCCATTGCTGAAATATAAAAGAGTTTTGATAATAAGAAAAAGGTTTACATGGCTCATCAAGTATTTTCTCCCTTGATGTACATTTTTTGGTTATCTACAAAATCAAGTTTGAAATAATTATATCAGATTTTTGTGAGAAGGAATAAATTCACAAAAATTTCAAGATGCTCAGAACAGTCCAATATAGTATAATTAATAAATGTAGTGTATAACAGTGATGACGGTGGTTATGGGGCTAGTGGTAATGGTTATATCTATTGATGCAGGCCACTAAATTATATGAAATTTTTCCACAGAAAAGAAACACTTGCAAATTTGGTAGCTTTTTATGTTTCAAGATCTTTAGAAATGCTGACATATATTTGAAGTGATTGTCTTCTTTATTTTGGATAGATTATTTGTGGATTCCAGTGAATGAGTACATTGCAGTAGATGGCATCAGAGAAAGCTGACACAAACTGATCAACTAGAATAATATCAACTTCCTTGGTGCTGACACAAGTAACTAATATAGAGATGTTAGCAACTACAAGTTCCTTGCATTCGGTTATTCTTTTTTTTCCCTATAATGATTGATTAGATATACATCACAGCATGATCAAACTATTCTCTCAAAACTTTTTGTTTCAGAAACTTTACTTTTTTCCCACTATATATATATATATATATATATATATATATATATATATATATATATATATATGTAATACATAGCGTTTAAAATACATTTGGGTATTTCATGCACATATGTATCATATCAACTTTACAATCCCTTCCCATTTTTGACCCTCCCATGCCCTCCCTACCCCTTCCCCCAACTCTGGCTATCTCTTCATATGGTTCTATAGAATGTCTGTGTTCTGGGTTTTCCAAGTCAGAGAAACTATACAGTACTTAACATATTAATCTTCCACACCTAAATCATTTCATTTAACTCACCACTCTAACTCAGCTTCCTATTCCTTGAACGTGCTGAAGTAGTTAAATCTTGATGCCTCTTCTCTGAATCCAACCAATCCATCTATTGAGATATTTACTTTTTTTTAAAGTTTCTTTTTTCTATATTTTGCAGAAACTTTAAAGAAGACTCAAGAACAAGAATATTAACTATAGGCTTTGCCTCAAGGACTCTATATTAAAATATGTTTGTCTTCATGTTAACAGGTACACTGGTTTAAAATAGCCTGGATATGCTTTTAAAAATATTTTTACTTTCAAGAATTGATTTCCTCTTACAAAATTTAATAAGTTTACCTTCATCAGTTATCCCCTTCTATTGCTCTTGATAAGCTAATATTCCCAGTGTTAGGTTAACAGAACAAAACTAGCTAGTACAGATAAACTCAAAATCCACTTTAAAATGAACTAGAGTAAGTTAGACACATTGTCCTACCCTTGTAACCCCAGTACACTGGGAGGCCGAAACAAGAGCACCAAGAAGAATTCAAGTCCATGGTAGACAACTTAGTGAATCAAGATTAAAAAACAAAAAACAAAAAACAAAAAAACAAAAAAACAAAACAAACAAACAAACAAAAAAAAACGAAAAAGGTACATGTGGGAAAACTGAGGACTGCAAAGGCTCTGGTCCAATCCCCAGTATCAGAAAATGTAACAGAAAAATATATAAAGCAGGAGCAAGAGAATCATAAATTTAGAGCATTTTCTCAACCCCAGCATACTGTCATTTTGGGCAGAATATCCTTTTTGTTGTGGTCTCCATATTTATTGTAGGATTTTAGCAGCATCCTTGTCATTTACCCACTAGATACGAGAAGTTCGTCACTCAGTGTGACAACCAAGAATGTTGCCAGACAGAGCTAAATGCTATCCAGAGAGCAAAACTGCTCAGGTTCATAATTACTAACTGGAGGGGTTTCAGAAGGATAATACAGTGCCTACTCTAACACCAAGATGCCATTTATAGATGTGAAAGCCAAATTCTAAATGAGTGCATGCGTGCTTAAGGTTACATATTTATGTAAATGCAAGTGTGGGAGGAAGAATGAATTATCTTTTCATTCCTGGGTTGATGTTCATTTATTCTTGAAGGAAGAGAAAATAATATAGATATAACACCAAATGGACAAGTAGCCAAAGGAAAAATTAAATAAAAACTTTATTGAAATTAAAATTTTTTTTTCATAAAGTGGAGCTGTAAGAAAAGTAAAGAATTTTCTGCAATACTGGCTCAGTGGTTGCAAATTCCATTAAGGTGACTCTGTCATGGAAAGTTTTAAGTTCTCCCTTTAAATTAAAAGATAATTTTGCTGGATATAGCAGTCTTGGTTGGCATTTATGTTTTTTTAGTGCTTGGATGACATTGATCCACAATCTCCTTGCTTTTAGAGTTTGGATTGAAAATTTTGCTCTTATCCAGATGGGTTTATCTTTGTAGGTCACCTTCTGTTTTTCTCTTACCAATTTTAGTATTTCTCTTTGTGTTGGGTTTCTAGAATTTTAATTCTGATGTGTCATGATGAGGATCTCTTCTGATCAAAGTGGTTTGGTGTTCTATATGCCTGTGAAAGTTCCATGTTCATTTCTTTTCTTAGATTTGGGAAATTTTCTTCCATTATTTCATTAAACATGTCCTTTAAGCCTTTTGTTTTGTACTTAGTCTTCTCCTCGATTCCCATAATTCTGAGGTTGTCTCTCCTTGAATCATCTATCGGTCGTTGTAATGATTCGCTTTCTTTATTTACTTCATATTCTTCATGGCCTGTATGTTGCAGCTTAGTCACTTTATTTTAAGGAATTTGCAGCCACTGAGCCAGTACTGCAGAAAATACTTAAAGGGAACTTGAACAGTGAAAGGGAGACCAGTGACACCAATGACCCCACAGAAACAGTGACAACAGCTAGAGGAGAATCAGCTGAGAAAAAAGCAGATTAGTAATTGGTGAAATATGAGTACATAAGATATGAAAGTTAGGAAATTCTGAAATAAGTAGATTTGCCTTCATGTACGTCGCTTTAAGTATATTTATGTGGTATAGATTTAAGTTCATTTAATGTAGCAATGTGATATAGTTTTAACTGTTTTGTTGTAGCAATTCACTTATTAGGTCACTAATGAAAGTTTATCCTAAGGGAACTGATTGATGTAATGATAACCTTGTGAATGTATAAATATGCACCTTCCAGTATTCAGCTAAGGCAATTGAAATTTATTTATTTGTTATTTTTTTCCTTTCCCAAATTAACTATCCTTTTGAACTACATGCTTATAATTATTTTCTAGTGTGAACTGGTGGGTAAGTCCAGATTTAATAATAACAACAAAGATATAGCAAAATATGAAAAAAAACCCTTTTGGTGAATATCCCAATGAAGGGATTGGTTGGATTCAGAAAGGAGATATCAAGACTTGACTACTGCGAACTCATTAGAGGAATAGGAAGCTGGGGTAGAGTGCTGACTTGAGTGAAATGACTTAGGCGCGGAAGATTAATATGTTAAGCACCATATGGTTTCTCTGACTTGGAAAACCCAGAACACAGAGATTGTTTGGAACCATATGAAGTGATAGCTGGAGATGGGGGAAGGGACAGGGAGGGGGTGGGAGGGTAGAAGATGGGAAGGGATTGTGAAGTCGATGTGATACATAGATGTATGAAACACCCAAATTCATTGTAAATCCTATGTATTACATTTGTATATTAATAAAAATAGTGGGGAAAAAGAAAACTAAAGAAACTATAAACAGAATGAAAGTATTTGCAAGTGATATACTTGATAAGAACATATAAAGAATATAATTCAATAGGAAAAAAAATCCAATTAACATGAACAAAGGGGGGCATCAGAAATGGCTCAGTGGTTAAAGTGACTGCCTATCAAGTGCTAAGTCAATTACTAAGTATCCCCCAGGACCACCTAAGCTAGGCATGCTGGTGCAGGCCGATAATCCCAGCACCTGGGAGCCTGAGGCAGGAGGAATCCCCTGAGTTCAAGGCCAGTTTGGGCTCCATAGTGAGTTCAGGACCAGCTAGGACTACAGAGCAAGATCCTGTCTCAAAAAATAAATAAATAAATAAATAAAAATAAAAAAGGATAAAAAAAGGATTCCAGTGAATATTTCTCCAAAGAAAATATAATATGGTTAATGAATATATGAAAAGATTCTGAACATCATTAGTCACTAGGGAAATGAAAATCAATACCACATTGAAGGGGCTGGGGTTGTAGGTCAGAGTTCGAACACTTGCTTAGTTTACCGGTAGAACACTGACCCTGGCATCAATCCCTGTAAACACAGAAAATAAAAATAAAAAAAATACAAACTATTTCGAAGTGTTATTTCATATTCACTGGGATATCCATAAAAATATAAAAATGATAAGGTTAAAAAGTGAGGATGTGGAAAAATTCAAACTCGTGTGCATGCCTTGATGTAAATATAAAATTCTAAACTCTCAGTCATCCCATGATCTCCTAATTGTACTCTTGTGCATATATCCATAAGAGACTCTATGTTCATATGAAAACTTGTGCAAGAATACTTACAGTAGTATTTTATAAAAAAGAAAGGTAGATATAACCCAAGCATGCACCAATGGAGGAATGCATGAACAGAATTTCGTATATAAAATGTAATCTTTTCGAGATGAGGAGAACGATTAGCAGGAGGGAAAGAAGAGGGGAGGAATAGGGATGAGAATAATCACAATGCAATTTCTGCTCTGGGTGTTGTGGTGGCACCTGTAACTCCTGCACTCTAGGAGGCGGAGGCAGAGAGGATCTCAAGCCCAAGCTCTGCCTGGGCAACTTAATGACTCTGTTTCAAAAAAATAAGACAGAAAAGAAAAAAAACTAGTAGGCTGGGGATGTAGTTTGGTGCAAAGGCCCTAGGTTCAATCTGGTACTGCAAAAGAAAAAAAAAATACAATTATGTCAACAAACCATAAAGATTCTAATTCTATACTAATATGAAACAAAATAGTAAGAAAAAGACCAAAAAATGTAGTACATATCTATATAACCAAATAATATTCAATCATAAAACAGAGTAAAATAACAGCTGGCCCTAGTGGTATAGGCATATAATCCCAGCACTCTCGGAGGCTGAGGCAGGAGGATTCTGAGTTCCAGTTGGGAACAACTTAGCAACTTAATGGGACCCTGTCTCAAAATAAAAATGGGCTGAGGATATAGCTTAATGTAAAGGCCCTGGACTCAATCCTCAGTACCACACACACACACACACACACACACACACACACACACGAATGAATGAAATAATGATACAAGATGAAATATGGGTGAAAATCAAAAATATTATGCTGGGACTTCCAGTCAAGATGGTGGCTGAGTCACAGAGCCATGCAATGTCTCACTTAAAAAGGACTCATGGACTCACTTAAAAAGTTGAGAGTATAATTAAAAACTGCCTGTTCAACTTAGCTAGGAGAGGAAGGAGCACCACAACAACTGAAACGAGGCCTCAGGAAGATCAGAAATCCTAAAGACACATCAGAAGCAGAGAAAAACAGCAGCCTTGGAAGCTTCCCCAGGCTGACTGAGAGTGGACCTGAGTCTCCAGCACCTGCAGATGGAGGAAAACCTGAAGCCAGGAATCTCAGACTTAGTTAAGTGTGGATCCTGGACAGGTGGGAATTGAAGGCAGCTGATAGCTCCAGCCTCCAAAAACAAGCATGTGGGTAGTACAAGCTACAATGAAATTTGAGCTTCCTCTAGAAACAGCCTCTCCAACCAGAAGAAGCACGCTGTAGCTATAATAGGCAGTAACATAATCAGGAGCCATTTTTTTTTTTTTAAAGAGCCTGAGAATGAACTGCTTAGAGTAAAACCAGGCTCAAAAGATCATATCAGGCTCTTTGCAATCACACTTAAACAGGGCATAGGAAAAAACTGGCACAAGAGACAGTTGTGTAGTAGAGGGAAAGGTCAACAACCCCCTGAATGCTTGGGTGAAGTGAAAGTACTTCCAAAGCCGGTGAGCCCTAACCTGGGGTGGGGGGCAGGAAGCCAGGATAGGTGGGAGAGGTATGCAGAGAGGGATGGGGGTGAACAAAATACTTCAGAGGCAATCAGACAATGAGGCCCATCCTCACTGCCTATTCCTAGGACAGAGCTCAGAGAATTTTTTCCCTCCCACCACCATACCTGTTCAAAGAAACCTCCTGGCTAGGCCTTTACAGTGAAGTACCTCAACAACAGAGATATGGGAAAAAGACAAAGAAACAGGGCATACACAGAAATGCCTGAGACTGCAGAAACTAATGGCATGGGCCCTGAAATAGTGGAACTCTTACGGAAGGAAGTCAAAAAGCAAATAAGTGAGTCAAATATTCAGTTCAAACAAGATATCCTCAAAGAAATGCAGACAATGATCAGTGGGATTAAAGAGGATTTTACTAAACAAATAATGGTCCTAATGGATACAAAGCTCACTGAGCATATAGAAGCCACAAATAAAAAGTTGGCTGAGGTAAAAAAGACAATATCAGATGTGGAGGAAAATTTTGACACAGAAGTAAAAATTCTCAAAAGAAATCTAGCTGAAATTCAGGACATGAAAAGTACATCTGAAAGCAAGAGAAGTTGACCTGAATATTGTGAGGACAGAATTTCAGACCTTGAAGACAAGGCTGAGAAAACAAATGCTACAATTAGGCATGACTGCAAAATTAGAAATGAGCAAATTAGCTGGGTACACCAGATGATGGATGATTGAAAGAGAACCAAACTCAGAATTATGGGTGTGGGAGAAAGAGCCGAAGACAGCACTGAAGGTATAAAGAATTTATTCACTGAAACCATGCAAGAAAATTTCCCAAATCAAGGCTAAAAAATTAAGTTTCAGGTACAAGAAGCTTATAGAACACCAAATAGCCTCAACCAGCAATGAGACTCACCATGGCATATCATAATCAAAACCTCAGAAACACAACATAAACACAGAATTAAAAGCAGCAAGAGAAAAACAGACTTTATTTTACCAAGGCAAACCCATTGCCACAGATTTCTCAATGAAAACTTTAAAGACTAGGAGAGCCTGGAGCAAAATCTTTCAAGCCTTAAAAGACCAAGTGTCAGTCCAGGTTGTTGTATCCAGGAAAATTATCCCTGAAAACTGAAGGGTAAGTAAAAAATTTTCAGGACCAAGAATCCCTACAGAACCAATGTTGGGCTAGTGCAACCACTAGGCCAGCACTGTCGAAAATCGTTGAAGGAATCTTTGAGTGAGACTAAAAGACAAACAGCACCAAAGAACATGGAGGAAAGAAAATATCAAAAGAGAAAGTGTAACACAAAATAGACAGCAATCATTTGATTGATATCTCACTAAAACAATATCAATTTTCTCAGAAATTCTGTGAAACTTTCCCACAAAATTCTTTTTATCAATATATTAGTTTGTAAAACATAATAACTACATTCAACAAGGGGAATTGGTATAAAATCTTCATATGTGCACTTTTTGATGTGCATGATGTTTATAGATATTTAGCTGGGGGTGGAGTCACAGAAGGCAGTGGTTTTGATTTAGAATATTATTAGTTCTAAAAACAGTAATAATTGGTAAATAAGTGGTTCTTGGGGTCTTTACCCTGGAGCCTTCATTGTATGGTAAAGATAAAAAAATTACATAGCCTTAGTCCATTGACTACGAACTCAGTCAGCTATTAGTGCAATCTGTGACTCTTGAATTTTATTTCTCAATTTTATGTCTGCAACTACATTTGTAATAATGATCTTGCTCATTTTTTCCCACTCCTCTTAAAATATTCTGAAACAACCAAGTTGACCATTATATCTATTGCTTTAAGTGTGATGTACTTTTGAAATACAGGCTTAACTTCATTTAATGAAGGAATTTATTTATTTGGTCATTGATATAACTTTAGCCTAAAAAATCTGATCAATGTAATAGTGACTTAAATGTCTTTTGTATAGCAGCACAATTGATAGTAGCCAAATCTTGGAAGAAGCCAATACACCCATGTCCAGATGACTGAATAAAGAAGATGTGGGATATATACACAACGGAGTATTATTCTACCATTAACAATGACATATTTGAGTTATTTTTAGGTAAATGGATGCACCTTGAGATCATGGTGATCAGCAAAATTAGTTAGACCCAGAAAGTTGAATATTACACGGTTTCTCTAATATGAGAACACCAAACCATAAAAAATGTAAGAGATATGGAATAAAGTAAGAAGATGCACTTTGGAGAGAAAGAAAAGGGAAGGGAGGATGAGAAGGTGAAGGAGAAAGGGAGCTGATATGTTAAGAAAAAAAGAACCAAATGGGGTGACATGCAAGTTTGGGGGAGTTGTGGAAAGGTCAAGAAGGGGGAGAGGAAGCGATTGTAATTTTACCTTGATATATATGTGCCTAAAACACTCAAGTTCAATGTAAACATTATGTATTGCATGGTGTGTGTGTGTGTGTGTGTGTGTGTGTGTGTGTGTGTGTGTGTAAAATAGGGAAAAAAGAAAATATGCTAAATAAAAGATTTTTAGATACAAGAAATCACATATTATATGATTCCACTTATGTGTAACATCCAAAGCGGGTGAATCCTCAGAGACTGAAAGTAGATTGGTGGTTGTAAACCTCATAAAACATTTAAAAACACTAACTCACAACTATTTCATCATCATTCTGAGCAAACGTCAATTGGCGTTAAAAATACTGTCACTGCTCAGGAAGGTGCAAATGGCAAGGATGACAACTGAAAAGGTGTTTCGGTCCTAACACTATACAACACAAGAAATACGCTTACAAGAGTCCAGCTTGACTAGCGTATCTATTTTATAAGTGTCAGTAAAAAGTGTAAAAGGATCAAAATATTAGAGAAAATGTGTCTAGGATTTACAACAAAGTATTCATCAAACTAATTTTAAGTCTCTCATGGAAATTTCTATTACCTTGTTGAACAAAGTGAATAAATTACAAATCATATATTTCTTGCTGTGTATAATTAACAAATCAAACCTATAGACTAAAAATGTCAGATGCAAAAACAGAAAAAGGTCATATATGAATAAATGCTAAGACTTATTTTCTTATCTATTCCAATTAAGCTTTTAGAAATTGGTTCAAAAAAAGTCCAAGCAGCCAGAATTAGCCTCATTTAGGTCAGACAAAACAGAGGCAAGCATCTTTCAACCTTCTTGTTCTATTTTAAAACAAAACTGCCACCCACCATTGCCACCACCATACCAAAAATCATTCCGTGGTCTCATAGCCTCCATAGCCTCCAGTGTTTATTTTTTCTTTCTTTGAGACAGGGACTTGCTCTAATATACTGTGGACTGCAAGAAGCACATTGCTAGTGTTGTGGCCTCACCGAAATCTAAAGACTCATTTCAAGGGATTAAAACATAGAATAATCAGAAAAATGCAAATTCGAATCAGACAAATCAGGCTGAAACTGGAAATGTGACTTGAAAATCCAAGTTCTACTATGTATCCTAAAGACTATGTGACATTGAACAAGGTAGTCATTTCACTACTTTGAACTTTAGGTACTGTATCTGCAGAATGGAGATTCTATTGCTTCAATCACATGGCTGATAACTGGTTTAAGTGAAGTAATGCTTATATAAAGCCCTTAAGACAATAACTGGTACAAAAGGCTTCTTCATGGTAGCTGTTGTGGCTCAGACCTAAAATGTACCCCAAAAGTCTTATGTGGCTGGAAGGTCACTGGATCATAGGGGAACTATACTCATCAGTGACCTGGAAGGTTACGTACTTGTGTCCAGCTCTTCGGCTCTTCCTGCTTCCTGGGTGCTATGAACTGAGCAGCTGTCCATTACCGTAACTGGCTGTGATGCCCGTTCTGCCTTGGAGGCATCAAGCAAGGCCTATATCCTCCGAATTAAGGAGCTGAGGACAAGCTCCTCTCCTTTAAGTTGTGGGTGTTGAGTACTTTGTCTCCGGAGGAAAGTGACTAAAACAGTAGGTGTGCTTATGAATAATAACAAGCATGTTAAACTGTGTGAAACTGTCAACAGTAAGAATTTCATCCCTGATAGACAGTTGACCTCATGTGTTTTCAATGGTGTATTTCTGCATAAGCCCCTCCTCCACTGTTTTGGGAAATTGTGAGGCCATGGTTTACGAGAAGAAATGTACCAACATGATATAGGCTATTCTCATAAGCACACTGATGTGATTTTTGTTCTAGTTGTTGTTTATAGAGTGCTGGGGATTGAACCTGGACCTTGTGTGTGATAAATAAGTGCTCCGGGATGAAGCTATACCCACTTGAGCTTAAGAGTGGCTTTTATCTGAACTACATTATTGGCATATAAGTTAGTTTTTAAAATTTACATATATATATATATATATATATATATATCACAAGTTGAAAATCTCTAACCTGAAAATTCGAAATCAGAACTGCTTCCAAATAGAAAACATTTTGAGCATCACAGTGCTTTATAGTCTAGGGATTTGCACATTAGGGAGGCTCAATAGTTAAGAGTATACACAAATATTACAAAAAAATTTTTTTTAAAATCTACAATTTGAAACATTTCTGGTACTAAGCATATGAGATAAGAAAAAGTCAAACTATATCACTTGGAATTCATGGAAAGGGGAAAAATCTATTCATCTTCTCTTTTGGATTTTTTATTCATTTTGCTGACCTGTATGAATATAATCCACCTATAGTTTTATGACCTAGGCAGAAACAATGGGAAAAGTGCCTCTTAATTTTGTTCATTTAAAGTCAAGCCCCATAATCCAAATGTTTCCGCGTAAAACAGCTTACCCTAGAGAATCCAGGGGGGCGTTAAAATACTATGAGATCTGGTTTAATTCTTAGTTCCTCTGGGGACTCCAGCACATTTACACCCTTAGAACATTTACTTAATTGTATCAAGCCTTCTTTCCTGATCTGTAAAATATCTGTACTTCTTTGTGTTGGTTTTGATTTAATAAGAAACTTGATAAACAGCTATTAAGCAAAGAGCTGGCACATAAAAAGTATTCATTGAATGGTGATGGTTATTGTGGTTACATTAGTCCACAATTGGACAACACTAATGGTAGATGCACTTTGTGGTCTGTTGCTCATTCTCTCCAGCTTGAGGGCACACCTCACAGGTACCTGCACACTGAGCAAAATGAAAAATTCCTTTTGATATGGATTTTTTATAACATTAGGTAAAACTATGAAGAAAAAAATGTGCACATCTTCTCTTACCCTCTGACTTTGAATACAGAAAGGAACGGGGCTTTCTTAAGCACAAAATAAAAGATACAGGTAGAACAAAAAAGAGAGGTAGAAGAAATTAAGAAGATAGAGTATGTGGAGAGGGAAAGGGGAAGTGAGGGGTATTGAGAGGTTGCGCACAGGGGAGGGATCCGATATGTAAATAATTAAAAACATAGGCGGAATGACAAACAGGAAGTTTAAGGGGATGGTAGCCAAGTATTAAGATACTATCAAAGAAAAGCTAACAAATAAAGTAATAGATTATTTACTTGAAGGACAACACAACTTACCGGACTATAGCATAAACTGAAGTATGAAGTTTCCAGAAAGAAGGCAGTAGCTTTTGGGGGGAGTTTCTCTCTCTCTCTCTCTCTCTCTCTCTCTCTCTCTCTCTCTCTCTCTCTCTCTCTCTCTCAGTATGTGTGTATGTTTAATATCTAGAGTAAATTCTGTCATCTCCCTTAGGCAACAAAGAGTATAATCCAAGAAAAGGCTATCTGATTTGGAAATTAGGAATTTTCTTTTATTTCTTTATTGAGTTTTTCTTTTAGAATCAAGGATTCATTTTGTGGGTCTGAAGTGTTACAGGGCGGCCTGGAGAATTATCCTTTACTCAGTCCTCTAACATAGCTCTTGGTACATTCTCTTTTCCCATCTTCAATCACAGGAACCTGATTACTCCTGCTGAAAACTTTCACAGAATGATTTTAAATAGAAGACAGATGCCCAAAACTTTCTGTTTATTTCAGTGAGTCATAACAAGGGGGGAAATGGGTAGCTATGGAAAGCTCGCTTAGGTCAGTGACCTACCATGACAGTAGCAGTGACCCTTCCTGTCTCAAAGATGTCTGGAGCATGATAATGCAGAAAAAAAAAAAAAGAAAAGAAAAAAAGAAACCTACAC
The DNA here is from genome assembly GCA_004027205.1 of Ctenodactylus gundi. Classification (NCBI taxonomy): domain Eukaryota; kingdom Metazoa; phylum Chordata; class Mammalia; order Rodentia; family Ctenodactylidae; genus Ctenodactylus; species Ctenodactylus gundi. The sequence continues at coordinate 281,239 of PVKB01000924.1, read as the reverse complement.
AAGAGAGCATTTCATCATTTTACTAAAAAATGAATTTTAAAATATTCATTCCTTCGCTTCTACTCTGCTTCAAATAGTTACCAAAAAACTTTCTTTGCTTTGATTTTTTTCTGGCCAATAGTGATGACTCTGCAACTTCCTAAGTTTGTCTGGAACCAAGGATAAAACAGTTAGACAACATAGCTCCTGATTCATGTTATGACAATACCGAGAGTCACCCTGGACTGAGGTCCTTCTTTGTTAGCACAAGGGGATGAAGATCCCAGAAGATAGCAAATTTAGTAGTAAATTTGGACTCATAGCTGTTTACAGCTTTGTCTCTCCCATTTTAGACCACTTCAGGTTATAAATTTAAAAAAAAAAAACTATAACATGAATTTTTCAGCATTTGTACAAAAAATTGAACAGCTACATTACAGAAAAATATCTATAACGATTCATTAACATGTTCAACTGCACCTGGAAACAAATTAAGGCTATCCATTAAACAAAGAAAGGAAACGTACTCTTTAACATCAACCAACATTAGATATTCCATTCCTGTAGTTTCAGTGTTCTCAAAGGACATACTGGATTGAAGGCGTCATGAGAAGGGTTCAGGGCACAGCTGCAGCAACCACCCTCTCAGTGTCAGTCCTTCTGAAGACTTTATCAGAACCCTAATACTGCTAAACAGCTTCTTTCCCAGAGATTTCCACTTATTATGGTACAAGTGACCTTTAAAGTCCCTCTTATGAAAGATCTCATGAATACTTCATCAACCAATCAACTACAATTGCAACAGAGAGGTGTAACTTTCTTTCTCATTGGAGTAATTGAAACCTTGATTAGCTCGCTCAAGTAGTTAGGTACTTCACTACTCGTCCCAGAACAAATACACTGACACCTTAGCTAGACAGGGGATAAAGTCGCGCTTACTTACCTACAGTAATATGGTATGACGCATATTGAGGGCCTTAGGCAACCTTGCAAAGCAAGTCAAACAAAACTGAAATTTCCTCCTCTCTTTAATTATCAGAATCCTGTGTTCTGTCTTTCAACAGACAGTAGTGCTCTTTTCCCATCTCCTTACTAGACCACACTTTCCACCACCGCACTTTAACTTTACGTTCTCCTAAAGCTCTGTCTTCATCTCTGCACCATTTCTTTGCCCGCCTGTTAGAGAACCCATTTATTCATTTTTTTTTTGTTGGCACGTCTCCTTTATTATCTTTTTTTCTCCCCATTTTATTGATACGTACAAGTGCAGAATTTAAGGTTTACAATGGAGTCGAGCATTTTGTGCACATATGTATCTTGTCAAAGTGACAAGGGCTTCCCCGCTCTCCTTTTGTCCCTCCCCCTACCCTCCCTTCCCTCCCTTCACCCCCCTCCCCCTGTCCCCTCTTTTGCTTTGTCTTTCCTTTAAAGTTCCATGAGATAGCTGTGGTTTATTTTTACTCGCAGTGTGGGGAGGAAAAGCCGTTTTAATAGTCTGCAAGGCTTTACATCTCACAATCTGATTCCCTCCTGCCTCTATGCCTCATCTGCTCCTTGACCACTGTGCCCCCCGCCTCGCCCCCGGGCCTTACTTCCATTTGACACTGTGCACATGCACTCCCTCTGGGTTCTCAGGTACCTCCAGCATGTTTGTATTTTTATGTCTCCCTATCTGTGAGACCTTCCTCGACGACAGTATGCAAAGTCACCCTCTAAAAACTTCCTTGCTGCTTCTTCCCTCCTGTTCTTTTCATAACCTATAAGGTCAAAACCTAGTCAAACTCTTCATTTTCCAAGAGTTAGCAGCTGGAGAGGGTTGATTTACATAACAACAGACTTCGCCCTGGGAGATCTCAAAACATTAACTAGGAACATCTCTCTGTATAGTTCTCTACACATTTCATATTTCTTTATTGTGGGAAATTTTAGCAGCTTTCAAAAAATCATCTCAGGAATGGTGGGTTTCTGTTTAATCCTATACAGGTGGTAGTTCACTGACATCTCCATTTATTTTCCTTACAATGCCAATGCTTAGTGTTTCTAGGGTCTGAGATCTGTGACACACTGACACAGCTCAATGTATGACGCGGAAAGTTCACTTGGATAGAGATTAGTGTTTACATAGAGCCTCCAAGGTTAAAAGAAAAGAGACGTTCTAATATTAAAAATGTGGTCTTTTTTTGGAATGAGATATGCAGGGTCTTGCAGACACTGCACAGATTTTCCAGGAATTGTTTAAGACAAAACCTCTCATACAGGTGGACGGTGTATATACAATGCCCCTGACTTGTACAAATGGCTCCCTTTCAGCAGAGGAGACTCAAGCAAACTGCAATCTGCTGCAGGTGGGGAAGTCAGCTGATGTGAATCACATGTTCACTAAAGTGGCCCTCTTGTATTCAGCACAACCAACTTACTGTTCAGCCTCCTTAGGAAACAAACAAAAAATTAATGTTATCTTTTATAAGCAGTATGTAGCGAGAGGTTTGACAGACAAACAGATCTTTGCACACTAGCATGGTCGTGAACAGAATCCCAAAGGTAAATTATTCAAAACAAGAAGAAAGAAAAAAAGACTGTTATGTGAAAATCTCCTTGGATATTAAACTTGCAGTTGGTTACAAAGCGGTCATGCACTGATAATGAAGGCTGGCTGGGATCCCCAAGGCCGCCTTTAAAATTTGCCTTACAACTGCAAAAACATGTGACCTGAAGTTGGAAGAAAAACTGTCTTTCCTGTCACAGTCCATTAGAATGTTGAACTATGATTAGCTAGAAGTTAATCTGCAATCTGCAGCAGGCTTCTGCAGATACCTCTCCTAGCAGATTTGTGAGTATATCCCTCTTTCCATGGGGAGGGGGATTAACTTCCACGTCTCCACTGACCAATCCATAATTGATTAAAATCTATAAAATGCTTTGTGTGACTATAAGAAGTTAAAAGGGCTTTTTTTTTTTTTTTTTAATGTGTGCTTGCTTGCTTGCTTGCTTTTCTTTTCTTTTCCTTTTCTTTTGTCCTGGCTTGTCCTAAACTCACTATGTAACCCAAGCTGGCCTCCAACACACAGCAATACTCCTGCCTCAGCCTCCAGAATGCTGGGATTACAGGTGTGTACCCACATGCCCGGCTTGTGTGGTGCTGGGGAATCGAACTCACAACAGCTCTGTGCTCGCTCAGCATGTGTCCGAATTGCTGAGGTATGCCTCCAGCCCCGATCTACAAGGTTTTGAGCCAAAGGAAAATGAAGTTCTGATTCTTAATATTTTAATGGGAAAGTATCTTGGGGGAGGATAGTTGAAGAGAAGTGATGATGCAACTGTCACATTACTGATCTGAAACCTGAGGTTACTGTCTTAATACTGTCACTACCTTAAAAGATGGAAGAGGAAGCACCATCAATGAATTCTTTTACTTTTTTTTTTTTAATCCTTCTTTTTACAAGCTGAGGACAGAACCCAGGGCCTTGCATACGTGAGGGAAGCACGTCACCACTGAGCATCCTGGCCCTCTATTTTTCATCCATTCATCCATTCGCTGTCTCACACTGTGTTCCAGGCTGGTCCTGAACTCACTGTGTAGTCCAAGCTGGCCTTAAACTATTGACAATCCTCCTGACTCAGCCTTCTGAGTGCTGGGATTAGAGGTGTGTGCCACCTCACCCACCTTTCAATAATGTTTTTAATGAGACCAATTTGGATGGAATAAAAAGCAGATGGGATTGGGGGCATAGCTAAGCAGTTAGAGTGCTTGACGAGTGAGTACAAGGCCCTGGGATCAATTCCCCGGCACCACATAAGCCAGGCATGGTGCTGCATGCCTGTAATGCCAATACTCAGGAGGCCAGGCCATGGGGAAAACTGGTTTGGATTTTAAGTTAAGCTAATCAATGAATGCCACTTCCTAGAATAATGACATCTTTAGAGAGATTTGTGTCCATAAATGTAATAATGTTTAAGCTTCCTCTGGGTCTTTTCTACTTGGATATGATTTTTCAATCATAGACTTCTCCATCTGTACGTGCCTTCCCTTCAAAAGTGTGGACAACACTCAAAATAATGCTCCTAATATCCAGTATCTACTAGTTTTTAATGCTTTTAATTCTCTTAAATTGTTATACATTTGTTTTGTAATATAGCGAAGAGCAAATGTAAAACTAAGATTGCTTCTGATAGATTGTGGAAAACATGGATCCTGTATTCAGACAGCCACCTCACTTTGGTGAGGGTTACTACTCTATGATTGAAAATCTGCTTTTACAACTGACCTCTGAATCAAACCAACTCAGTTCTATTATTTTAGACTCACACGGTTTTGACCAGAGATTTTGTTATGTGGTTGGATCATAAACCTTGTTCAAAAAACTTGGCTCGATGGCACTTATGGCTGTTTCCAAAATTCAAATGCACACTCAGATTGCAAAGATTAAGCATGAATGGAAAGGTTTAGTAGAAAGTATATAACTGGCAGGGAAACCCAAAGCACAAAGTTCTAAAGCATTTAAGGTAATAGTATTATCTTTCAGTAAAGATAGTAAGAGGTGTAAAATTTCTTTGAATCTACACATCTCTGGTGTCTTCTTAAAAATATTCACATTTTGTTTATTACTTAATACATGGTTGCTATTATTTCAGTAAACATCAAAAATATTTTTCTAGTGAATCTGTACATGTCCTTGTTTCTACCTGTTGCTTGTTTGATGCCCTTAACATATATTTACTAATTCCTGATTTTGACCTATATTTGATACAAGATACACATCCAGTAAAATCCTATTTTCATTTTCCTTTTCTTTTTGGTGTTACTGGGGATTTCACCCAGGGCCTTCGCCCTGAGATATATTCCTAAGTCTTTTCATGTTTTATTTTGAGACAAGGTCTCACTAGGTTTTTTATTCTTTTTAACTGCCCAAACTGGCATTGAGATTGCTGTCCTCTTGCCTCAGCCTCCCAGAGTGCTACAATTAGAGGCCTATATTACTATTTCTGGCTTTTGCATTTTTAAAAAATAAAATGTTAGAAATCTTTCTGGACAGTTTGCCATCTATCTCTCCTCTGGGTGAGAGGAAAAACAGGGAAGAGAAGAAGAGTTAAGGAAGCAATAAAGCTAAGAGAAAAAAAGTGTTATTAGTATCCAGGAATCTGTGCCTTCACTGAGATATAGGAATTCATTCATTCATTCATTCATTCATTCATTCATATCTACCATACTGTTCTAGCCCTGGGGGAATCAGCAGTGATCATTATAGACAAGTCTTTGTCACTCATGTGACTGTGTAGGACATCCAAAGCAGTGATGTTTATCCTCTTATAGCTTATCTCTCAGACTCAACTGGCCCGTTGAGATAGTATTCCAGAGTCTAGACCCCAGATCCTATTTCTTAAAAATCATCACTGAAAATGAATGCCACATGCCAGGGAATGAAAACCTTAGCAAATAAAAGAGATATCTCTTTCTCCTATCCTGCAGAGCACCCAAATGTTTTTTCTCAAAAGTAAATTAAAATGGTTATACTCAATTTGCTTTTGGTACAGCTACCCTGATTAACAATCACAACGTGCTGCTTTTGTTTGCTGATCTGTTGTCGTATCTTCCAAAGTGTCAAGAGCAAGACAATCTCTAGTAACTATGGGGTGTACCCTTTCCCTTTATTGATGCTGTGAGAATAATCAGGGTAATTTTCACATGCAGAGTTCTGTTGAGGTAATGGAAAAGTACGTGAATACAATATCTATAGGTTGTAGAGGCCCATAAATTAATCGGATACTACCATGTTATACTGCTGGTAGGGGAAATAAAATTTTCATTAATTAGAAGACAGGGAGCTTTTTAAAACATCTCTTCCCTTTAATTGGAGACTCCAAGGGCTGATTCATAATTACCAGGAGAGGCACTTACCCTTTTTTATATATAATGTTATTTTATCTGCTACATCCTTAATATGCATATAGGTACTCATATATTTCTTTTAGGCACATGTATTTTAACTTTTACTTGCTTTTACAGCCTCTAAATGGGCAGAGTTTGTGTTGGTTTAGTTCCCTTTGGGCAGAATATTCTCTCTAGATAAGTACTTGTAAGTTAGAAGCCTAACATACTACCCGATACAAAGGAGTATACAATAATAATAATTTAATAGCAATAGCCATTGACTCACTTTGTATAAATACCCGGATGTGTATGTGATTACAACATTCTTACTTTTGCTTACCTTTTTGATGATTTGCTATTTTTTTTAAACTGTGCTTAATTTATGAGCTGGGCAACTCTAAAGACAAGAGGCAGATTCTTATACAAACTCAGGCCTCACAAATGTGGATCCTCCCTTTTCTAAGGAACATATACAGAACTGCAAAGAAGACTGAGGAAAACGAAGAGAACTGATATAAGCTTGGGAAATACCATAAAAAAGTCTGTGTACTTACTGGAATTTAAAGACAAGATTATTAATCTCAAGAACAATTAGATTTGGGGCCAGAACTATATTCATGGGGGCTGGAGAAATAACACAGTGGTTAGCCTAGGCCCTGCCCGATTCCCTAGCACCACACAAATCATGGCATCATGATGCATGCTTGTAATCCCAAAACACACAAGGCTGAGAGAGAAGAATTGCTGTGAGTTCGAGGCCAGCCTGGGCTACAAAACAAGACCTTGTTTCAAAAGAAAAAAGGAAGAAATGAAAGAAAAGGAAGGAAGGAAGGAAATAAGCAATATCTATGGACGTGAATAAAGTACACATACGCGCACACACATATATACATATTTAAAGGGCAAGACTTTAAACTTTCAGATTTCCAAATACCTGAATAACAGGAATTGCACTTATGTTTAAAGGAGAGAAACTAAGAGTTAAAAAGAACTGTAAGGTAAGGATGGCAACGCAACAGAAGCAAGCCAAATTTGAAAACTGTTTTCTTGAGGGAAAATTTTAAACGATAAGCTATTCAGTTGCTAAAGAGTCAGGGAAACATGGCAGTTAGGAGATAAACCATAGAGTTCCACAGGTATTATGTATCTGAGTTGCTAGTTAATAAAGAAAAAAATAAAATGAATAAAGAATTTCATGCTTTTCTTTGACACCTTGAATCTTGGGTATGCAACATTACAGAGAGCTGATGTGTCAAAAGATCTGAAAACGTTACGGTGTGGCTCATTTCAAAATTAGGTTTTGAAAGGTTGGAACTGGAGATATTTTCCTTTAAAATCCTCTTTTCCAGACTAGAAATAATAAGGGCACTGTTATATACTAGTGATTGCATTCTGGGAAGCAAGCCACTCCATACGTACATGCCAACTCTAGCTGTTTTCCACATTGTAAAATGCCTCTTGCTTTTTGGATTATATCCTTAATCATGACCTAGATTGAGCTAAATATCACTGCTTACTTACTGATGGGAATTTCCTTTTCTTAATATGCTAATGATCCACCATCCTCTCTTCTCCTAACACGTCATTATTTATAGAGGAGTTCCTGGCCTCATCATGAATCTTTTGCTTAAGTTGCCTTATTTATTGGTATGGAGGGATTTCCTATTAAGCTTGATGTGTTCGGCAAATAACTTGCATGAGGATTTACAGAGTTTATAGTTACATTGGATTTTATTTCCCTGGAAACCTTTGCAATAATAAATGTCATACTCATGATTTGACTTGTTTCCATGTGAAGTTTTGTACAAAGACATTTAAACTTGCGGATACTCTAATACAGTAAAACTTCCATGTTACTTTTAGTGTATTGTGTTTGTACTTTAGCATACACAAAGCTAAGATATGATACACTTTGCTATATCTAAACAATTTAATATGACTAGATTTCATCCCATAAAAACTTACGACTGTTTTCTTTTAAGCCGCTAACTCCCCAAAGAGAGAAGTTAGAATTTTTTATTCTTTTCATAAGGTTTTTGAAAATGGCAAGATTTAGAAGATAGAAAGATTTCATGTATGAAGAATAGTTTACTTTTTTTCATAAAAAGAGAAAAGTCCTAGAGACATGTGCATGTGAGTAGCTCGCCATAGATGACTGACGAACATTTAAAAGGGTCAGAGTTGGTCCTAAGTGAACAGTAAATCATGAAGCGATACTGACAAATGAAGAGACTGTATACTAGAAGGCACAAACAAAACAGTGAACTGTGGTTTTCCTGTGCCTACTCTTAGGCCCACTGGAGAGTTAACCTGAAAAACACAGGTCACTTTGGGATTTACCACCTGGAGTGAAGGGGTGAAAGTAGACATGTTTAATTAAGTTAGCCAAAAATGTGCTGAATCAGTGTTGATGAAGAATCAAAAGGATCCATTAAAATAATAAAAGCTTTTGAAAAATGGAAAGGGGGAGGAAGAGAAAAAGAGGAAAGGAATAGAGGGGGGTAGGAACCTACAGAGCTTTGAAGCATTTAATTCAAAAGGCCATTTATTAGTAGATTTCTAGTACAGGAATGGGAAAACTACTAGTTAGAAACATGGTCACCAATCAATAAATATTCTCCAGTTACTTCTAATGAAACGCCACTCTGGTGCGTAGTAAGAAATTCAAAGAAAAAATAGAACTCAAAGCACATATGGTGATCTGCACATCTCTAATTCTAATTAGTGGATATTATAACAAACACATTTACAGTGTGATATAAGCATATGAAACAGAGAGCAGTTAATCCCTGGAGTTGGAAGAGAGATCAGGGAAGAGGATAGCCATTGAATGGGGTCTTTAAGGATGGAACATATTTTATTAGAAAGGGGATTGAAACCACCAGGCATTCTGGCCAAAAATAATGGTTATAGGGAATTACATTATCAAAGGTTTTCTAGGTGCTAAATCAGACTTGCCAGTCACTGGCAGGAAACCAGTGAAGGTTTCTAAGAATTTGAATATCCCAGTGAAACCTATGTTTAAAATATATGTATATATATGATAGCAGCATAAAAGTAGTTTGGAGGGTGTTAAGATCACATCCGGGACACCTGAAAAAAATTCAATAGTCCTTGGGAGAGGCTACAAACAGTGAATCTGAGGCAGATAAAATGAGGATGAAGACTAGAGGGATTTGAACATTATTTTTAAAGTATAATCAACAGGAATTGAAATTGGAACAGATGAGGAGTCCTGGAAAAGAAGAGGCAGCTTTGTGTGTTTAATTAAAAAGAATATGGGAGGAAGTTGGGGAAATGTTATGAGTTCCATTTGCAATATGCTGAGTTAGAGGTAGCTGTGTTGAATTTAGTCAGAGATATCCAACAGACAATGAATCGAGTTGAGAGATGAAGAATAAGATCACAACTTGGGAAAGAATAAAACTCAAGAAATACATACCAACTTTCCATGAAAAATTATGCAGAACCAAGGGAAAATACCTTTGCTAAAGCTTCAAATTGAGACTAAGGAAAAAGGATCCAAAAACAGAGACTAAGGACATATTTCTACTGATAAGATTAACCAAGAAATGCTGCCTTCATTATGAAAAGGAGAAAGAGAATTGTTGCAGTACTCAGGCTTTATTTATACTATACTTTAAGTCAGATTGGGGATTAGGTGGAATATGGATTGTAAACAGTTTATTGTGAATGTACTACATTACACTATAGGCACTAATTGTCTTTAAAAAAAATCTGTGGAGGAGTAATTGAGATCAGGACTATTAAGTATGACTCACACCTCACACAACAAGTCTAAAACTAGCCCCTTAGAGATATCCTGCTTATTCGCATGCAAGCTGAGTAGCGAAGTTCTGATTAAGGGTTAGAGGTAAAGCCACCTGCGAAGGAAATGAGAAATCAACATCTAAGTTGCCATCACATCTTGGCCAATAATATTCTAAGTTCCCATCCTCTCAAAAGCAAGCTCCCCTTAAAGGAAGTACAGCATTTTAAAGTTAAAACTCACCAAAATCACACCTAATAGGCTTATATATATGCTCTATGTTAAGAGTCAACAGACATTTTCAGTAAAGTTCCAGAAAGAAAATATTTTCAGTTTTGGGTCACAGGGTCTGTGTCTAAGGTACTCGTTATTGCCACTAGTGTGGAAGCAGCCATACATAATATATAAACAAATGAGTATGGCTGGGAATTAATACAACTTCATTACAAAAGCAGAGGATGGGATGGACTGGCCTGAAGGTCTTGGGTTGCCCAAGAGAAATGTCATTCCTAGAAGGCTGGAAATTGGAAAGACAAATATCACGAAAATGGGATCTGAAACCACAATAAGTTAAATTGTTTTTGAGAGAAGAAGGATACCACACCCAGAAAGATTAGACAGCTAAATCTACCATGTTCTTTCAGAGGCACAAGAAAGGGTGCCTTCCCTCAAGTATTTTCTGGATCAGCTAGCTGTGCTGCAAGACGTTGTTGACACACTTGCTCTGTTGGATTTAAGCACTGTCCTCAGTTTTAAGGGCACACATACACCACAAAATTGGTGACATATTAGTACTTTGGTAGATTATCAGATCAACTAGCTGACAGTTGAAAAGAAAGGGAAGAATCCAAGATGCACTAAATGTCTTTGTAAGTTCTGTATGAATTTTTTCTTATGTCCAATGCCAAAAATATGCATTTGCTCCATTACATGCTTCGCTATACATCTCAGCTTTCTGTCTTAAAATCTACATGGGGATTTTAATGACTATCTTTCTAACTAAGATGTCTATGTTACCTTTGGGGGAAGAAGACGACATTGAGATTGAATTAGTATTTTGAATTAGTACTTTTCCAAGCAAAATTACTGTTCTGTTTTGTTTTCTGTTAAAAGTTTTTCACATGATTAATTAGTAGGGAGGAAGAAGAGTCATAAATTCAGAAATGGCAGGTGCCTTGTCCCAGGTTTCCATTTTCAAGTTTTAAACATGACCTATATCTAAAGTAGGCAATACATCATACTTCTACAATAAAACTCCCTATCTGCATATCCTCTACATTATCTAAGATAATGTTACAATTATTTAATTAAAATGATAGAGTTGTTGGCAGGACTCTTCCTCCTGAATGCGATAGAATACATTTCTATTTCTTCTACACCACAGAAGTCTACACATCCAGTGACACATAGGGTTTGTAGGAAAACTAATTATAACTAGTAAAGTTTCTGGAAGAGGAAAAGCCAGGAAGCACTGCATTTAAAAATATATATATATATATAATGTCAAAACTTAAATCTTAGTTTTAAAATGTCTATGGTACCATGGAATGTTGCAACTAATGCTGAAATCTTCTGGCAGTTGCCACGTGGCCATTCCACTCTGGCATGGTTTCTGCTTTGCAGTTACAGTCAAACACAAAATATAATTTTCATAATGATTATGTTTCCAGTTCACTGTTCTACTTACTTATCTCCATTTCCCATCAGTCTCCAATGAAGGAAGGATTTTTTGTCTGCGTTTATTATTGAAGAAAATTAAAGCCACAGCGTCAGTGGCTAGAACAGTGCTTCCTATTTAAGAAGCTCTCAATAAAGAATTCTTAAGTGAATGAATGAGAAAAGGCCAGCTGATAAGATAAGCAGGCTAGCTAGGAATCCAGAATTGTCTTCTGTATAAGCATTCTCTCGCTAAAGACTAAACACAAACAAGAAAGGGTAAGCTGAAAGGAAACAGACGACATTTCCTATTCATATTTCCATTTTCCAAGGTGTTTTTAAAATCATTTAAATAAAGTGTTCATTTCACAAGTACAATACGTTTGTGTCTGTATTTTGCGAGTCTGGAAGTCTTGGCAATATTTAATACTTACTTTTGTGTTGTTTTACAGATACTTTCTATTGCTTGTGCCAACTCCTCCAGTGCCAGAGCCTTGGGTCAGTGTGGCTGCTCACTCTTTATACAGCTACCTGCTCATGAAGGCACCTGGCCTTAGTTTCAGGTGTGAATCATGACTGATTTAAGACTCTCCTTGACAGTGATTAGTTTGGAAACAAGCACGTGACCTAATCCTGGAAAAAATCTGCAGGAAGAAACTGCCCAGAGCCTTCTGGAAAAGTTTTCCTCCCTCAAGAGAGGAAGATCCAGGAGAGGTCATATCCTTCTCTTTGTTAGATATACAAATAATTCTATATGATGCCTAGGATAACTACATCCATCTTTGTGGGTAAAAGCAAACAAGCCAATATTAACAAAATGAACATATTTGAAAAATTAAGTTTCTAGACATACTCATCTACTCAACTAGCTGCCTCTCCTCCATTCTTCTATTGATATGAGAAAGTGCAACCATATTTTTAAGGCAACTTTTGTCATACTTTCACTTGAAAGTAAAAAGCACCCTGTTACATTAAGAAAAAGGGTAATCAACAAAACATGCTAGTGTGTTTAAAAGCAAAACTAAAACTTTTGTTTTTGGGCATTTACAAAAATAACTGAGCAAAATATCTATATATTAGTAATAGTTATAAACTAATTTAGCATATTTATTAAAGCCTGTTACCTAAAAGGTTACCTAAGACACATTTTACCTAAACAAGACCCAAACATAATGAAGTGTAATTTGTTAAAACTATTCTATTCTCGAACTTTTGATAAGAGTATAAAAGAACCACATGATTACCATATTTTAAAGAGGCCTCATCTTAAACTGAATTTTAGTTATAAATATTGTACTTCGAGCTAAAAACAAGTATCTGGGCAAATGTGTTTGAAGCTGTTGTCTGATAAAGGGCGACAGTCATAACATTAAAATAATTAACATTTAAATTAAAGTTCTAAAATTTTGGGGATAAATATATATCTCATGAAGAAATAATATTGGTCAGTACAGTTACATTTATGGTTGCATCCGCATTGTAAGTTCATCTGTTTTGCTCTTACTAATCATTGTTATATGTGAGACTTCAGTTTTTTTGTTCCCAGATCAAAGACAAATGATGAAAAACAAATAGACAGTATTATAAATTATATTGTCACCAATATAACTAAATATGGCTCTTTTGTACACTATGAAATATGAAAAATATAAAATTACTTCAATTACACCATCAATTTGAGTAATCCATGAGATTACACAAGAAATTTATAGGATCTCTTAAAAATAATGCATTTTGGGGCTGAAGGAATGGCTCAGCACTTAAAGTACTTGCCTAGCAAAAGCTTAGGCAAGCAAATGCTAAGTACCTGAGTTCGATTCCCCAACAACACATAAGCTGGGCGTGGTGGCGCATGATCCCAGCACTTGGGAGGCTGAGACAGGAGGAGTGCCCTGAGTCCAAGGCCAGCCTGGACGCCACAGTGAGTTCAGGACCAGCCTGGGCAACAAAGCAAGACCCTGTCTCAAACAAACAAAGAATCAAACAAGAGTAATGGACTTTGTGCACCTCTCTCCTCAAAATGACAAATTTTGAATAGATGAGTGGTCTATTTTGAGGCCTTCCAGGAACACCAGGCATTCCCTGGTTTGCCCAACAACCCTATCAAGACTACTAGAAAATTTTGAACATCATGAAACAAAATGTATATGAAAATCAAAATCAGTTACATGAACAAAAATGTAGTTTCATCATTAAGATTATAATGAGTTTTACATTTAAACAATATAGCTTATGATAATGTGTTTCATGATGTGGAAGTTTGAAATTCAGTTCAAAAAGAAAAACAAAGAAAATGCAAGTAAACACACATTCAGGACTTGTGTTCTCATTTTAAGTTGTAATTATTTATGTTAAGAATTTTTTTGGGCTATGGAGCAAGACCCTGGCTCAAAGAAAGAAAGAATCTTTGAGTTTTTATACTATACACAATTGGCATAAACAGAAAGGTATCGTAGTTGATAGAGATAAACAATGGCTTTTCAGGTGCACAGCAGAGATTAGTAACAAAGTAATATGGAAACAGTAGTGGCAATGGGCCCAACTTACTAGCCACCAGGTACTGGCTTATAGGCCCTCACAATAAGGGAGCTGGAAGAGTGTGTTAGAGAACATTGTGAAAAACACAAAAAAAGTAAGATTCCACTGGCCCATTTACAGGTGGCTTACAAAAGTCAAAACTGTTAGCTTGCCTAAAAGACCAGATATTTACACAAAGAAACCACAAAATGAGCCAATTAACACAGTTACTCATAACTCACGATATAACCACTGGCACTGTGCATTGAATGCTGATGCACATTTCCAAATAGGCATAAATCGGTACAATGTTTACAAAGAAATATAAATTACAGGGACTTATGCTGGCTTAAGACTTTTTGCTATTATTTAAAGAAAAAGTCACCCCCCCCCCACACACACACATAGTGCAAACACAAACACACGTGCCTGCAAGGACATATATGCTAAATTATTAGTAGAAATTATTTCTGGGTAGTAAAACTTCAGTTGAGATTTTTTTATGTCTACAATCGCTAAATTTTCTAGAATTTCTGTGCATAGTGACATTTTTTTAAAAGCCATACGAACCAGGACACCTGCAATGATACAGAAAATGTTAGTAATTAAATAATACATAAACCAAACCAGTAATTGAAATAATCACAAAATATTAAATCAATGTGACAAACAGATGTGGTACTAATTACCAAGTACAGATTTTGTTCACTAATTTAGATCACTGTATACTGCTTCCCAAATCCTAGCATATTAAAAAAAAAAAAAAAAAAAAAAAAACCTTCACAGGCCTTCCCAACCTCAGCACTGCTACTATGTTGCTCCCCCTGTATATTCTCGGTGTTCAGCTGCATCACTGGCATCTGTCACCCGCGGATGCTAGAAGCATCTTCTCCTTAGTTGTGATAACCAACTATATCCTTAGACTTTGCCAAATGACACTCTGAATGCAAATTCACCCTGTATGAGACCCCCACTCACTGGCCTAAATTAACACCTGAAAATCTGCCTTTGAGAAGATGCTTTTGCCCCAGATAACACGCATCATTTGTCCTCTTGCTGAGGACAGCTGTCAGTCAATGTAAATAATTGAAGCTTGGCTATAGCTCATCCAAACATACAGGAGATAATCTCTAATTACAATAATTAGCTTGTAAGTGCTTTTCTGCCAATATAATACTTGTTTTGCCACTATCAACTCAGCATGGGATATTAAAAACACTGTTTACCACCAAATAAACACAAAATAACGTTGGGGAGAACAAAAGGGGATGACTTACTTGAATATAAGAGGTCAGATGGGGCAATAAAACGATCACACCCGGTTTACAAATTCCTCTGACCTTGAAGACTTCTGTCTCTGTCCTGTGATTACATGCTCTCATATATATGCATCGTATTTCATTATTAGTATTTGTTGCCACCAGAATCAGGCTTTGGAGGGCAAACACTTTGTTTGTGTGATTCATTCATTATTTTCTCGAGGCATTTAATCATTCATACATCGCCTTGATTATTAGCCCTGTGCCTCACCTATACATGGAGGGCTAATTACAGGGCTAATCCCTAAGGCTGTGAAGATGCACACATTACAAGGTAGAATGCGGTGGGATCAAGGTATGGAAGCACACAGAAGGGGAAGCGAGTTCAAAATGGAAACATTAGCAAGGGCTATTTAGAAGGAAGGACTTGAGCAAGCTGTTCAACAGCCTGAAGACTAATGAAGAGAAAGCAGCAGTAGGAAGAGCGGCCCAAGGCAGCTCAAGGGGTGAATTCCATGCAGAGACCGCGGCCCACTGCCTGCTGTGCAACAAGGGTATCTTTTCTGATAAAAGATTGATTGCTAATACACAGCGATGAAGCAGGAGCCAGGTGAGAAAGTAGCTCTGATGGCATTAAACTGAAGAATCTTCACACTCAGGTGATAACAGGCATGCACCTTTGCCCAGTGTCAAGGCCCCTGGCAGAGGTCAGCTTGTATACCGTATTACTTTCTCTTTTAACTTTCCTACTTCCAGATGTTTGGACATTTAATAATAACTTATTTATGGGCAACACTTCCATGAGGAATTCTACATGAGGTGTTGCCAGAACGAAACATACTGTTTTTTATTTCCTACATCTAATTCTTACCAGACTTGAACAGATAAAGTATTAATTGACTTTATTAATATTTTCATTTTTGACAATTATATTGTATTCATTATAAAAGGAAAAATTTAGCTTGTCATAAATAATTCTGACAACTTTTAGAAATAGCGTTAGGAATACTTAGAATACTTCTAAATTTTATAATATTCATCTAAGATGTACATATGATTAAAAACCAGTAAGTATTTTTATAATGTTGGAGGATTTGTTTTAATTATACCATTGTTACATATTACTTTAGTTCTTTTGCAATATAATATTTAGGTTTTCTGCACAAGGAACAATGTTAGAAAAATAAGACATTCACTTCTGGCCCAAAGCAAATAGTCAAACAGAATACAACACTTTATGGTGACATCTTTTTTTAAAAAAGAGTTCAAGGATGACTGTATAAAATACGGTAAAGTTTGCTCTCCATAACAGCTGAGGAATGAAGTATTCTGGTCAGGTAGTCTACTTAACAGAGTTACCATATATTTTTCATGGATTGCCTATTTTCAAAGAGTTGCAGTAGATCAAAATAATCCTAAGGCTCCTTCGCTAGGGTGGTCTCAGCTGAGCTCTAAGGGAATTATCTGAGTATATGTGATTAACTCGAGGGAGTGAGTAGACCTGCAGAGCTCTATTTGCATGGAAGCTTTTATGCTAGCATTTTATTTATTCTTGGCTTCTGTGAAAAGGAAGATACATGGACAGGTGCCTGGACAAAAAGGAGGAAGTTGGACAATGAAAGGGTTCATAGTGTAAGGATCCCCTTTAAGTCTATAGAACATGAAACATTTTTAAAACCTCCAAGGAGAACGCGATTGGAAGAGGAAGGAAAAGAAACATCAGGAAAAAGAAGATTACTTCTGCACTAAGCAACACATCACAATGGTAGTTCATGGACTGGTGGGAAAACAGGGAACTGCACACGTCACTCACACGTGGGCATTTTCACTGAAGGTGACTCCAAGTAGCTTTGAGGGGAGGGGGCGTACACATAAGCCACACACACACACACACACACACACACACACACACACAGAGAGAGAAAGAGAGAGAGAGAGAGAGAGAGAGAGAGAGAGAGAGAGAGAGAGAGAGAGAGAGAGAGAGAGAGAGAGAGAGAGAGAGAGAGAGAAACAGAGTATTTATGGGGAGGAACTGGAGCTATAACAAGACGAGGGACAATAGCTTAGTCTGTTTTGTTTAATGCTATATTCTCATCAGTCTAGAACAGCAGACACTCAATAGCTCATTTGTGAGCAAATATCAAATGGTGACCATAGATGACATGTTTTTAGCATGCATGAGATGACTCCAGATGTGTCAGTGGGAATGAAGACTGCAGGACCTTGAGTTCTGCAAGTAGGAGGAAAGAAAAAGTAATTTGGAATGTTTGGATTCTCGTTACTAAGGCAACTTCCCTTTGCATTCCCAAGTGATGATACTTGGAGACATATAGCTTACAAAGAAAACTAAATCACTCAAGAGGTACATCAGGTTCTTGCAGTTTCTCAAGGTCATTTTCATAATATTAATTGCCATTTTACTGGCAAAGCAAAGAAGTAAAGAGGCATTCAACTTATGATGTATCTGATAGAAAGTTTTAGATGCTAGATTTCTAGATAATAGTTTATATTACAGACTAAGATCTACCTAGTTACGCAATGTGTTTGGCTTCTTACCTAGCTCCACCATTTTTATAATATAGTACTGTACAAAAATTTCCCTTAATTGTCAAGAGCTTTATGAATCAAAGAGTTTAACTGTGTCAAAATAACTTACTCGTCTTGGATCAGGAATTGCATACACAATCTTTAATTCAAAAAAATTCATCCTCATTTCTTCAAAGGCAAATTACCTTTAATGAATGAATACAATTTTTTCTGTATATTATCAGTTCAGGATTTTGGACTCTGAATGCAGCTGCTCACTTTGGTTTTCCAATTACAGTTTAGATTTAGTCATGATGGAGGCCTTGAAGAGGGAAAGATAGCTTAAGAGGGATGAGAGTTTCTGAAATTTAAGTATAACCATAAAATCTGCATTGCAATACACTGCAATACAGGGAGCTCTCAGAAAGATTACATTTTAAACTAATAATTCCTTAAGACAAGAGGACTAACATCTGTGAGAGCTGACATAATTTTGACCTTGGCCGTCATAATTCTCCACGGCATAACAACTGCGGCAATTAAGGCATGATGACAATTACACAGGGTTTCTCAGCCTTCCTCTACTTTTGATGCTTAATTTCCAAAGTAACCTTGTTCAATAAAGCCCTAGTCCTCTTAGGAACTTTCTGCTGTCTTGCAGGGCTGCTTTTATGTTCCAGCTTTGAGTTTTTCTCCTCTGTGAAGAAAGTAAATAAGTGACTATAGCCCATTTTGGACCAACCATAGATGGTCCGGCTGTTACATAACTTTTCAAAAGTTACATTTCTCATGAGTCCACAGGGAAACAAAAAATCTTAAGTTATGAAAATATAAGGTTATCTTGTTACGTTTTGAATTTTACTCTTGTCTATAATGTGGCAAGTAGTTCAGAAGACAGAAACGGATAAAAGAGGCTGTGAGTGTGGCTCAGTGGTAGAGTTTTGGACTAGTATGTAGGAAGCCCCAGGTTTTTATCCTCACCACCACACACCCACCCACAGAGAGAGAGAGAGAGAGAGAGAGAGAGAGAGAGAGAGACAGAGAAAGAGAGACAGAGAGAAAGAGAGAGAAAGAAAGAGAGAGAGATAGAGACAGAGAGGTAGAAAAGAAACAAATAAGAGAAGCAGACACAGACACAAATCATGAGATTAGTTATTGTCCAGATAACAGATGGTATTGACGGGGGACTAAAAGATTGTGAACTTGGACAACAGTGGACAGATTCAAAAGATATCTAGGAAGCAGTGTCAGCGAGAATGAATAATAGCATCAAATTCTACGATTACTTGGTATCATTTAGCCTCCTAACACAGAGCAACTTAAATGTTCATCAATAAGCTGTTCCAAAGTTAGTTAAATAGTTACACATATTTATTTTGCTGAGGGGAAATACTGCTAGCATAATTAGTATTAGTGGCAACTTCTTTAAAGTTACGTCAATACATCTGATAACCTGCAAAGCCTTAGTCCTATATTCTCAGTATGTGAGATTTAGAATGAGGACACACACACAAGTATTTACTGAACAGCCTCAGAAACATACTGTGTTAAAAAACAGAACACACACAGAAGCAACAGAAAACTGACAGATGTAAAAGAGGAAAGATTTTCTATAATTAATTAGATACAATTATTTATTGAAACATAATGCTTGCTTCAACAGTTCATCAACAGCTGAAATTCGTTTTTTTTTATGCTTCATATCATGGTAAAGCATATAGGGTTGACTGATTTTGCATATTCTATTCAGAGTATCTTAAAAGATAAAAAAACACAATTCGTGCAGTCAACAATTTGAAACTGTATAATGACTGGCGCATAAAGAAGAACTTAAAATAAGATTTGCAGACATTATATAAATATGGAATTTGCTTGTTCTTCCACAAAAATTCAACTTGGATTTAGGGGTTACTAGCTAATCTTACGTAGATTATATGATGACTTTAAAACTCTGATAAAATAACAGAAAGAACTACAAAGTCCAATTCTAATTTTAGAAATGTTTCCAACTAAACATATTGTCATACCATTTTACTGTAAATTCATCTCAAATACCTTCAATATCTTCATAAGCTGAGTAATACCTAACATTAATAATTAAGAGCAGAATCCCATAGAGACTGTCCAATTCTGTTTTCATTCATTTGAATATGACTATTTTGAAAAATGTCTTAGTACATAATGCCAACTCCTTTTGTTATTTTTATTTTCCCCATCTTTTACAGGGTATCTTTCTGTGAAGAAGGACTTTTGGTGTGTGCATTTTATTTATGCTACACATGCCAAATAGATCTCCTAGGATGAAACTCTGAGCACATTTGGAAGTAATTTTTGGTAGCACATGAATCAGAACTCTTATTTTCTTCCCAGCACTACTGGTATTTTATTGCTTCCATCGATAGTCCAATATGCTTTTAGTGCTAAGAACCCTGAGGCCAAACACACAAAGCTCTAAGAAAATGGGAACTTTTGGCGATTACAATTTTGTCTCTTTTTCAGGGTTCTTACCTCCCCTGGGATAGAGAAATTACTTTAAGATCACTATGAAACAGAAACAGTCAGTACAAGTGATTGGCTAAAATTTGTAATGTTGATTTAGGAGTCTTCAACATATAGGTCAAATATAAATCCTTTAAATATGCTTGCCACAGTTTACTTGTTAAACTTCAATGGATTGTTCTAGATTCTGCTCAAATGTCAAATTCCCTATGAAGGTGTCTCTGGCCAGTACAGGCAGAATTGGGTGGCTCCTCGCTTATATTATCAACGTACTTTGCACATATTGTTATAAGGGCATTTAAAGAATTATGTAACATTTCACTGTGTCTTTCTCCACTCATGACTATTCTCTACCTTTTATCTCTGGACCAGGACATTATTAAAATCAAGTTGGTGCTCAATAATAAATTAAAAGGACAGCTAGATAAGGGTTAAAAATAGCATAGATTACAAGGTATTTTCACATAATGATAAGCAGATATGACAGGAATCATCAGGCTGCAGCATGAACACTGACGGCTGTTTGTGCCCAGATTGTGAAAACTGGGAACAAAAAGTAGATGTCAAAGGACTTTCTTCAGAAAGGAGGCAACTGCACAAAAGAGCTTAAGGTTGCCGAAAAGATTAGCACTACTAAGAAGCCAAGTACTGTGCATTAGGACAGTGGGAAAGGGGGCTTGAAGGCACCTCAGGAATCAGCAGGACCCCAGCCTTCAGGGGCTCAAGGGTGGAAAGCTGCACAGCTTTTATTTGAGAAGACAGCCCTTGAGCACCTGAGAAACCTGTTCCCAGAAATCTCTTCCACAGTGTTCAGCCATCCAGGCACTCAGAGGTCTCTGCTTTCATGACGGAGGGGGCCCTGGCTGCTGCTGGAGCTGGCAGCGGACTTTGGTGTCATTCCTGTGGTACTGGCTTTACAAGCACACGGAGTGCAAGCATTACGGAGTCCTAAAGGCTTTTATCCACATTGCAGAAGGTACGCAGGATAAGCCTCAAGGCCCCAGAAGGCAGAGTGCGAAGCTGAGACAGTGCAGACCCCAGGATGTTGGAAATGACAACAATGCAGAGTGCTGTTTGCCTAGGAAAGCCCGAGAAAGGGAAAGCCAGCCAAAGGAGAAATCATGGCTACAAGGAGCAGTGCTGCGGAGGCAGGGCTGGCTAAGCCTTTGCAGCTCACACCTTGCTGAAACCCGACCCACGGCTAGCCATACACCTTGGTGAAACCTGACCCACTGCTAGCCACAGAGCTTCAGAATCGGAATTTGGCATTTGCCCTGCTGGGTTTCAGGCTTGCTTTGGACCTATTGCTTTCTATCCCGTTCTCCATTTTTTTTTTTTTAATTTGGCATGGGAAAGTTTACCCTGTGACATTGTATATTGCAAGTATTTAAATTTCTTTTCTTATTTATTTTGAGGCAGGGTCTCTCTCTGTAGCCCAGGCTGGTCCTGAACTCACAGCAATCATCCTGCTTCAGCCTCCTGAGTGCTGAGACTAGAGGTGTAAGCCACCATGCCTGGCTTACATGGTGCTAGGGAATCAAACTGAGGTATTATTTCTACATGGGCTAACAGCAAAGAGTTTGCCTTGAATCCCTGGACTTTGGACATGGAATTTTCCCTCTGGTGATGTGCAGAAGCGTTTTAATTTGATGTAATTCCCTTTGTAGATTCTTGGTAGTCTTCTGCAATTGGTGTTATATACAGAAGGTCTTGGCTTATTCCTATAATGTTTTGCCTCTTTTACTTCCAAGCAGATACAGTGCTTCTATTTTAAATCTAGGTCTTTGATCCATTTTGGTTCCATTTTAGTACATTTTAGTACAGGATGGAATGTATGAGTCTAAATTCCTCTGCATGGAGATAACCGGTTTTCCCAGTACCATTTGTTAAAGAGGCTCTCTCCTCTCCAATGTATATTTTTGGCTCCTTTCTCAAAGATCAAATGGCTGAATATTCCTGAGGTTGTCTCGGCATCCTCAATTCTGTTCCATAGAACATGCCAATTTTTGTGCCAGTGATGTGCTGTTTTTAATCACTATAGCTTTGTAATATAACTCAAAATCAAGGATTACTATGTCTCCTGCTTTTCTCACATTGGTCGGGATTTGTCTATTCTTAAGCTTTCTTGATAATTCTGCGACAAATGGTGAGGGAATGTTAAGGGCAGTAGACTGCTTACTCGGGGGAGAAAATCTCAAGGCAGACTGATGTTCAAACTGTTACATGGCTACTGTTTGCTGCTTTTAGCCAGCTCTATGGCAAAAGGCAGGATAAAATGGCAGGGAAAAATTATATCAAAGATTTGTAGTGCCAGACCTAAAAGTCCTGTAATGGTGCAGCTGAAGAACACAGGGAAGTTAAGAAATTAATATTAAAAAGAAGCAACATCAGGACCACAGGAAAGGTGCTGGGAGGACATTTTCAAAGTCAACAAGACCCCTCCCTTCACCAGATCAAGAGTGGAAAGGCAAAAGACATTGCTTTGAAAAGTGTACCACAGGGCCAAAAGAAAAAAAAAAAAAAAAGTCTTTTAGAGTTTAGCAGCATGGAGTTAAACCATCTAAGAACTCAGAGACTTCTACAATTTGTCCAAGAGGCCAGGCTACTGCTCAAGCCAGTGGCAGACCTTGACATAGACATGGTCCTGGTTTTACAGGTTTAACAGGGCTGGAGTTGTGGGTTGGAACCAATTAATAAGCTTGTGTATGTATCATCCATTCCTGATTTCTGGTGGAGGGTTACCCCGCTACGCCTACTGAAGATACTATATGAATAACAACAACAAAAAACCACCCAATAATTAATTCTTATTCCTGGCTTCACATATACAAAAACCTAGCAATTGAAAGGGGACAAAGAGAAAAGAGGAAAAAAATAAAGAAAAACTAATAAAAACGAAAATATATAGAAAGACACAAAGGTAGATTCCTGTCTGGATAGACCAGAGCCTGCCTCTTGTTTCCTCTCCAGGCAACACTGTATTATTTTTCATCTATGCTCCCACGGGTGTGACTGATCAGAAACTTTTGTCTTTATTCTATGATCAGAGTACTAGAGATGAGCAATAACCCTGATTTTTTTCTTCTCTAAATACCCCTGTTACCGATAACACCTGGTGGGGTTCTCCTTCAAATTGCCTTCTCATACCAACGTTTTTCATTTGCCTCTACTTACATTTACTTGTGGATTCTCCCATGCAACCTTTCAGAGTCTTGTGAGTGGTGCTAACTCAAATTTACAATTATGATTGAAGCCCTTGTCTTTGAAATTTTGACCATGACTCATAGACTATTAAAGTGGGACAGGTTAATTAAAAATGTTATTCTAGAGCTTTCCTTTTACAATAAAACAAAATAGAGTTGCAAGAACAAAAATAGGTAACTAGAAAGGCTGAACGACTTACCTAAAGTCACCGAGCTTTTTAGAAACAGTACAAGGGACATAGAATCAGGCCTTCTTCATGCTATTGTTACTTCTTTTTTAAACAAATCACGATTGAAATTCAATACAAGAACACGTCTTAGCTAAACATCTAGATAATATTACTACATATAGGTTAGAGCACAGAAATTATCTTTAAAAGAGGCTGAAACTTGGGAGACATACACCAGAGTATGGTATGCCTGGGTAGCACTGAGGTAAGGCGACACATAATATGACAGGCAGTGTTTCAGGGTTTGATGCATGTTAAAACAAGGTTTTAAGTAGCAATTAAAATGTGAATAATACTTTCCTCTCCATTCACCCATTGACTTGGTTGTTATTAAAACAGTATATGATCTTTATCATTTCAATGTGATAAATAAAACATATTTTCTGGTCCCTAATCCTTTTCCACACAGTCTTACTTTCCAAGACATTGTGCGGGTGCTGGACTACAGACTGAGATTATGTCTCAAAAACAAACAAAAAAAAAAGCCTACCAGATATAAGCATAACTGTGATGTTTGTGTGTTCATATCATATTATATCATAATTATAGCTTTTAAATTTTGAATAAAAATTGAGTGCTTTCTCTTAGCCCTTTTCTCATTGCCAGTAAAACATGTTACTAATTGTTGTCCAACTAAAGAAATTAAATATGTATCTCTACAAAGGAATAATGACCAAAACAGCTAATATTCTCAATAAAAACAAAAATTAAAACTAATAATAATATTTATAAAAAAGTTTTGGTGCAGTATCTATTTTCAAAGTTGTTCATTTAACTTTTGGGTTGTGTTCTGGGTTGTACAGTCTGGATTAACAGATGAAAACAATCTGGTTTCTGGAATCATACTGTATCTCAGAGATTGTACAAGTCTCATCAAAATAAAATGATTTCTTTGAGCAACATCCTTGATTATGGTACGGAGACTTATTGAACAAATAACTGCTTTGGGGATAGAAACAAAACTCATATTGCATAAAACTGTCTGCAAACTGATCTTTTTGCCAGAGATAATCACTAGTGTTCCCTCAACAAATACAAGGACTTTTGCTGTTTGACATAAAATATTACGCATATTCTTCTCTTCTATCACAATCAGAATCTGTGCTGTTCTTTCTAATTCACTGATAGGGAGACGCTCTTAACATTTATATATAAAACCCTTTGCTTCTTTCTAGGATCATAATTCATAATCTAACTGTCCACCTACCTCCAACTAATATGAATATTTACTGTTATTTCTAAGAGTTACAATTTAAAATTAAAGACCACATTTGAAAAGAACCATAGCTATTCAAGTTCATTAAGATAGGCTAATTCAAAGTGAGTTTCTCACTTATATTATGAAATAAACTTGTTTGAAGCCACGTATGGCGGTACATGTCTGTCAGAATCCCAGCACTCTGGAAGGCTGACGAAGGGTGACTGCAAATTTGTGCCTCGCGTAGGTAACTTAGCAAGTTAGTGAGAACATTCTCAAAAATAAAACAAGGGTGAATATGTGGCTCAGTGAACATGCCTGGGGTTCACTTCCCAGTACCACAAGAAAGACAGAGAAAGAGAAAAAGAAATGTTACGTAAACTATAACATTTTAATTTATCAAGGAACTATTTTTTTTGACATCAGTGTTAAGGTAGATGAAATTTTAATATTATGACACATAAACACCAGGATCATTTAAACACTAAGTCCCTTGTTTTTATAAAATTTTGGTGAAATATTTTTCATGTACTCCAAAAACTGAAGATAATTCATTTAGATTTCCATTATATATTAAGCCAGCCAACAATTTTTATCCATGTTACAGGTATACATTTTCTATCAATTACTGATAAAGCATTATAACATAAAATCATTACAGTCAATAAAATACAAATAGAATTTTGAAAATAAAGCCAAGAGGCCTTATAAAATGTATTACTCACCAGAAACAGAGTTCGGAAGTTGCTGAGATCACCAAAAAATTCTTCTATGCTTATTGTTTTAGAGTCAAAAATGAAGTATTCGCCAAGATTCTCATAGAGCTTGACCATGTTGTTATGCATGGTGGACAGTTTTTCATATTGGTCTCTGGCATTCTTTGCAAAGCTGTAGATTTGTGTTAAGGAACATGATCTAATTAAATTTTACTTCAGAGGCAATCATTAGATGCTAACAATGAATTAAATAACCACTTTTGTAAATATACTTATAATACACAAAGGTTATGGATTAGTTTGCTAGGGCTGCCATTATAAAATACCACAGACTGGGTGGCTCTGACAACATAAATTAAGTTTTTAAGAAGGCCAGAAGTTTATGATAAAGAATTTGGTATGTTTGGAGTCAAATGTAGCCCCTCTCTTCAGCTTACTGACGGAAGCTTCTTGCTGCGTTCTCATGTAATTGCAAGTCTGAGTCTTCTAGGTCTTAATTTCTTCTACTTATAATCATGCCAGTCAGATTGGATTAGAAGACATCCTACTAACATCCTTTTATCTTAATTACCTCTTTAAAAGCTTCATGTCCTAACACACTCACTTTCAGAGGCAGGAAATAGTTAGGATGTTAACAAAGGAACTGGGAAGGGGGCACGCGTTTCAGTGCACAACTTTCTAATGTTATATTAGTTAATGAATTTCAAAACGTATAAATTAGGCAGAGCTGTTTAATGGTTAATGATGCAGGATGTGTTTATTAGAACATGTTTATTAAATGAAAACACATTAGAAACATGTATCAGAAAACTACCTCATGACTTTTTATAAATAATGAGGTAGAAACAAACAGCAATGGGAAAAAAAGGGCAATAATGAATCATAAGAAGGCAAGGAAGGAAGAGCACGTTGGTACAACTACGCCAAGATGCACTGTGTTGCATGTGGAACCTTTCTTCCTCACAGCCTTTCCCTTTCATTTGGGTCTTCATTTCTAAAGTTTCTCATGTTACATAAAAGTTTTAAATTTGCACGTATTTTTTTAGTTGCAATCTCTCTTCTCTTGTACAGGTCTCAGTCATGAACCTAGAAAGAGTAAAACCAACATCCTCCAATCAGAAGCAAGTAATGTGAACATTTTCATCCCAACATTTCCTTCGTCTCTTTCTACTGTTAATTGATTTTGATTAGTAATTGCTAAGAATATTTCAGACACAGGGAAGTGGGCTACCTATGAATAATAAAGGAAACCAAGTTAACCTTTTAAAACTTGAATTAAATTCACTGCAAATCACTAATTAGTGCAGTAAAATTTAGATGGAAAAGTAAGAGGCTTGGAGTTGGGAAAGCAGGATAATGACAGTGTGTGCTATATTACTTTAAAATTCACTGCAGTATACTAATGTTTTGTGGTAGAATTTTAAAAACCAGGAACTAATACTTTGAAATACTTGATCTTATATGGTCTTCTGAATTCTTCAGTGTGTTTTATTATGCCCTGGGGCCAAATTTATTTTCTATGGGAATATAGCTCTAGTTTTACAATGGAAGTCGATGAGGGAAATCAGATCATTCCTGCAAAATTACTTTGCAGCTGATACTTATGCACTGACAGAACACACCCGGAATTTTAAAATGAGATATACCCTACCTATTTTTTATGCTTCTTAAATATTAGCATTCACATTAGCAGCAGAGTGAGATTTTCCCTGCAAACAAGTAATGTTACATTTTTCAACTATCAACTCCACGTTGATATTAACAGACCGGAAAGAATTTGGACAGAATGTGCTTAGTTTTGATTCAGAAAAGGGTCCATACACAATGCTTCATATATACTCTGACTTTACCTTTGAGATTATCACCATATATTTTTGATTCTTAAGAATACATGCTAAACTTTCTGTTTAAATACAATAGAAATGATATATGATATTTTTGTTTGCTAGCCTTTCGTCTTTACATGGGCTTGGGAAGCAGACTCCTACCAAGGACATACTAGGCAGAACACTTTGCAGAAGTCACTTAGTTGTAATCTACTTATCTACTGGCACTGTAAATTATTGAACTGTTTGTACATTTCAGAAAGCTCAACGTCTGTAAAAGAGAAAAAGGCGAAGACAGCAAGACTGGCAAAATGTTTATGTTCTCCATTTATTCTAACAATTTTTCACTAAATAAAAATATTCATGTATTGATACACAATTTAAAAATTTTGTCTTTATAAAAAGAAATCGGTATTTAAATTTTCCACAAGTGCAAACTTATACATGTAAAATATTACTGGGCAATATTGCTGATTTTGATACTTAGATTTAATTTAGGAAATTTTTACTGTGTTTTTTGAGCTGCCACTAAATGCAAGACACTGGTTTTCACAATACTGAACATTGTGACTAATACAGTGCCCATTAAAGCCTTAATCTCTACCTTGAAACTTATAATTCTTCTAATTTAATGGTAAAGATAGCTCTATCATTATTAATTTACACTTGTATAGAACATTAACATTTACATTATAGCTTTCTTTCCATTATATTCTATAGTCATCAAAACAACCTTTTCAAAAGGGCAAAAGAATACTACGTAAACCATTTTATGGTGGAATTGAGATAAAGGTACCCGTCCATCTAGCATTATAACATAAATATTGTGATTGTTCTGGGCATAATACCCACTTCCTCTCATATGGTAGAAATATATTTTTATGATAGTAATAATCTTGTATCAATTTAATGTAATTTAAATTTTAGTGGTACCGAGGATCAAAGTAGGATCTTTGCACTGAACTATGTCCCCACCCCATTTTTTAGTTTGACACAGTGTCTCATTAGGTTGGTAAGTAGTCCAGACAGGTCTCAAACTTGCATTCCTGCTGCTTCAGCCTCTCAGGGTACTAGGATTATCAGGCTTGTCTCTGTCAATTTTATTTTAATGCGGCATATGTAATTGTGAATATATTTACTAGTAGAATAAGAAATAGTCACTTTAATTTGCAGCTTTAGACCTGTATGTTGCCCTAGCAGATATATTACTAAATGTAGTAGTTAATTAGCAGGTCAACTTGATTAGGATAAAGGAAAGCCAGAAAGTTGGAAAAATATTATTCTAGGTGTGTGTCTCTTAAGATATTTCTAGAAGGAACTTGCATTTGAGTGAGTAGATTGAGGAAAATATGTAAACAAGATCCAGCTCAACACTGTGGGTGGGCAGTATCCAACCTGTTAATAGCCTGGATAGAACCAAAAAGCAGAGGAAAGGCAAATGCCATCTTTTTTTTTGGTGGAGGGGGTCGGGGGTGTAGAGGGTAGGTTCTTGCTGTGTAGTTCAGGCTGGTCCTGAACTCACTATGTAATTCAGGCTGTCCGCAACTCAGAGCATTTGTCCCACCTCAATCTCCCCAGTGCTGAGATTACAGGTGTGTGCCATGATGCCCAGTATATGTGGTACTGGCAAATAAAACCCATGGCCTTGTACTTGCTAGGTTGTCCCTTGAAGCTCAGATATTCATGTTCCCCTACCTTGGCATGCAAGCATTCTTGTTTTCATGGTGTTCAGACTAAACTCGAATTCAAGCTTTTGGATACAGACTAGAAACATTCCGCCTACTTTTCTGGTTCTCCAGCTTGCGGCTGGCAGATGGTGGTACTTCTCAGCTTCCATACTCACATGGGCCAATTCCCAAAATACACCTCATATATATGGAAATATATATGAGGACATGTATATACATTCCCTATTGATGAGAATTTCATCAATATCCCATATTAGAAAACAGAAATTAAGTATATGCTTTCAAGGAAATTTGGCTTCAAATGATATAAAGGATGTTTAGTGAATAGTTCATTTCAAAATGCATTTTATCAAGGCTATCTGGTGACTCAAAGGCAGTTTCGATTCTAGAAAGCAAACACCATATTCTCATATATACAAAGTATCCTTAAATCTACCTACTTATAAAATAATGTGGTATACTTTAGCTAGATTGTTTTTATCAGGAGAGATTTGAATTGGGCTGTTGTTACTCTTCACATGGGATTATTATTTAAAAGTAGAAAATGTGTTGTAGATTATTGTGAGTACATTGACTAGGCAGGTATTCTGCCTTCAAAGATTTTGAAAGCACTGAGAGAAAAGCCATGTAGAGTAAAATGAGAAGACTGAATATTGGCACAATGCATAGGTATTGCTAGGATCTCTCCTGGAATAGTGTCATAAAATGCTATCGGTAGATAGGGACATAGGTTATGGTATCTCGGGAATACTAGGACAGGGCGTTCCAGCACTCATGGGGTTAGAGATGAAATCAAAGTCCTAGTTAAGGTCCTAGCCTATCTGGAAATCAATAAAGGTAACTAGTAGACTCTGCACTCGACAACCTCCATCAGAGGACACCATGTCCTGGAACAGAAATTTTCATGCAGGTAGCTATGCAGTCAAAAGCTGTATAAAGGGATCTGCTCCCTTACCCTCAGAGGACTCTCACTGGAGACCTTCTCCTCATGTCAACTCCAGAACTTTACTTTCTCAATAGACCTCTTCTTTCTTTGAGGTCTACTGTGAACTCTGTATTCTTAATCTTATCAACAGTTCCTGAACAAAGATATTAGGAGACACCAGTGGTAATGCAAAAGATAGGAGAGAAAAGAGCACTTGTTCTTGAATACCCAGATTTCCTGGCCCTAAAGTCACAATAGTTATAGTGGCATCAAAGCAAAAGGTACTTTGGGGGATGATTATACTACCCTGAGATCAAAATGTAGAATGATCTCTTCCATCAACTTAGTTTTTTTGGAGCCTGAAATATTTATAGGGGCTGGGGACTAGTTCACTACTTAAAGTACTTGCCTACCACACCAAGACCCTGGGTTCAAATCACACTGCCACATAAAGGTTAGTTGTGCATGGTGGTACATGCATGTAACCCCAGCAGGGAGTTGGGGGGGGGGGGAGAGTGCTTAACACAGGATTGCCATGAGTCTAAGGCCAGTCTGGACTACATAATGAGTTCATGACCATCCTAGACTCCAAACAAACTGAGACGCTGTGCCAAAAAAATTACATATGGATAGAAAGATAGAAAGAGAGAAATTGAGAAAAAACAATACACTTTAAAACATGACAATAATTCTTAATAATTTACATTGTAAAATAAATATAACTATAAAGTGATCAAATAGAGAATATCCAATCCATTTCAACCCATCAAATACATGGGAGGAAAATAATTCAGAAAAATTCTCTTTTACTCGTACCCTTTCAAATTATTTGTTCTACAAAGACAAATAATTAGAAAATTTTAAGCATGGAAGTCATTCAAGCTAACTCTGGACCAATATTGTATCACCTTCTTGCCCACCCAAGTGTTCTTTGCAGGGTTAACAATCTTTTTAAAGTGGGTGCACCACTTTAAAACATTAGCAGGTGAAGTGCTAGCGTTTTAAGGGTATTACTGATTTGAAACCAATTTCATGTCAATCGTGAATCGGGAAATGCAATTCATAAAATATATATTAAATCTCATAACTTTTTAATATTACCTTATCAAAAATATGATAAAAACAGTGATCACAATTACTATGCTAAATATCTAAAGCTTTTATCATTTGTGTTTTTGTGCAACCATATCTATAGGTTATGGATTCTTCTTTAGCAATACAGTAAATAGTATGGGCTCAAAATTCAAATTGAAACAGGTATAATACCCCCATAGGCTGGTATCTAAATAGAAAAATGTTTTATTTACATTTTATGTACATTTTATATTGTTATTCACTATTTTAGATAGGAATACTTACCTGCCCATAAAATGATTGAAAGTGAATGCTCTAATCCTTACTTTCTAATGGGGAAAAGACCATTACTTCCTCAAATTCAAGTAGAGAAAGCCGTTCATTATTTCACTTTAATATAAAAGTCACATAAAACTGTTCCACTAGAACTGGAATAAACCTTAGCAGAACACAGGGCATGGAGTAGTTTATATATCACACAGTTAAGTGAATCAGTTACTGGAGCTTTTAATATTCATAGACTGTAGATTAGTCACTGAAAATTTTAATAAAAACTTGAAATATTAAATATCATTCTGCTGGATTGTTAAAGAATATGGAAAAATCAACTTGAGATCTACTTAACCTTCACATGTGCTTTAGTTAGCAACACGGCATAATTACCCATTTAAATAAAAGGAAGTCAAAAATATATCATCTTAGAAAAATAGAGATAATATTTCTGCTTCCTGTAACCTGTTAGAAAATATTCCCCTAAATGCTAAAAAGAACCTATGAATTTTCAATTTATTTTGAATGTTTCAATCAAAAACTATTAATACTATAAATATCTATGAAATTATTATTATGGCATAATTAAATTAGCTAAAATTTACTGGCAAACCAAACATTATGTGAGGATTATACCTTCACAAATAAAAACATGAAAGATTAATAAGGACAATATGAAATCACATTTGGGTTCAACATAGTACTTTATAGTAGTTCAGGATATAGACTAAAAATCCTGCAAAATCATATTACAAAACTGAATTATAAGACACTTATATAACAAAGCTGAGTTAATGATTTTGAAGGAATGTCACTATTTCTAACAAATGACATATTTACACTGCCTGAGGGACTAAACTCTGGGGATGATTCCACTTTTCACGGATGGACTGAATCAACTGAGATAAAGAAAACACTTAAATCAGCCTCTACCCAAAAGAACAAACACATGGCTATTAGAGAGGCGCAAGGCACACGCAGCATTTCTACATTTTTTCACTTCTGGTTTTTTATTGGCTCCACTGTGCCTTTGTGTCCTTTTTCTCCCTCCTCCTCCAGAAAAGTCTATCTTCCTACCTTGACACTCCACAAAGTCATTTCTTCAGTCACTGAAGCACCTTGACTAAATGCCTAGTGTAGCAACTTTTCAGACAAGATCACAGCTTCCCTGAGAGATAAGTTTACTGGGGGAAAATACATACTAAACAAATAAATACAAAATACTTCTAAAATGCAATTTGAAAAATGTGATTGCAAAGTGTACGTTGCCAAAGAAGTTTCTGTTTGGGAGACTGGGGGACGACAAATTTGTGAAAGGAGTGAGGGCAGAGTCTGGTAGTGTCTCTTTAAGGGTAAAACATTACTACCAAGACCTCCATAGAAAAGCCAGGACAGAGCTGGTGGGCCACGTGAGCGAAGGCTCAGAGGAACAACCCAGGCATACAAAGAGGAGGAAAACCCTATCAAGAGCTTTTGGAGAAAGTAAGAGAGGAGGAAAACAGTTTCAGAAGCAAGTAAGCGTAGATTCTATAGGTACCGTAAACATCTGACTTTTAATTCCTGAGTGTAGAAAAACTGTCACCGAACAGTTTTAAGAAGGGAAGCAATTGAGCCAGTTTCTTTTCACTGAAAGGCATTTTAAAAAAATGCTACTTAAAATATCCACCCCCCCCCCACACACACACACACAAAACCCTGGGACTAATGGAACATAGAATATTGCTGAAATCACAATAATTACCTATTAGTTCCTAATTGCTGTTGAAATATATATTATATACATACACAAATGAAGCATACTTGGTAAATTATCAAGAATATTACATGCAAAATGGATGCACTTTGAGGCCATTATGCTAAGCAGAATAAATCAGACATAAAAGGTTAAATATTGCTTGGTTTCTCTTACATGAGAATCCCAAAATACAAATAACTAAAGGAGCAAGATAAGAGAGAGATGACAGACAAGTGGGCGATACCCTTCATGGAGAAGGAGGGAGAACTTGTAAAAGGGGAGACACAAAGTTAAACAATACATACCTGCACCGATTCCCCAAGATGAATGTAATTATTGTGTATTGCAAACACATAAAAATAATATTTCGGTGTAAGACAGAATGCTACAAGGACTTAAAGGTAGTTATAAAACAACAGGTGTCAGGGAATTTGCAACCTGCACTGTTGGCATAAAGATAATTATGTTTGGAGGAACACAAATGTTAAAATTATAAACCTTTGAGGTAGATGTGTATATTTGAGGATGTCAGTATTGTCGCCTCCAGAGGCTCACACAACAAAAAGTTGATTTTCTGGGTCCTTGACTCTCAAGCTGATATTGAAATATGCAGCTGGAGTCAAAGAAGTTAGTACACATAGCTGAGGCTACCTGCAGAGCAAAGTAGGTAAGAGATAGAGGGACAAAAACCCCTCACTGAGGGGCAGCTGAAGAGGGGCCCTGACCAGGGAATGAGTTTTCCCATGTGTGCTGCCCCCTTTTACGAATGTTTTGGCTTTGTCTTATCCCCAAAAGAGCCCCAGGATGGACACTGTCATCCTTGGCTGCTAATCATATCAGCAAAGGTATCGGGTGGCCTGACAGTGACAAGGAACAGTGGCATGGGATTCAATTCTTCCTCCCTCTGTCTTTTTGTGAGAGAAAAAGGTTGTGAAATTTGTTCACTAAACATTTAGGTGAAGAAGAATCAGGAAGTTAGGAGAACAAAGGACCTGATGGTTAGTTGCCACCATGGAGCCCTCAGAAGTCCCTCTTCCCTGGTTTTGACCTGCCTGTCCTGTCAGTTTCCCTAACAGTACCATCTAATATTCAGTGTGTAGACCAAGTTCTGTCTCCAGCCTACCGCACCTTCAACTCTCTGCATTATTTATCCGGGCGATAATGTATAAGGAGCTGCTAAGGATAAAGGAAAGAAAAAGTAACAAGATGTGATTTCTAACTCTCACTGCATTTATAAGCTAATGTCAGGAGACAAATAGTAGCACAGAAATCAATGTTTTCTGAACTCCTCGAAAGTTGTAGGCATGAAACTAAATGCTTAACATGTTTAACATATACTTTTTTAGTTTAACCCTCTAAATGACTCTACGACCTAAATATACTCATATGATGAAATTAGCCTCAGGGCAGTAAACCGACTTCCACAGTAGTGCCACCTATATAGTAAGTGGATGCAAAATCAGAATGTAGGTATACTTCTTTATATCCCTGCGACACAAAATTATGTGCTAAGCCAATGTGTCACACTGGTTCGTCTCTCTGAAAGGGGGCAACAGTGTGTAATGGAATATCGCTCATAAAAGAAAGAAAGGAAGAAAAAGACAGAAAGAAAAAAGAATATATGATGTAGTCAGAAATGGGAGAAACGGGAGCAAAGGTATCACTGGATCCAGAGTTATAAAGAAACTATGGCTATTCTGGGACAAACAGTTGGGTATTCAGGGAACACGTCATGATAATAAATGAATTTAATTCTGGGAACAGAGAGAAGTTTGGAGAGGTTAGAGATTCAATCCAGAGACAGTACTTGGCAGTTAGTGGACTAGCACGGCAAAAGGTACGTCAGGATGGGTGTAAGAAACATGGAGCGCGGGCATTAGTGGACAAGGAGTGGAAAATAACGAGGATGTCATTTGAACTTTTTCTCCCACAGGTGACACAGAATACGACTATTTGTTTCTTTCATCTTTTTCTTCTGTGTTTTTTCATCAGAACTTGACAGAGAAGAAAAGGAGCACTACGTGGGAGGAAGACAGTCACGACTAGTTTACACAAGAAGTTTGAAATAGTTGGGAAATACTGAGATGATGCTACGCAACAGGCAGTCAAACATGTGGCCTCCTTGGTATAAACTGAAGTCGAGTCCTTTGCCAAGTGTGAGGAGTGCAAAATCAAACAGAGCAAAGGTTGGAAGGATGCCTCCTATTTAACCACATTTCAGCACTCTTGGTGCTTCTGTGACAATTCCTTTAGTCTGAAATGCTCTCACTCAAACACAGTATCTTGGAAATACAAGTCTAGCTAAGACGGCAACATCAGTTACTGCAGTCTGTGCTGAAAGGTTCTAATGATCATAAAAGATCACAACCGTCAATGACACAAAACGTGTAGTCAGGGTGAATTCTGTCAAAGACGAGGCTTTTGGGGAAATGAGTTTACTGCCTGGAGTAGTAACAAAGTTAGGGTATAAAAGTTGAAGAAACACTGTTAGAGACACAAGCATAACTATAGCATTATGAAATTAGATGAAGTGCGGATGCTGAGTAGCTGGGAATCACTATGTTTCTCATTTTTATTGTTCAGTCTTTGAGCATGTGTATTAAAGTTTTTATTGCATCAGGTAATTCTGATGTCTGCTGCTTTGGAATCAATGTTGGATAACGGAGTCTATTGTGTCCTTTAATAAAATTCTCTGATTTCTCGGGGCATTTTCTTTTCAAACGTATCTCATTTTATGAGCAGTTTTTATACATTTGTTTTCAAATGCCCAATTTCAGTTTGGGAAAATGAAGTACTCCATTGTAGATAACTCCCGATCATGCTTTTTCAATCTAACAAGTAGCTTCAAATTCAGCTGATACTGCTTTACCATTTCTTGTTTACCTTACCTCAAGTATAATTGCCAATGAAGTAAGTACCGAAACGAGAAGTTTTCCAAATTTGCTTTACTAGTTGGCTCTTAAAGAGCCGAGAATATTCACAAAAAAGACCTTTTTTTCTCTCTCTCTCTCTTTTTTTTTTTCTTTTGAGACAGGGTTTCACTCTGTAGTCCAGGCTGGTCCTTAATTCACTATGTAGCGAGGGTGGTCTTGAACTCACAGTAATCCTCCTGCATCAGCCTCCTGAGTGCTAGGATTACAGGTCTGTACCACCACATTCAGTTTATGTGGTACTGGGGAATTGAACTCAGGTATTTAGTAAGTGCTTTGACTGCTGAACTATTCCTCCAGCACCCAGGAAAGACTTATTTTTTAATGGACAACATGATTTATGGGATTCACTTCCCTCAAAATTTAGATACAGAATAAAGTAATTAGAGTAGAAATTTTGTGAAGTCTTTGTAGGTGTAAAATGCCAAATTCCATAAGTATCCAGATAAAAATGAAAGCACTACCATCTTGAGAAAGATATGCAGATTTATTTAATAGAATATTTCAATATATTATTTAAGCTGGCTGCTAAACTATGCAATCTCACTATTTAAGACCAAAGAGAAGTAGATGGCATAGATATATTTTGCACAACTTCTGTGTGCCCTATGATCCTTCCAACAGATTTAAAGCTGTTGTAAGGACACGGGATTTCATTTGGAATTTAACTTAGAGTAAACTCTTTCCAGACTGACATGTTATTCTAAAATAAAATAACGGCAATGGAAAATAACTTTCTATTTTTCAACTCAATCACTTACTGAGGATTTTTATTTCTTCTCACTATGGGCTATTTGTCACTCTTGACATTACACATCTAACTCCTGGCTCTCTAAGCTTTGAACATCTTGGATCATTTTCCAGAATCCATTCATACCATCTTTATATAAACTATCTCAGAGCTCCACGTGGCCCTAACCCTAACAACTTGGGCGTCTTCCTCACTTACCAAAAGTTTTTCAATTGTTTAAAGGAAATACATTCCATGGTACAAAGCACTTTCATCTAATGCATCGCTCACAGCAGCCCAACATCTCAGAATATTTTTCTGTATTTACTAAACACAGGTAATCGCTTATTCTGGCCCAACCCTGGGCCAGAAATTCCAGTAGGAAAATTTCCTTTTCACTATGAAAGTTGTATTTCAAACCTATGGATTTTGAAGCACATTACTTATGATCTTCAGCCACGCTTTATCTTTTCAGGTTCCCTAAATTTATGTGCATGTTTTTATATATAACATGAATTTATTACTTTTTCTAAGTCAATATTGGAGCCTGTGTTTCTCTAGTATAATTTAATTTGTTTCAAATATAAAATGACATTAATTCTGAGGATAGTTTTAGATTTTTTTCTGAGGAAGAAGCTTTTAATATAAAGTAGCATTATATTCTCTTTTTTGTTTTTAAAGAAGCATTAATTTCAAAGAACACCTTTTTTTAATTCCTTTACTTTGTTGGAGAGGTAAAATACGCACCCTGTGAAAATTTTCTGCTTGAGGAAAGCAAATAATAACAAAAGATCTCCAGTAGTGTTCAGTTTGTGACATGAATACAAACCACATTGTGGTTGCTGTCTGCAGGTGCTTCTGACTTCTCAAAAACTACATGATTATTGGACTCATGTATGTCTCGGAGTCAATGTATTATGCAAAACCCACAACTTGTCCAATAAACAAGAAAGTGACAGAATCTTGAGGAGACATCTGTACTCCTAGGTTCACTGCAGCTTTACTTGCAACAGCCAAGAGATGGAATCAGCCTAGGTACCCGGCAGCACATGAATGGATGAAGAAAATGTGGTCTACATACAACAGAATACTATTCACTGTTATACAGACGAAAATATTTTGTCATATGACACAGTGTAGATGAACTGTGAGGACATTATGTTACATAAGCCAATCACAGGAAAACACTGTATAAGTTCACTTATATGAAGTATAAAGTCAAACATATAGAAACAGAAAGTAAAATCATGGTTGCCAGGAACTGGGTGGAGGAGAAAGTAGAGAGCTGCCGTTTAATAGCCACAGACTCCGTCATGCTAGATGAGAGAACTCTAGAGTGGTAGTGAATAACAGCATGACTACTGTTAATAATACCATACTGTGCACTTAGAATTGTTAAGAGTGAAATGTTCATTTTATATGTCTTGTTTGGGACTTGTTTGTGTATGTGTGCATGTATGTTTTGCCACTAGCTTTGTTTAATAAGAACCCAGAGGAAGTGTGTGCATGCATGCACGTGTGTATCTAGGAATGAAGGAGCTCAGAAAATTCCAGATGTGCTAATAACAGACTCTGATACTAATATTTTAGAATACTCTGTGACAATGTCAAGATGAGACTTTCAAGTTCTATACAGCTGTACCCTAAAAACAACAAAGGAGTTGAAATTATTACCTACAAAAGAAAACTTCTATGTTTAAGATGATCATAAGTGAAAAAACAGCCTGGTTTCCTGACATGTTTTCTCTTCCCTTAATAACAGTACAGTCCTTTGGAAGACATATTGCTGCCTGAGAAGACTCAAAATAGCCACTGGCTGGTGTATGAACACTGCAATGTAGAGAAAAGCTCCGAACAGATAAAACAGGCTTAATGAAAGCATTTTCATTGCTAAGGTATTTTTCTATAGTGCACAGATACTAACTGTCGCTAAGATTCAGTATTACTCTAACGTGAACTCCTCTTTGCATTCTCATTTCAACACGGCAGGTAGGACAAAGTGAAAATGACTCTGACTAGCTCATATGTACAAATAAAAATACACCTTCTTTAATCTACAAATTGCTAGAACTTGTCAAGACATAGAGCAAAGAATGCCAAAATGTTAGGTTAAGTTCTTTCCGATAAAACACAGATTCAAACACTAATTACCTGAACAGCAGATGGCATAGGAAAGGAAATCAGTTAGTCTGCATTGTGGGTGAAATGTACGCAATACATTATGTTAAGAAGAATAGCTGGGCTTAAGAGACATCGTATTAGGTAAGGAAATACAATGTGTTACCTTCTTTCATTTTTACTGTTTTTGATTTATCCTGCCTCTATAAATATATTATCATTTTTATCATGATGCCTTAAATTTATTTTTGAAGGTGGGTGAAGGAATGCTTATAAAAGGATATATTTTTGGGAAACAAAGTAAGATTAAAGATTTTTAATGACAATAATTTCCAATATTCACTGGTAGATGAAAACTAATTTAGATAAAACATTAATGTACTGATAAAAACCTATGAAGTTTCACATTAGTATAAGAAATAATTTGAAGTCCTTTTATGAATCAAATCAATAAATTTATATATTTTAACATTACTGTGTATACAATTTATTTTTTCCAAACAATGTACAGGTTTAAGAGTAGATATAAGTATTTAAAGAATGTGTGAAAAATAATCAAAAAATTATCCATACATTCATCATTAGAGAATTTGAGCTATTAAAAATAAGAGTTTACCTAAATCAAGTAGAAACTAAGATGTACACACTAAATAAGAACAATGAGAGAAGCTAGCTATAGAAAAATCATGACGATAAAATTTCAAGAAAATAGGAGCTATGTGGTTAAACTAGATTCCAAAACACTATTAAGGTAGATATTGATGCCATTGTAAGATAGGAAAACATACGCTCTCAGGAGCAACAGGGAACACGAGGGGTTCCTTCTGGGGGGCATCTGTGCTTCTATGTGACTTAGAATGTGTTATGGTCAGAATCTGGAGTGTCCGCCAAAAGTCTCATGTATCTTAATGTTATGAATTGTCTATGGAGCCATGTGATGTTGGTGGACTGGGGTCTAGTCTGGAGGGGTGGATTACAGTTAAGACTAAAGGCATGTGAGTTAGGATTAAAGGTGTGTAGTGGCCACACCTGGATGCAGGAGGGACTAATTACTGGGCGGCGACATGAAAGGATATATAACTTGCACCTGCCTTCCTGGAGGACTAAGGACTAGTCTCAACTGGTCTCAGCTTGCCTTCCTGTTGTGATGTCATGAGAAGCTGCCTCCACCTCTGCCTCTGTCCTGTACTCTGATTGCTGCCTTCCACCCTTGAATGGATTGTGACCATCTGAAAATGTGAGCTAAAATAAACCTTTCCTAAATTTGTGGGTGTCGGGTATTGAGTCACAGCAATGAAAAAGACAGAATGGAACTAATTAAATCACTTGTAGGGGAAGGCATGAAAATGCTATTAAAAAGGCAATATAAATACTAGAGGAATTTCAACTTTCAAAAGAGGTAAGCATATAATCAAGTAATTTTTAGCGGCCATTTACCCATATAAATAAAGCCAGTAAAACACTAACACTCCTATACTTTACAGTACAATGGTAGAAAATGAATATGACTTCAGTTTATCATGAGGGGTGTCCTATACAACCCCCTTTTCCTGGTTATTTTTAATCTTTGTCTGAATTTCTCTTCTAGAAATGACCAATTACACATTCCCAAGGGTCTCTTATGAAAACGCAAGTATTGCTGCCCAGGACATGTGTGCATCAATTATCACGGCAGGTCATCACTGCTTCTTTATCGCTACGAGTCTGGACTTCATATATGCACATTTGCCACGCACAGGAGATCAATCAGTATGGGGAGAGTTACTGAGAGCACCTCAGCAGAACTGCAGGCAACAATCTTGCTTTCCTTTGATGCCATTTGGCTGAAATTTCAACTTGGGCAGCTCTGTTGTCCCTTTGAGACTAGGTTTTGCGCACCTCTGGACAGGCCGAGAACAGCACTGTCACATTCAATTATCATTTTCATAGCAACCATCTCTAAGCTCTAGGAATCAAGTCTGTTTTGTATGCATAAACAGAGTCCCAAGTCCCGGGCAGGTGGGCAGGTGGTTATTTCTGGCTGCAGTTTTGCTAACTTTCTAAACCAGCACTGCTTTAATTAGGAGCTTTACTTCTGAGTTATTTTGATGTTAATAATATACGGCTGTTGCATTCCTTGTACATGCTCCCAAACAGTGACATGAACATTATTAAATATAATCAATGTTTATGGAGCATTCCCGGTGCTACCCACTGTGAACCTCGAAATGTCATTTTAGTGGATAATACATAAAGGAAGACTGGTATATAAAGATGGCATGTTTTTCATCCTTCAATCAATGATGTTCATGAAGTTTCTTTCAAATTTTAACCATATTTTAAATAAATAATTTGTTTCTTAAGATTTCTCTACAATATATATTTAAATTCACACTTTGTACTGCATAGACTAGTTATTAATCTGCTCTTGACTGACTCAAACAATGGAACCATTAAAAGTGCTTTAGATTAAATACAGACGCTCCTAAATGGCTCCTATCTCTATAATCAAGTGAAGTGTCCTACAACTATACATTGAGAAATACTTTGAAAGAACTGAAAATAAGGCACCCCACCTAAAACACTTAAAGTAATATAGCAAGAAAAACCAGGCAATACAACACGGAAGTTTTGCTTAAGACATGAGTGACTGCCCAGACTGGACTACCCTTGTGTATTATCATATATCATACTTTGTGCTTTCTATATTAAAAACCAACCATTAATATCCAATGTAGCGATTAAAAGTAATTCCAACCACATTTTCTTTTATTTCTCAAGATATACATGCATTTTCCCTCCTTTTGAACAGCTCTCAAGCATATTATCAGTGTAAGATGCAGAGTTAGAGATGCCAACCCTGAACCAATTGAGCACAAACTTAACCACAGAGGAGCCAACTCACACGCAAGCCAGTGAGCAATATAGGTCGGCCTTTTACCTCATTTGCTGCTCTACGCACAAAGAACAATGGTTCCCAGCATGATCACTATCTTTACACTCCATGATACATTTTACAGGGATACATGTTTAACAAAAGCAATTTACTTTAGTAGCTTTTCGGTTGTCTCAGAGATGGTTTAGGTTATCATTGCATGTAATAGAGAGGATACACAAAAAGCTGATCAGTAACATTTCCCTCTGGGCATCAATACATAATTTTAGACTTACACCTTATAAGACTCATCTATATCACACATGGTTTCTTCCAGATCTCTCAAAGCTGTGTTTTATGATGTATTATTACAATATTTCTGATGTATTAGATGGAACAAGAAACAAAAAGAAAAATTAAATTGCCATAATTGATAAATGTAATATATGTAAAGCTGAAATTCTACAAAAGCCAGATTTTTTAAAAAATTGATTATTTCACCGTGTCTACTGGAAATGTAGACACTTTTATCATTTTACTTATCTTATGATGCTTTCTAAACACCTGGCAATGTTTTCTTATAGATAACAAAAGGGATTTTGTATGAAATGACGGTGAACTTGCGACTTGAAAATATTAAGAGGTAAATCTGATTTTTTAGCTCTGTGAACTATTTACTTGTTCCTTTTATTATAGCTTTCTGCAGAAGTAAACAAGGCACTCCTCATGAGGCCACCCTCTGTTGAAGACCGGCAAGAACCACTGGTGTCTTTGAATTATCAGTAAAATACTTAACATCTCTACAAATATATTTCACTAAAAGCAAGATCAACTTCAGGCACCAAAGATAAAAGTTCTTCCCCTTTAGCTGGTTATTAGTACATACAAATTACATTACAATTTACAAGTACAAATTGTAATTGAAGATAATTATATTTTGTATCAATTATAATTGATGACAGCCGAATTTTAAAATGAAGTTCAACAAGTTACACAGGTTAGCCCATTCAGAGCCATTACATTTTCTTACCATGCTTTTTAAGGATGAGAAAAACCTAAGAATATATGTTAACTAGTTTCTATTTGTAAGTGTAAGTCAGAGTTTTGAGCAAATGCTAGAGTTGCAAAACACCTTTCGCTATTAACAACCAACATTTTTAGTCAGGAAGAACATCACAAAACATCACCTTTCATCTAACTTAAACTGAATGGTAGGGTATCACTGGAAAGTTTTTTTTTTTTTAACTTTTTAATACTTCTGGAAAAACTAATCAAAATCAGTACAATCTGTTCCACTCACAGATCTCTCTAAAACTGCATGTATTAAACCAACGGCAAAGAGTCAGTTTATGGTTTCCGGTATTTACTTTCTGTATGCCTTCGGGCACACACATGTAATTTTGTGCTTCAAGGAGTTAGTGCTTCATAAAAACAGAAGTAAATGGTTATAAAACATATACCAGGCCCTTTGGAGGTAATTAAAAATATGGTCCTTCCTTGTACTCATTTCCTTTCCTTTAGGCATTGCCCCCTTTATATCCTACGCTTGACTTTCCTTCTAATTCACAAAATTAATTTATTTTTGTACTATCCCATCAATAATAACATGCTGAAACTTACTGAAATGTTCCATGAATGATAGTACTAGGGTCTCTGAACACATTAAAAAAATACACTAACATTAGTAACTCAAGGAAATACTGGCTCTGATTCTCAAACTAAATAGTCACTTTTCTGTCCTTAAATAATGCTTTCATTGTCCTCAAAGGGTCTACAAAGTGAGAAACAGAAACAATGTATTTTCATTAAACACAGATGGGCATGTATTGGATAAGCACATTAAAATCTATTTAGGATTAAATTTTCAATTCCGTTGCTGTAGGCTTTTACATTTGACACAAACATTTGTTAATTCAAATATTTTAA
Organism: Ctenodactylus gundi; assembly: GCA_004027205.1. Lineage (NCBI taxonomy): Eukaryota > Metazoa > Chordata > Mammalia > Rodentia > Ctenodactylidae > Ctenodactylus > Ctenodactylus gundi. The sequence goes on along the minus strand of PVKB01000924.1, from coordinate 237,742 downwards.
TAAAACTGTGCCTTTCCAAATTATGCCACATGCAAATATATTTTAAAGGTATAAATTAGCATGTCATTTGTATGAATATGCCTAATATCAAATAAAGATGCTTGTGGCACAGTCTTCCAATGTAGTCCAAGTCATCCTTTTTGTCTACTTTATTGACATGTACACATAATGTTTACATTGAACTTGAGTATTTTGTGCACATATATATCCTGACAAAACTACAAATCCGTCTCCTTTCCCTTTCTGACCCTCTGACACCTGCTCTCTCCCCACTAGTTCCCATCATTTCCCCATTTTGTTCTGTGAAATGACTGTGATCCTTGAATTTGCTACGTAGCCAAGGTGGCCAGAAACTGGCAATCCTCCTGACTCAGCCTTCCAAGTGCTGTGATTCCAAGAGTGTATCATCATGGGCAACTAAAAGAACTTCAATTTCAAAATATGACTTTTCACCAAGACTAGAAGGCAACTTTAAAGATTTGACAAGTGGCCATTTAAAACATATATACATGTAAATGAGCATATATATACATGTGTATGTATAGATGCATGTGCATTTGAATGTAATTACATATACATTCATTTATCTTTATATTTTGCAATTTTAATTTTCAAAAAGCAAAGACAAAACTTTATGATAATGATAGTAAACAACTTCTTTTGCACACTAAGAACTATGGTAACGCTTATGTCATACATTATTTCCCATTGTCACTGTACAGTTATGCCACAGTTCATGATATACTTGATCTCTGACATATTCAAAATGAGCCACTTACGGAGTTCTACAACATTGTTCATTCTTAAATTTGTTTCTATATTCCTGCAAATGTAACCCTAACTCCCAAGCGTATAACATGATTCAGAGCCTATTCTCTATCTAGCACGTTCTCTTTCAGTCTCCCACTATTAAGGAACTGTGTAATGTTATTCAAATGTTTCAGCTTAGCAAATGTGCTCCTATTCAGTCATCTTATAAATGAAATCATAAAGGATAACTGACAACCATAGTGGGCTCATAAATACTAAATGAATTAGTAATAAAAATCTCTTTTAATACTATAAGAAATTGAAGCTATAGTATTCAGTGAAAATAATTTTTTGTATTTTTTACTCTTCCTATGATGAAAGTGTTATATAATTCAAATAAAAAGGAGGATTATTCATTTGACTCTTAGGTTTTAATGTAAGAAATTATCTAAAAAGATCTGCATACAGACAATGCAAGAGAGAATATTGAAAGTGAAGAGTTTGTTCCACATTGTGTTAGTTGTTCCCTGTTTTGGCACTTAGGATTCTTGTCTGGGGGAAACTCCTTAGCGCCTTATAAAACCTTTAACGTCAACTGATCTAGAAGTCACACTCAATCACACATTTTCTTAGACTGTTTAAATATTTATGGTCAGAATTTGTTTTGAAAAACAAACAAGTAGCCATTTTTGGTTAGAAAGTAATTTGTCTAGCAGGAAAAAAGAAAAAAACTTTTAAAAATGTACTTGATATTGCCAAATATATCTATAATGTCCTTTACCTCTTCTTTCTCACAAAATTATTAACTGAGTTTCTACTCAGCAACTGGTCCAATTCTAGGCACTAATTCTTTTAGAAAGAGTATTATAGGAATTTTATATTAAAAGTACTTTAAGTTTTCATGCCTTATACGAGAGTTAGATGCCTCAAATTAGAGTAGAAGAAAAGATCATTTTCTAACCTTGACTCACTACCTAAAATTTTTATATTGGCATGGAGGAGACAAGGAACATATCTGAAACTTAAAGAACAGCTGGAAGAAGAAGAACTTTTTTTTTTTTTTTTTTTTTGAGACAGGGTCTCACTCTGTAGCCCAGTAGCCCAGGCTGGTCTTGAACTCAGTATGCAACCCAGGCCAACCATAGACTTGGCAATCCTCCTGCCTCAGCCTCCTAAGTGCTGGGATTACAGGCATACACCACTACGCCCGGCTTTACCTGGTGGTGGGGAATCAAACACAGGGCCTTGTGCTTGCTAGGCAAGCACTTTAACTGTTGTGCCATTCCCTCAGCCCCCGCTTATTTTTATTCAAACTTTTCTAACTATACAATCTGTTTAGTCATCAATTATAGAAAACTCTTGAGATTCTAAGTGAAAAATACTCAGGGTAAACATATTAGATTAGATAAAAGTAAACTAAGAACAACCTCTTGAGGAATCTACAGTAAACTTACACCGACTTTTACCTCAGAAGGAAAAAAAAATATAATCACTGGTGCCTTTGTATTCTTATGTGAAAACATCATGTATTCTCATATGATACATAACACAAACGAGAGGGTTTTCCCTAAGTTTCTTTCTACAGTCTTATCACTATCCTTTCTTCAACGTCAGGTGATGTTTAAGACAGTGGTGATGAGTTGACATCCTAAAAACTAATCAACCTACAGCGATCACAATCACTGACAAGCTCAGGACACATTAGTTCTTAAAGTGGAAAGGAATACAGATAATTACTACTATAATCTGTATATTATGCATTTAAAGGTTGACACCATCATCCTATTCTTTCATAAATGTGAACTGAAATATTCCACGATTCTACTAATTTTTCACTGGCATTATTAATCAAAAATAAACTTGCAAAAGAGTTCCTATCTCTATGATCAAGCTTATGTGCTTGGGTGGTAACAATGATATTTCTCCTGTTTGACCAACGTATGAGTTTTAGATAGCACGTCATTAATTAACTGAAATTACAATCAGGCTATAATAAGCACAAAAACAATGTCTGTTTATAATCAACTAAACTACACGAACAATCACTCAAAAATAAGAAAATGATATGTCACGTCTAAATTTGTCTTGTACTCCATAGACTCCAGGTGAGCCACTAAAAAAGAAGTCCTCACATTTCTAGTATAAGGCTTCTTTTAAAGCATTCTTACAAGGTTGTCTGCTTTCCAAGACATCGATATCTACTGAGGAATAGGAGATGAGATAGAAGAACTTACTTGATTATTTGTGGTTATAAGACAAATGATGACATTTTAACATTTCCAGCACCGGCTGCCTTTAGATCATTTCTTACAGATTGCATGTAGAATAGACAAAGCTGTCCTGAGTTTTCCGAAAATAATAGGAGCATTACAATAGTCATCATGCAATTCGTATTATATGCAATTTGCTTTTTCATTTTGTCTAGACACCCTGTACTGGCTTCTATTATCCTTCTGTTGCAATTTGTGCTGTTCCTATTATGAAAGCTACTCTATATCTAACTTTTTCATTTGGCAAAGACCCTGATATATAAACATATTTGCCCCATCTAAACAAGACAGTGGAATATTTTGCTCAAGGCAAATGGAAACCCAGAGGGAAACCAGTCAACTTGTCAAAACATATTTTTTTTCTTAACAGGTAAACAAAATCTGTCTAAATAGGGTTTGAGGCACAGAAAAAAATGAACTAGACTGTCTTCCATTTTCAAACTGTCTATGTTGCCTAGATGTAGACTAAGTACTGATTTTTTTTTTTTTTTTTTGGCATTGTACAGCAGGATTTGAGTACAAGACAATCACCTGGCTGCCCTAAAGGTTAAGTGGTTTGCTATTTCAACATGGAGAAACTAAAACTTTGAGAGTTCCTACTCTAGTTCTCTAATTCTATATAATTTAGAAAGAAGGAGAAACACCACAAATAACATATAACTGAAGTACTTATCTGTATTGTAGGTATCAGAAACAAGTATAGATTTTTAGGCAAAAAAAAGGATCGAAAATGAGCAAGATATGTTATACAAATGCATAAATTTCTCAATACGAACACCACTACCCTCTAACAGAAACATGCATTAATTTAAAAAATAAATAGGAAACAACATAGTCATGTTTGAAAGCATCAACCATCAGCTTAGTAAATAAGTAAACCTGATTTTCCTGAGGTTTTAAAATATCCATAATATAAAAATAGTTGATTAGAACCCACATTCTTCAAATCCAACAGGAACTGTTGAGCAGGGCAGCAAGGGACACCAGGCACACATCCCTTATTCAATCTGCACAATGGAGACAGGTATGCACAGAGCTTGTAGTGACAAATGAGGTTAGCATCATCTAGGACAGAGCTCAAATTTCAACCTACTTTTCTTTTTCTCCAAAGATATGCTCTTTCTACTTAAACTGTTGGTTTTTCTTTTAAATAAGAACATTTTCTTTTTATAAACTCTTACAATAAAACCAAATTTATAAAACAAATGAAAGCGTAACTGTTGAGCATGAGTATGTGTACAGGATGATGACAGTAGGGGAGTGGTTTTCCTCTGACTCATCCTGACGGAAATCCTCAGACTTTCGTGGAGCGCACTTCGAGAATCAAGTGCATCATATCATGAAATCTTAAAGTCGCCATCATTCACGTTCATCTCCAGTGAAAACAAGACTTACCACACAACTCTTTATTTGTTGTCATGATTTTCATTAATTGTTTTAGCTCTCTTACTATGTCTCTAACAGGAAAAGCATAAAAATCTAACAAAAAGGAGAAAAATGAAAAAGTTTAGTGTTCAGCCATAGATGCAAGGCACGTTTCCATAAAAAGAGATGTCTCAGAAAGGGGAACTTCAAAAATGTAAACAAATTCCGTTTCTAAGGCCTATTCAACCAAAACATTTCTCAGCAACATAAGGATGTTTGCCGTCCAGCAACTTGGGGCACTGCTTAAGTTCGCACACAGAAGTTATCCTGAAACCAAGAGCCTGAACAAAGAGCTTTCATGGTTTTTAAATCTGGGCAACTAAATGGCTCACCTAAGTATTTCTATAATTCTTTAACACCTTTTCAGTCTAAACCTATTTTTTCCCTCATATACTTAAATGAAGAAAAGGAAACCATCCCCCTTAGAACACAAAGATATTGCAGAAATTGTGAGTTAGGGAAATAGTCACAGCACATGGACAACTCTTTTTCTTTAATTCATCACCGGCAAATGCTGTGATCCTTACTGTGAGTAGATCACCAGTGCTCCTGACAAATGTTGGTCAGTGTTTGCTAATTTCTGAGTTAAAAGTAACTAAACATACAGGTTTTCCATAATATTTTTATTTTGTCAAGATGTACTTGCTTGTATTTTAATGTACACGAAGAAAATATGTTATCAAATGTTTTCTCTTTTGGGGTGGTGGTATTGGTGATGGAACACAGGGCCTGTGCACTAACCTACATCCCAAAACCTTTTGGGACATGGTCTCATTAAGTTGCTCAGACCTGGCTTGAACTTGGGATCCTCTTATCTCAGCCTCCCAGAGCGCTGGGATTACAGGCCTCTGCCAATTGGCTGGGCTCACTTTTAGTTTCATAGAAGACTCCTGGTAAGGCCTTCCATGTAAGTAAGATGCAAATTTCTTCAACTTGGAATTCACTGCTTCCTCAAAGCAGGTTTATACAAGGATGATGCCTTAATTTGTCTTGCTCCATGGTTCTGTTTTCCACACCTGATCACAGAAATTAAAAATATTTTCCAAACTATATTATCAACATATATTCTTACTGAATCTTAGCTGATTTAATGTAACAGGAAGTCAAAAAAGAATATAATAAAATAGGAAGATAGTTTAGACAATAAAAGTTGAAAAAAGTAGCATGTGGTAAAAATACACTTAAGTCACATTTTTCAAACAAGACCATATGTAAGAAACAAGTAACATGACACTGTTTTTATATATATATGAAGATAACTATACTGACCAAATGTCAATCACTATAATATAACAGCTTGATTATTTCTGTCTGCAATGTGGATGGATCTACAATGAATCATGTACATTTTCTTACATAGGATCGACTAGCGGACACTGGTATACAAGAGCAAAACAATTACTCTAATTAATGTTCAGTATATTAACCCTAAACCCAATTAGCTCAAAAAAGTGTTCAACGAGTAGCTTTGGTTTCCTCAGTATCTGTTAATAGCAAGTATATTCTTACCAGTTGCTTACTTCAAAATATTTGGAATCCCGTTTTCCATGACTTCTCTCTTTTCATATCCCACACATCTAGTATCACCTCAGTAAGATTCTACCCATTCTACTTTGAAGAATTTTAGAAAGAACCACTAGAACTCATTGTTTGCATTGATTAATAGCAGTCAAGCTTACCAATCCAGGATTCAACAACTTTTTACCCTTTCACTAATAGTACTCTGGTCTAAATCTGTGGTCTCCAACCTTTGTGACACCAGAGACTCGTCTATTTATAGACCATTTTCTCAAGGACTGAAGGAGGCAGGAAAGTTAAACAGTAGATTTGTCAGAGGATAGCATTGCTATGGCAAGCAGCAGTACAACTGGGAGCAGAAACAAAGTTCCACCTCCTGTTGGATCAGCAGGGCATTAGAAACTAACAGTAGCTCCCAGACACGAGGTGGGGCTTGGCTCAGAGCTCACTTCCTGTCTGGTGCTTATGTGTTCCCCTGGCGTAGTCCTTCTAAGGCCAAGGGACCTGTATCAGTCTGTGATATAGGGGTCGGAAAACCCTAGTCTAAATCACTATTACCTCTAGACAGGATCATTAGAATTTCCTCCTGGATGATTACAACAGCTTCCTCTCTGGTCTCCCTGCTTTCAGCCACACTTACCAACTTGTTCCTGAATCAGTAGACAGAGTAGCTTTGTCAATAAATAAGTTAGTATGTGCCTCTCCTCTGTTCAAAACCTTACAGTAGTTTCTCTTTCCTTAAACAAAAGCTCAGGTTTTTATTAAGATCTACACAGTCCTGTATCATTTAGGTGTGCCTCTCATTTCCCTCTTCGGGATTTCTCTGACCTTATCTTCTATCACCCCCGACTCCTTCTGTCTGCTTCAGGCAGTTGGACTGATTACACTTCTTAGAAAATACTAGACATGATTTTTGACGCAGAGTGTTTGCATTTCCCCTCCCTCTACTTGGATCGTCTTTCTCCATATGTATGAACATATTTGGAGTTACCATATCAATAATGTTTTTCCTGACTACCCTGCATCAAATACCAACATACCCTCCAACTCCTTCCTCCCTTCACTTCCTTTATTGTATTATGGTATTTATCACCTTCTACTATACTTGTATTTGTTTTTTTTTTTTTTTTCTTTATTTTTGGTGTGCTTGGGATCCAACCGAGGGAGGAACACGTGCTGGGCAAGAGCTATACCACTGAGCTACACTTCCAGTTCTTGTAACATCTTTACTTGTCTGTTTTTCTTTACTAGTATACAAACTCTAAGAAGGAAGAAAATTTTATCTGTTAGGTAAACTGTTGTGATCCCAGAGCCCAGAATAATGTCTAGCATATTAGGAGACACTGGATCAATTTTTGCTGAAGGAATGATGAATTTTAAAAATGAAGCTTATTACTTGGGAAGTTGCCACAGAAGGAACTCAAGTTCAAGGTCAGCATGGGCAATTTGCCGACTTGGGCTAAAATAAAAATTTTAAAAATAATAATAGAAGGGCAAAGGACATAGTTCAAAACTCCCTGTGCATGAGTTCAATCCCCAGTACCAAAAAAAAAAAAAAAAAAAAAAAAAAAAAAAAAAAAAAAAAAAAAAAAAAAAAAAAGTTCATCAGTAGGTTAATTTACTCTTTAGTCTATCCGTGCTGATACCTGATGGCAATGCCATCCCTAGACAAAATCCAAGTTAGGAAATCTCATTTGCCTCATGAGTCATATGTGTTAATCCAGGAAGGGTCCAAGAATAGCAGTACAGTAAGGTCCGATTTAGACTTCCATATGCTATTCTTTACACACAGAACATTAGTCTAACCATTTATCTTTTCTTTTTCTTTCACTTTTCCTTTATAATAAGGTCATGACTGTGCAGTCACTTTCTTGTTAAGATTAGAATGAGCAGAGAATACTTCTGTGACTTCATCATACTCTAAATCCTACGACTATTCACTGCATATCCTTCTCCGTACAGCTCTATCTTTTAAGAACTCATAACAGATCCTGCACAATGGGAGATAAAATCTTAAACAGGTTACCTAGTGTTTTGTATACAAGTTATTTAACACCATCATCTACAAAAATAGTTAGTTGAGAGCTGGCCGGTATCTAAACATACCATTTTCTTCATAGAGATAACAAAGGTTGTTGGAAAACATTCTGGCAGGTAAAAAGAGATTCTGAATGTTCCTGAAATATTATTTAAAAAGTATTTTCTTAGCAACACAAGCACATCAAGCAAATTGAGCTATTTTTCCCCTTTAGGATTGGGTATCTAATCCAGGGTTTCCTGCATAGTAGGCAAGTGATGTATCATGGAGCAACTTCTGCCCAGCCTCAAAACAAGCCACATAACAAGTATAACTAGAGTTTCTTTAGGTTATTCTATGACAAAGCTACCTTGCTGGTAAAGCTGATGGAGCATCAGAAGATAGTCATACGGCAGGTATGTGATTAATAATTTGGCCTTGAGAATGCATCAGTGAAAACGGGTGTAAAAGAAGCAAATAATCTGGGCAAGGAACTGATAAAAGTCAGTCTGCCACTACAAACTTTTTAACACATAAGACACTGCAAGCTGTCATGGGCTAATGGAACAACAGGAAGCAATCCAAAGTGGGAGAATACAGGGATGAGAGCAGCTCTGTGCCTTCCAATACAGCAACTTTGAAAACTATACCGTGCAAAGCCTCTGAACTTCAAAGTAAGTCAAGGTCAGACTGTGAGTCAAGAGTAGGTTAGGCTGTAAGGAAATCCTGTTTCATTTCATTAGCAAAGCATCTTACTGATGCCTCGGTCATTCTCTTTCTTCACAATTTTGCCTCAAGAAGTGTTTTATCATCGTCAATACGCATGTTAGAATAAGGCATGTTTAGACAGTCATGGTATTGTCTTACAATATTTATTTAAATATAAACAATTTTCTGAAAAGTAGGTGACAATGTTATTTCTGAGGCTCGCTAAGCTATATCTGCAGCACACATGCCATACCCCATGTTCAGAGCCTTCCCGTGATCACTCCACATCACCATGTGGTCTGGGACCAGGCAGGGCACTGGATGCCAAGCTGCCCAGACAAGCACGGCAATGCCATCCCTTGACAAAATCCACTCTATTTGCTTACTACGCTCCATTTTCCCCTCACTTCTGCACAGCCCACAAGGTCTAATGGGTAAAAAGTCTCTGCTAGGAGATTTTTGGTTCAACATTACCTTTTATTAGTGGCTTGCCTCAAGTTTGACTTCTTTTATTCGTTCATGCAAATTGATATATGATTTGCATTGCAAACTACTAAGGCACAAATCTGCAGACTCTGGAGCCAAGTGGTAGGTTTTGGTAGAAATAGTCAACCTGGAAAGGAGGTGAAGTTAGGCCATTCTATTCTGTGGTAATGGTTTCTCACAGCTCGCAATGTGTGATAGTGAAACTTACAAAACTACTGTTTACATTATGTTTTATTCAGACTGAGTCTAGAATCTGAAAAAGCTCAGTAAATAACATAGAAAAATAAAACAGGAGGATCTTTACAAGACTTGGAAGTCTCCTCAGACAATACCTATTGCTTATAAATCACATTTATGTATAGTCTTCCTATACAATCTCTAACAGCAAGGGTTTCCTTTTGTGATGAAGGGCAGGACTGTTTCAAAGGGCAAAACTGGTTTGTCAAATCAGACAAAAGCATTAAACTTAAAAGGCAAGTGAATACTCCAAGCTTTATATAAAGCTATTTTCAGATTAGAAAAAAAAAACATATACTGAGCTATGATTACTTCTGCCTTAGGGGAATAAAAGTTTAACTTCACAAGGCAGAAGTCCTCTAACTGCCAAGATCATCTCTGGAGATTGAACAGTAGCTTTTTTCTACCCCGTCCCGGTGGGATCTGACCCCCAAGATTTACTTATACATATAAGATCTTTTTCTTTAGGTGATCAGCTCAACACCCTGAGGGGCCTAGTCTCAAGGGAGAATTCTAACCTTATCTGGCACTATTCCTTTCTTAATACACTATTTACCCAATAATACAACTGAATGTAACAATCCAGATTTTTCTAAAGAAGCCGGTTTACATGTCCCTTTGGTGTATAAACTTTTTCTTACCTCTATCCCTACATTAGATACAAAGCTGAAACTTCTGAGATAGAGGATAGAGTTCCAAAGCAAGTGTTTAATTTCTTCCACGAATCTAAATTGGATAAACACAAAAGAAAGAAAAAAGGTCCTAGGGAAATTGATTTGTGATCGTAGGCCTTCAAAAACAAAGAAGAATCATAACTACCGCGATGGAAAAAAACAAAAGAGAATATGTGTACACATGAAGGGGCAGAGGGGTTATAAGCTGACTGCAGAAGAATGAAGAAAGAAGTACAGGTCCAGGATACCTGGTATTGACTCCAATTTGTCTTGTCATGGTAATGATGAATTTGGTTCAGAGATAAGTAGGGCCAGTATTTACAAATATTCCATTCAATAAAAATGCATAACAACGGTAGAAATTCTTTCTGAATAGCTAATGATAGGTCTGTCAAAAGCAGTGCCACGCAATATTTGAAGCTTCCAGGTCTAGTGAAAGCTTACAATAATGACAGCAAGCCTACCACTACTTAACACAGTCCCTCCTTCACAGTCCCCATCTCTCCAAAGCTCAGACCCCCAAAGTAACTCTGCGGACCAAAAGTGCTAGAGTCTGTTGCAGCCCTTCTGTCTCAATTTTCTACAATGTGATGTATGTGCCATCTATCATTTATCTGTCTTTCTACATCTTTATTTACACACACACATACATGCACGCGCACACACACATGTGCCTGCGTGTGCATGATACTAGGGATTAAACCCAAGAGCCTTTGCACTAAGCTACATTCCTACCTCTTTTTGATTTTATTTATTTATTCTTTTTTTGGAGCCAGGGTCTCACTCTGTAATCCAGGCTGGTTCTGAAATCACTATGTAGCCCAGGCTGTCTACAACTTACAGCAATCTCCTGCCTCAGCCTCCTGAATGCCGGGATTACAGGTGTGTGCCACCACGTCAATCTAACCCTTTTTACTTTTGAGACAGGGTCGATTGAGCTAAGCTGCTAAATTGCTCAGGATGGAATTCAATTTGGGATTTTCCTGTTTCAACTTCCAAGTGTGCTGGGATTATAGGCATGTGCCACCATGTCAGGCTAGTGTATTGTTTCCCTAATCTGAGAAAGAATTGTGTGTGAAGGGGTGGGGTGGGGGAGACAGAGATAGTGACCTTGGTTTTGCTGCCCATCTGTACCTGATCAGAAGTGCCTTCAGTGTCTCCTTGCTAGATCACTGCAAAATTAGTATAATGGAAACACTTCACTTTTTTCTCTTCATACTTTTACTCAACCTTGTTCTCTTTATTTTCCAGACAAACCTTTCTGGGTTCCACCAGAAGATTTTTTGTTACTGGGTTGTTAAAAACAGCTAGAAATGACACCTACACTATCCAGTACAACTAGCTGAAGTGTCGTTTGCAGCTCCCTGCCTGCTGACCTCCTCATCTTCCCTCTTTGGCTATGTTCACAGCCTGGGATCTCTTAGCTTCTACTTCTAGCTGTGGCTATCAGATGATGCTTAATGGCTTCGCATGTTTGGCTCTCTGGACACTTGGACTACAATAAATCTGATGTCCTCCCACTTTCTGTGTGTTCATTTTCACTTCTACACAGTCTTTTACTTGGTCCAGCAAAGTATGCTTCAGCCATGTAGTATTTCCTACATTGCTATTTCTCCTTGCAAGTAGAATATCTTACTTTTAAAATGTAAAATAAATATAACTATAGAACCTTTCTTACAATAAAACCACAAAACAAACTAATTGATACATTTTGTTTATAACAAAACACTCACTTTAGAGCACTGAGGTGACTGTAAGAGCTTACAGAATGTAATTTGTCAAAAGATAGCTTCATGTCAGTGCTTATATGCAACACCATCCTTTATTAAAAAGGAAACAGCTAAAATAAACACAAATCATAGTGATAGTAGGAATCCTGTTATCAACAAACCCATCAAAATGGAATCAAACTTCGTAAGATGAACACCATCACTAAAATATGAACAAGTGCTTTTCCCACATGGGATTCCCTAGTACTTACTTCATTGTGAAACTATGAACTAGGGCAACCGTTTCTGGCAATATCTCTGTCCAGGCTGTTTTCTCTGTTGTTCTGTTCTCTATAACGGCTCACAAAGGATTTTAGGTTGCAACACGATGTTTTCTGCCTCCGTGTTTGTACCTTCAGTGCGGTACCAACTTCTTATACTGCTTTTATATATATTCAAGTTCAGCCAAAATCATTTATTTTCAGATCAACTATTTCTGCTGTGTTGTGGCATGGATCTAGAATGTCGCCCAAAGCCTCCTGTTCGGAATATGATTCAACTGTGGGGGTTAACCTACTGGCTTCCTGTGGTCTTGGGGGTGGGGCCTAGTTAGAAGGGGCGGATCATTAAGGCTTGACCCACAAGGGACAGCTTACTAGGATATGACCCAGAAGGGTATACGCTAGCATCACCTTTCCTCTCTGAGATTCCTGACTTGCCTCGAGTGAACAGCTCCCCTCTAGCCAGGCCCCTGCATGAGCTTCCACCATTGCCATATGCTCATGAAGGAATGAGAGCATCTGAAACTGTGAGCTTAAATAAACCTTTCCTCTTTTAAGCTGTGGCTATTGTGTCCCAGTAGTGGAAAAACACAACCAAGACATCCTTTTAATAAATTTCAGAATAATTTAAGTAACTCAAACAGCAGAAAAAGAAAAAATATATGTTTACAAGCTCAGAGTACTCGAAGACTATCTATGGCTTACGGGTAAAATTAGATCACATGATATGAAAGCTACATCCTTTCGACTACTTAATAACTGGACTGATATCCATGCATAGCTTTACAATATTTTGAAGTATCTGGTATCATATAATCCATATTATTCATTTCTGTAGTAGTTAAATACTCTTTTCTCTATGCCATACCAAGGGTATGGCCAATTCATTTTTCAAAGTACTATTTTCTCTTTCCTTTGCTAAGACTTCTATAGGCATCTTGTAATTCTTACCAAGTTCCTCCCAAAGCCATCTCACCAATGCTTTACATACATAAAAAATAAAGTTAGACTACCTTTTCCCAGACTATGAACTGTGCATGAATAGCTAAGGAATGTCACAGACAGACAGATACCCAGACACACACAGAAAACATACCTACCATGATTAAATAACTCAGTGACATATAACATAGCTTGTATTACAGATTTACAAAAAAAAATGATGCATCAAAAGCCACATAAAAATTCTGTAGTAAATAGAACCATTTGTGTCTTTGCTTAACTGAGGCTATCCATAACTTATTTGTCACAGACTAGGCTGACTACTACAACTTTTCTGAAGTAATTTTACATCTTGAGAAAGAATATTCTGCAGAAAACAGTTTGGGAGGCAGCACTAAACTCAATAAATAAATAATATCTACCATGTATAATTTAACATAAATTCAACAGCTCAAAGCAGCCACCTATCACTTTTTTTTTCCTTGAGGTCACTGGTTCATCAAGATTGAACTGAAACATTTTCTTACTACTACAGAAATAAGATATAGAGGAAAACATCAGGAATCTGAATTTTTTCTGTATATACAAACTATAATACACAATAATTACAGTTGACTGTCACCTGTTTGTGACAAAAACAAGAGAATAAGGTGTTCCAGTATTGGGGTACAGCTGAAAGTCAAACAACTGGGATACAAAACATAATCTGCTGGATGCTAATCCCAGTTATTTCTCTTTGATGATCAAAGACACAAAGCAACCAACACCTAAACCAGTAAGGATATAAACTATATATATAAAAAAGCGGCACGCAGGTCTGGAAATCAAAAGTCAAGTATTCTGTCCCCGCAATTAAAAAGTAACTAAGATAACCGCTCAAGGCTACTTGCCCTGTGACCTACCTCTCTAACCAAGCTTCACTCGCTAGCAGCACATGAAGTAACTCATCAATGGATTAATCGACTAATGAGGATGGCCCCTCTATCATCCAATCACCCTCCAGAGAGATGAAGCTTTAGGGAAAATATGAGATTCAAGCCATAACATATGGATTACGTGTCAAAAATATGAAAAGAGAAACATTTCTTTTTTCAGTGATAACAAAAAATGTGAGACTTAGCATATTTAATTTATTCTCACAATAGGAGTAGGTAATATGTAAATTTTCTATGAGTTGCAGAATAAGGTGTTTTATTCATGCTCCTAAATATCAATCTTGATTACTCAATTGATAGCTTCTTTCTTCAGAAATCAAGAGAAGAGCACTGAATATCGTAAATCTCAGTGATATGTCCTGGTGTATGACTATTTACCAACTAGAAAAGGAATCGAAATTCCATTCAAAACTTTTAGCTGCAGGTCATCATCAATCACACTCAATTACCAAATCTGAATGGTTACTTAACTACTGAATCTATTATTCTGTACCTTATGAAATCCTAACTATTCTAAGAAGCAATACCCCACATACTCTGGTAGAGCGACATACAACTCAATCCGTCATTTTTAAAACGAGTCTAGACACTGAAAAACTCCCAAACAAACTCATATGCAAATTTTTAGGAATAGTAAAGTATGTTATTTCTGGAAATAGCACAGAATTGCAAATTACCTTTTCAACATTAATCCAATGTTTGACAGTTTTAAACAGATAATTGAGAATCAAAATCTTGTTGCATTTTTAATATATAAAATTGTGTTTTCTTTTGATAATACCCAGAATATTTTTCAAAGTTCTATTTTCATAAGAGTTGTAATAACAAATATCTACTAATATTTGAACAAAAATTACTATAGCATTTTTAATTGGAATATGATTTACTTTTGATATTTGATTTTGAATGCAGTTTAAATGTAGGACATACAGAATAAATTAACTAGAAATGGTATTTTTCTATATCTGTGATAAATCTAAATTTAAGTTTTTAAATATCCATTTACTGGGCTCAGCATAGTTGCATTATATCTATGTATATGCAAAATTATTCACTCTCTAATTGAAATACAAAAATTATTTGGTTAGAGTGATATTTAACATTTTAAAAAACTATCCATCTTAACCTCTGTTGTAAAGTTGTTAACACATATAAACCCCTAGATTATCTGTGTATTAGGTATCTGAAGTTCAAGAGCTTGTCATTAAGAAGCTTCACACTATCTCAGAAATAATGAGAGGCTGTATTCAGTGATATCTGAAGTATCTAAAATTAAAATCTGTGATTTATACCTTGTTACAGTACTTTTCTATTGATGGATTACTAAGGATGAATTTCAAACTATTTATTCTGTATGATGGGTCGTCTCATTTCTAGTATTATCAAACAGCCCTCCCCACCTCCTTATCCATAGAGGCTGATAACTCTTACTGTGCATGTCGTCATAGTTAAGCCTGAATTGTAATGTCTAATGAATGTACCTAGTCACTTAAAAATATTAAACTATTAAAGTCCTAACATGAACATCACTAACTCTAATGGTGATTCCAGGCCCACAGCCTAATTTAGTTGAAGGACTTACAGCTAAAAATAATAATAATTATTATTACGATTACTAGTGTTTATAAGTTACTATGTATCCCATTGTTAGATCCTTCATAATTTCGTCTTCCTCTGTGTAGGTAGCTTCTTTAATTTTCCTTCTTTACAGATTATTTTGTCTAAAAAGTAATAAAATGAGTGATCATGTGGCTTGGAAACAGTCTTTAAAGTTTATTCCATTTAATTAAGCCTCCTCACTTTTTGATTCTCCCTCAAAAATTTAGTGAACAGTTCATGGGTAGTAGGTCAGCAAATTAACATGCTTCCTAGTTCGTGCTCGACAGACAAAATCTACACAACAGAGCAATAGGAAATGTGAGAGAATAACACATATCAAACCTGTAATTTCATACATGATTTATAAATTCTTTATGCTTAGTTGTCTAATGATGAATTTTTATAATTATTACTGTTCATATGAGTTATTCAAACATGATTTCTTCAATTTAGTCATTTAACTGTTGTTTTAAATTTAAGTAGAATTAGACAAGCTATATTGTATTTTTTAATGATAGATCACTTCCACATTGAAAAAAATAAACCACAGCAAGGCTTGCTTGACTGTTCCTTGATATCACTAAGAAACATAGTTATCAATAACTTCAGATATCATAATCTGTGTGCCTATCTTGAGCCATTTCCAATAAAAATAAGTCAGTTATAGATATTTACTAGTAATTCAAGCAAAAGCATTTTTCTAAACTTATTAAATACGGAACAGAATCAGAAATAGGACTTAGTTTTCACGATAAAAGCTCTTACAAATTCCACTCTGTATTCTGTAAGGTGGAAATAAAGTGCAAATAGTAATTCTTGCCTTAGAGGAAAGCGCCATGCCAACTATAATCTTTGGCATATGCCCATTTATCTAAACCACTAGAACCACAGCAATTTCCCCTATTTCTTCTCTGTTCCCATCCAACAACACAGAAAACAAACAAATAATCAGCAAACTGCAGAGTAGTTTGGGTAACTGTGCAGCACCCTAGCTCTCATTAGCTCATTGTCACTAGAGCTATTTTCAACAATAAAACTGTACAGGAAAATTAACAAAAAATTAATGATATACAGTGATACTCTTTGTTCTGTATATACCTATATTATATTTCAAAATGATATATACTACAGAATGAGACCCTGCCTCAAAAAATATGTCAGAGTGAGTTCGCTGCTTTCATTCTTTACTACTATTGTTACATTTTTATTCTTCAAATAAATCAACTCCACAATCAAGAGTTTGATATAAGCTCACAAATGCAGGTCTCAATTTGGATATGCACTCTACAAAAATTATTTTCCAATTGGCCATCTTATAGTTCTGTTTTGTCTTATGATTTGTTGCATATGTAATTTCTCTGTCAGAGTTGATTAGCTCATGGTGCTAATGAGGCCAAGGTCATGAAGCTGATTCCTGTACGAGCCACTTAGCTTGAAAAAGAAAGAAAGAAGACAGAATGAAAAAAGACAGCAAGAATGAGGTTCTGTTTATAGGGAACATATAACCGAAGCTAGCCAAGACAAAAATCCATCATTCCCTTATTAAAAAGAAGATCCAGAGAAGGCATACAGGGGACTGGAAAAATATTGTAAAGCATATGCTTTAATGGTTGCAAACTAAGACTTTCTTCATATTCAAAGAGAGAATAATGCTACTAACAAGTTCACATAAACACTGAGAAGTTACAGTACAAACTTAAAATTATGTGTTAAATACACATTAAAATATTTTCATAACTACCAATGTACTTAGATGTGAAAAAAGTAAAAGGAAAGGGCAAACAAGTAAAAACAGTCATTATTGTATGTTCCAAAGACATGTGCACAAAAGACAATACATACCATGAATAATTATACATAAATTAGAAGGGAAAGCTGAGAACTTGAGGCAATGATAAATAGCTACATAAAGGCTATGATTCTTTAGGACGTGGGTAGGTTTGCTCAGATTGCAGGACAAGGAAAAACTCCTGTAAGAACTAATGCTCTTGGATTCATTCTGCTGTTTCTTTCCCCCCCCCCCCCATTTTATTGATATGTATAAGTGCAAAATTTAAGGTTTAAAATGAAGTTGAGCAGTTTGTGTACCTACGTATCTTGTCAAGGTGACAAGTACTTTCCCACTTTCCTTTTGTCCCTCCCCGTCCCCACTGTTCCCTCCCTCCCCACCCTACCCCCGTTTCACTTTGTTTTTCCTTTTAAGTTCCAAGATATAGTTGTGATCTGGGTCTCTAATATCAGAGAGACCATTAGATGTTTCACCTTCTGCTTCTGACTCACTTCACTAAGCATGATGTTCTCAAGCTTCTTCCATTTGCCTGTAAAAGCCTCCACGCTGTTGGACTTTATAGATGCATAGTATTCCATTGTGTATAAATACCACAGTTTGTGTATCCATTGGTCCCTTGATGGGTAAAAGAGGCCAAAACAACACATAGCAGAGATATATGTATACCCATGTTCATAGCAGCACAACTAACAATAGCTAAAATTTGGAAGTCATCATTCTGTTTTTTTTTTTTTTTTTTTTTTTTTTTTTTTAGGCTAGGGCCAGCTAAATGCATCAAGCTGTACTTTAGAAAGATCTCAGGATGGTATATAAACCAAACTGGAGGAAAGAAGAGTCCGGGGAACCTTGTTAGTCACTACAGCCACAGCCCTGGTAAGAAACGATGAAACTGTAATACCTTACTGAGATAAGAGAAGAACACAAAGTAATTGGAAGAAAGAGAAACTGCAGTATGGATAAATTTGTTAAACAACCTAATGCAGTGATTAGGAGTCTAGAGACAGGCTGTGTAGATTTCAATTCAAGCCCTTTCATTTACTCCTCTTCTGACTTCAGTAAACTATCTGATTTTTCTTTTAAAGGGGATCAAAATGATTGCTATTTTATAGGATTGTTTTGAGGATAAAGGTTGCATATAAAGGTTAAGGACCTAGAACACGGTAAGTTCTAAACAAAGCGTAATAAATATTATTGTGGATTATGGCAACGGGTGAGATATCAAAAACTATCAGTGATTGTTTTATATAACTTAAAAGGGTAGTGACAATAGGGTGGTAAAAACAGGTTCCAGAGGAATATGAATGAGTTTATTAAACATTAAATTTTGGGGCTGTGCATTTGGAGATTAGGTCTGTTGGCCGAAAAAGTGGGCAAGAAGCAGAGATATAAATGAAATAGTACCATATGTGTGTTGAGATGATTGAAATTATAGGGCTGGTGAGAAATGCCAAGGGAAATGAGGAACAGAGGGAAGAAAGAGAAATTATAAAAGTAGATGATATGTTCCATATCCAAAAGCAGAATCAACTACATTGATTGAGTAAATAAAATATAAATCTAAAGTCATGTACTTAGAACTACATAAATATCAACTCAAAGTTTGTTAAATTATAAAAGCGCTTCTCAATTTTACAGTTCAACTGTATGACCTACGTAATTTTAAAAGAAAATAATATAAAAATAGTAGAGTGTAACAAATAGTTTCAAGGTTCAATAGAGTAAGATATATTTAAATTGTTACATTAGATACTGCCAACTTTTTTCTTGCAATTGCTGAACATTCTTATAATTATTTATGTGAAATAAAATAAGAAAAACTAGTCTATCTTCTGTAACTAATAGGCACAGATAAAACATGTAACTGAATGGAAAATGTAATTTCTTAAAAATCTCTACAAAGCTATTTAGGAAAAATCTCCATGCTTGGGGTTCAATAAAATGTCACAAAATGTTATTCAACACAATATAACAATACAGTGTATATACGGCATTTCCTCTTCTGGGAACTCACTTTTATCATCTTCAAATTAAGGTCTGTGTACTGGAATATTTCTAAATTACCTTCAACCCTATTTTTTAACAAGGTGTTACTTTCAGAAATCTGGACACTAGGTAGTAAAGGAAAACAAGACAGCAGCACAGTATAATAGCAGAATTTTGTCAGTAGTCTATATGTCCCCTGATGAGTAGAGTAGATGGATAGAAATGTGAGATTTATATATATATATATATATATATATATCTTTTATAAAGAAAACCAAATTTGAATATTTATGTGCTTTGCGACATTATGCTTGAGGAACAAATCAGAAAACAAAGGTTAAATAAAATATTGCATGTTTTCTCTAACATGAGAAATTATAAGTAATTTACAATTTATAAATAAGGACAAATGATAAATAATTACAAGAGCAAAATAAAAGAGGGATGGTAGGAATTGTGAAGCTTGTGTACAGAGGGGAAGTGGACATGGGGAAAGAAGGGGAGAAAGGGAGAGATTAAGATAGGGCATATACATGTAGCAATCCCACAGATGTAATGTTATGTTCATGTATCTCAAATACATACTAATAAAAAGAAGAAAAAGGAATAATTTGAAGAAAATGAGCTAATGCCATCCTGGGAGAAAAGAACAGGAAAGAAAAGAAAAAAATAAAGATGCACATCAGTCACCTGACTGAAGATGTGACATCTAAGGTACACAGTAGGAGACAGCATGGCTAATGATGAGCTGTGAGCCAATCCATGATAAGCCAGCAAGGAATATATTCAAGCGAAGGGTTGACTGGCTGACTGGCTATTGGATCCAGCCAGTACACTGTGCCAAAAGTCTCCTTTCAAGATGTTTTCATAGGATCTCCTCTGTACATGTTAGCTTCCACACATTCCACTTAGTCTCAAACACTGACAATATGCCCAAGATACTCTTATGCATACATTAGCATAAAAGAAATGAAGTAGTTTTTGAATTTCAAATATAATTTCTTGCAGTAGTCAGTCTTAACTACTGTCACTATTTGTGCACAAATTGGAAACAAAGACAAGAGAATTTAAAAAAAAAAAGTGAAACTAAGTATATCCAAAGAATGTTTTCCCTTGGAGTGTAATTAAGTTCAATTGCTTAAATTACGGCAAGAAAATAAACATTTGATATATTCCGTAACACAGTGACTCTAGTAAAAGGAATCAAATATTTATAAAAACAGTATTTCTCCAAGTTAACTGTGAGGAAAGATTAGGTCTTCAAGAAACCTAAACTTTCAACTTTATTTATGAGACAAAATTTAACAATAAAGAAATGTTAAAACAGAAAAAACAAAATGAGAAGACCAAACAGGAAAGATTATTCAAACATGAGAAATGTTGAGGAAGGCAGACCAAAACTTAGAGTGATATTATCTAATCTCTAGTAATTTGTTGACCTACGTACTTTGGAGGTTCAGGCAACTTCTTAAGCTTCCATGTTACCACTCAATCATCTCTCTGTCGTTTTTTTGTTTTTTTTTTTTAATTAGCGAATGCTTATTTGACTTGAAACTACTCCCTGTTTTAAGCTTGAATGGGTAAATCTGTTAAAACATTCAGCTATTAAAAGTTGTTTTCTTTTGCATAAATTTCCAAGTAGACAATATATATCTAATTCAGAAAAAACTTATTTCTTGGCTGCTTTCAAATGTATATGAAACAAAATTAAATTTACTATAAAAATTTTACAGGTAATATGAATACAGCATAACAATAGTAGATACTGTCTTATGGGAGTGGAGGCACGGGACGAGATTTTTTTTGAAATTTGAGTATAGAGCTTAATCTGAGTTCCTTGGCACGGAGGCATTAGAGGAAAATGCGTAACATAATTTTTAATGCCTAACCCCCCTCAAAAAATGACATCTTTATACTACATGAAGACCTTTTGGCATTACACTAAAATATTTATCATATGAAGGAATTTGACAACATAGTAGGTAATGACATCAACCACAATTAGGCAAAAATCCACTGAAATCCTGTATAAATGGGTGCTTTAAAAATTTTTTCCTAGAAAAGAGCTATTAATAATAAAACTAGCAGGAATATCAGCCGTGTAAAAGTGAGAAGAGCTGATTAGAATCCTATATTCATCAATCACCAGTCATGAAATTTTTGGTCAATCACTTAACTGTATTTCATTATCTATAAACCAAGAATAACAACATACTCTTGGCTTACCAACCACATGGCTAAAAGATCAATGGGAATATTTCACATAAAAGTGTTTAAAGGTCATACTAAGAAACTGTTACTAATACTATCATCACACAAGTTAAAAATTACAGAGAAAATAAAGATAATGACACAGGTCTTTCAAAAATTCTTTGTAGTTTCTTATCTCTAAGCCCAACAATATATTTTTCTGCCAAGTAGTCATGCTCAGTTAGTAATCTGCTGCTGACTTACTGAAATTTCTAAGGAGTTTTTTTTGTTTTGTTTTGTTTTCTTTTTAAGAAAAACAGATCTCATATTTTCATTTGCTCTGGCCCCACAAATTACGTAGCCAGTCATGGTCAAACGCCTTGACATGAAACTCAAATTCCTTCAGAATGTGGCTTGGACTTACCTCTCCAGCTTCACCTCCCCTGATAACTCTGAAACGATTCTATTCTTCCATCATGCTCAACAACCTTGTATTCCTTAAATATTCTATGCTTGGCCAACCTGCTTTGTCTTCGCTCAGTAAGTCTCCTTGTCCTCCCTCTGCATTAGATAACCTGAAGGCAATGTACATAAGCATTTAAAATCATCTTCAAATACAATCTCATTTCCAGAATGCTGTTGTACTTTGTAATGAGATCTTAGGCACGTAGAAAATACACTAAGATCTGAGACCCCATTAACATAATGGTGTCATTCATGCATATATATATATATATATATATATATATATATATATATATATATAATTTTTTTGCCAAGCAAAGAAAAATAAATTTGTAAGGGACAAGGTCAAGAACTGTTGTTTTTACTGCTTCAATTTCACAGGCACAGTTCCCTGAATGACATTAGTCAAAGGTTAGGAACTATCACCACAGTTCTTAGAGATATAGTAAGTCTCAGATTCTGACTTAATTGGTCTGGGATGGTGCCCAGGCACCAGCATTTTGTTAAGAGTTCCCCAGGTGATTCTAATGTGTTTCCAGGGTTGAAAACTAATGTATTATAAGAACTTTAAAGAGCAATAAGGTAAATGAGATGTAGCAGCTCAAGGTGTGAAGGTATAAATAAGCCAACTAATTACCAAAGTAGGAGTGTTGGGGAAGCCTATTAAATGGACAATGTAGATGAAGACATAAAAAGACCACCATTTAAGACAAATCAAACAGAAAAGATCAGAGGTACTATAGCACATTATTGTAATTTTGATTCATTTTGATAATGTGAGTTTATAAAGAGGTTAAATAATGTTCATATATGATGAAAGACAAGTAGTGTTACTCTACCATTTCAACACCAGAGAAGATTATAAATGAATGTTACTTAATTATTGTATGTTAACATTTAACATTGATTTTGAAAGCAGGACTTCTTTACCGTTGGCTTCTAAGATTTCTTGTCTCAACAATGTTGCATTTGGCTGCTACAGTCCACAGTTCATCAGAGCAGAAGGTAGAATGTCTACATTAAAAAAAAACTATCATGATAATAGCAGCATCCTGGATAAAAAAAAATAGTAAATGTAGAAAATATCTGGGACGAACTCAAAAAACAAATGTGAATGAAAGTGCTGGAGGAATAGTACAACAGTTAGAGCACTTGCCTACCAAGTACAAGGCTCTGAGTTTGATTTCCCAGCACCACATAAGCTGGCTTAGTGGTGCATGTGTGTAATCCCAGAAGTTGGGAGGCTGAGGCAGGAGGATTTCCACGGGTTCGAGGCCAGTCTTGGTTACACAGCGAGTTCAGTATCAGCCTGGACTACAGATTGACACCGTGACCCCCCCCCAAAAAAAAAAAGAAAGAAAAAGAAAAGAAAAGAAAAGAAAAGAAGGAAAAAGAAAAAGAAAAGAAATGAAAAGAATCAAGAAGATTACGAGATTATGTAACACAGTTGCTGTAACACATATTGTTCATAACAAACTACAGAATAGTAGATCTGGGGCAAACAACATGCTAAATCAAAGGGGGTGCTAACCAACCAACAAAGACGGAGGAGAAGATTAAGCAGTTGTAACAACTCAATCTTCCAATGCTACAGTAAAATTCCCAGACTGAAAGAGATTCCAAAAACAGAGAGGGACAGTTTAAAGGGAAATAAGAAGGTGTAGTAGAAAGAACATGGGATTTGAAGTCAGAAAAATCTGAGTTTGAGTCTGGCTTATCTACCTGCAGACTAGCCATACACTCTTAGGAAAAGTGTTTCAAGTTCATGAATCTCCATGTTTCTCAATGCTAAAAGAGATTATTCAGTAAAATATTAATAATTATGGAAGCCAAAAGTTAGGTATCTAGGACTTCATATCATTTTCTCTACTTTTATATATGTTCAGTATTTTCCATAACACCACAGAATAATTTGAATGGGTTAGAGATCAGAAAGAAATGTGAACACCTGAATCCAAGTACACACAAAATTCACGGATTCTATTTTCTTAAGTCTTCACTCAAGGCACTAGGCATGCACTCCACTATTGTCCCATTGGTGCAGTCTACAGACAGTCCAACCTTCTCTAGTACTGAAGTCTTTGGCCTGTGGCTCACAGTCCTGCTTAAAATCTGTTTGCATGACTTAAGGAGTCCCTTTCCCTCACTTGCATTCTGTCATTGCCTAGGTGAAAAATAAATGCTTATTCTAGCTCTGAACATTGACTTTCAAAATTGTCTCAGTCACTTTTCAGTGCTGGGCCAGGACTACGGATACCTACAACTAAGGGAGAAAAGGTATTCAGCTCACCGTTTCAGAAGGTCTCAGTCCATTCACTGGTGTATGCTAATGGTGGGAGGGTCTGGCAGAGACCAGATGTTACAGCAGAGCAAATGGAGAAAGCAACACATGGGGAGAAGTCGGGACAGATGTATATACTTCCAGGCCACACAATCAGAGATCCCTAGCACCCCCTCAGTAATAAACCCCGTGAATCCAGATCCCACTAACATATGTTAAATCCGCAGATAATACATAACATCCAAATACACGAGGCTTTTATAGTACACTCTGGATCCAAGCCACAATAAAATTCCACTCAATAGCAGAAGGAAATGGGGATATCCACCAAGGAATTCTTGTTACATCTTGTGTGGCAGGCTTCTGAAAAGACTGAGACAAGGAGGAACTGGTAAGATGCAAAAAGATGCAGTATCCGCATTAAAAGAATTGCAGGAGAGGCTTTTAAATCAGGAAAGGAATTTTCCTCCACTAACACTGCAACAGCGCACTTTGTGAAATAAGAGATTCTATTTTCCTGTTGCAATCTGTAAGTTTAGATTACTAGTATAGTTAGCAAGCCAAAGAAGAACATTTTAGCTTCTGGGATGAGATTTTGTTTCTACTTAAAAGTCTTTAGGGGCCAGAAAGCAAGCACAAGTGTCCTGGGACTAGCTGCATCTTCTTCTCCATGAAGGGCAAGCTAACCCCCAAAAATGAATGCTGAGGAGGAGGAATGAGACACAGTTACATTTTGATCATATTGCATAGGTTATACTTGTTTACTGGTTACAGCGTGAAGTTTATATCCATAACCAAGTGTACAGCAACTATCCTGACATACTGATGTAATACCCTACCTATATATATTACAGAATCATGCAGCCCAGCATCCAAAGCAATCACATAAACTGATAATCTGACCATGACTGAGTCTTAAAAGTATTCTAGGAAGCTCATTTTGAAAGCTTCATGTAACGAATCATAAAATACGAGAAGGGTGGAAAGGGACTAATGTAAACAGCTGGATTCGTGTTCAGATTGTGTTTGGACTGCAAATCTGATAGCTAAAATATTTACCAATTTGCCTCAGCGTTTGTACAATGGGGACACTGTCTTGTTTTTCTTTGTTTTGTAGATAAAAAGGCAATTTAACAGCCAGGTTAACGACTTTGGCAAAACTAGGGAGCTAGTTTCTTTAATTTGTACCGCTGGTTATCAATAAAATAATTTTTTCTTAGAAAGGTTCAAAGCTTTCGCTTGTTCCACAACTATTAATACCTGCTAGGTAAAAAGTACTGAGCTAGGCAACAGGAAGCCACATGAGCAAGGAACAGCCCATGCTTTTTACAGACATTCTTTTCAAACAAGGAAGCTACACAAGTAAGATTGGGCACACAGAGCACTTTCTCTGTCTGTCTTTGCCTCCAGCTTTCTCTTTCTCCCCAACTATTCACAGCTTAAGAACCCCCTGGGGGGCTGGTTAAAGGAGGAACAGGCCCTAATCATAGAACTTGTCTTTTAACAGTGTTTCAGAAGCAAGTTCATTCATTTATTAGTAATCTTTTTACTCTGATTTTTTTTTTTTTTTAAAGACAGGGTTTCACTCTGTAGCCAGGCTGATCTTGAACTCACCATGCAACCCAGGCTGGCCTTGGACTCATGACAATCCTCCTGCCTCAGCCTCCCAAGTGCTGGGATTACAAGCACATGCCAGCACATCCAGCTTACGTGGTGCTATGGAATCACACTTGGGTATACAGGTCTTGCAAGGAAAACACTTTAACAGCTAAGCCATTCCTACAGCCCCTTTGTATACTATTCATGAATGTGGCAACAGTCACTGTGAATGAAAGATAAGAGATATTAAAGTATTAAAATATCTTAAACAAACTGGTAAACAAATGCTATCCTTGCTGTCCTAGCCCCACATCCCAGGATGCCAGACATAGTCTCATAATCTCAGTACCTAAAATGTACCCTGGCAAAGCATGGGCCTCCTAGATTTTACACTAGACTATTATTAAATCTATCCTGATTTGCCAGTGGCTCTGATATACCAGCTGCTAAATCTTTTTTAATAACATTCACCCCACGAGTACAAAGAAATTTTAAAATTGACCAGCAGACAAGTTCCTTATTTGAGCATAACTGTACAGAAATGGGATTAGGGCCATAACATGTTCATGTCCAGGGAAATGTCTTCCCCTTAAGACACTCATTAGCCACTGTCGGAAGTACAAGGGATTTGCATCTCAGATAGAACCTGGTAAGATCCAGAGATGTGAGAGCTTGTTAACTGTGCAAGCTTAAGCAAGGATTTGCACCTCTACAAACCTTTGCAAGAGTTAAAGAATGGGTGTTGTCTCATAGACTAATAACCTCACTGTCATCATCAGACAAGGATGTTATCTATGAATAGTTTTATTTATGACAGGAAACAAAAATAAAGCAGCATTACTGGGAAACCACTTGGACAAAATAAACATGCTCTTCTCTGTAAGTAGAGAGAGAGAGGGCAGACAGAAATTATACACATGTGCTATTTCTCATTTGAGTATTAACTGGCTGTATGACCACATGCAAATCACAAAACTGATTTAGTAATATTAAATTGGATCTGGCCTAAGGTATCTGTCAGTCTCCATCTACCAACAGCCTTCATTTATGAACCTATGTCTGACATCCAATTATGTCCAGACATCCTAGTATAGCAAACAGGAAAGATGCCACAGATGTGGCAGGACATGAAACATGATAGTACACGAAATTTGCTACGTACAACATAATACAAGCTACAATTCTTTTGTTCTGTAATATTGAAAAGCACATTAATGGAAGGTAGGAGAAAATGTAAAATCATGAGCATAAATTAGTTACGAAAGCTACTACCATATTAAAATTGCTTCCTGCCTCATTTTAGTCATGCCATATTTGTGGCTGAAACGGTCAAAAACCCAAAAATGTAAAATACATCTATAGAGAGGACAGTAACAGGAAAGAAGAGTGAATGCAGTGAAAAGGATGTGCTTTTCTTAATTCGGTCATTATGCAATTTAGAGATATTCTTTTAAAAATGTACTAAAAGTGGTTGGTGGGAAGCACAATTTAGCACTTCCGGATGTGATTCAATTATAGTCATAAAAGGACAGACACATTACAACAAAATGCAGGTGCCTTCTGCTACACAGAAGTCCAGGAGACTTCATCTAGTTTATTGTTGTAACTGAGGGTATAACCTGACAATTTAATTTTCTCACTCCCAAGCATCACAAATAAGTTCTTACACAGTAAATGAAAATTTCACATTCCCACCATTTTTGTCTTTCTGAAAGTCAGCATATAAATGTGAGTTTCAAACCACAAAACTTCCCTTTCCTCAGAGTTAACCTAATAAAAAGCTAGACTTCTAAATAAGATTATAACCAATGCAAATATTGTTCAGTATATTTAACATTAATGTAATATTTACCTTCAGTAGTTTTACAGATTAAGGCAAGGAGCTTTGCATTATACTTTTCCAGACTTCAATGAACTCTGTTGCAAATATATGTAACATGAATCATGTTAACTTGAACCATTCTCATATGTCTTCTAAAATATTCTATCTCTACGTAATATATTAAAGAGATCAGGAGATTGAAAGATCTCTCCTTGCACTTCAGTAAATTTAAAGAAATCCTTTAAAAAGGACCAGAAAGAACTGTTCAATCACAAACAGCTTGAAATAGAGCAGTTTGTTAATCTATTAAAATCAAATTCTCAAGAACTTGTTCCATATGGATATGCTATTCCAGTGATGTGTTTACACATAAATATATATTACTTTTCAAGACATACTTTAGTTGTATGTTTTGTCGTAAGTGACTCCCAATAGCATTATTAAATATAAAACAATCATAAGGGGGATTAAAGAGTTTTACTCTCAAGACTGGGTTTAATAAAATGTATTATGATACAGTAAGTAGAAAATACTTCAATTTAGGAACTTAATACAAAGTCAAATCAAATTTTCACATTTTCCTCTACTTTTTAAACTACTAGAGATAAACCTGTAAGAGTCATAACTCAGTTTTAAAATTAGTGATAGTTGAAAGCTATACAAAAGATCTGGTAGTTTTAATTTTATACATCCCATCTCTACCTCAGGGAACTAGGGAAATGCATAGAAGTGTGCTGCATATTTAAAAGCCGCTGGGACCCTGAACAGGCCTCCAATTGCCTTGTTTGTTGCAATCTGTTTGTCAAACTATTAAAGATGTAAAATCCACACTGTATCCCCTACTGCATACGCAGAATTTCTGTCAGTTAAAACAACACCATTACAAGGAGAATGACATAATATCTAGTATCTCAACTTCTCTGTGTAAACTGAAGACAGAATTCTAGTCTCAGGCTTTTTAAAAACAAAATTAAGTGACCCTCATATTAAAAAAACATTTCCAATCCCGATTACCAAAAATATCCAACAAAATTTCAGATTTTAGCAAGGCTTGTATTAAAAATGCCTCTATGCTGATCCTCTATTATGACTACTATAATATAATTCTGGTCTGGTGTGAATCAATTTTCGACTCAGTTCTAAGAGTCTAACGCGTGGGTGTCCAACTTTGGTTTGTCTGGGCTTCACCGAGCGAAGAGAAATTTTCTTGGGCCATATGTAAAATATCTAATATAGTTAATGCAATCTAAGTTTAAAAACTGCAAAACTGTCTCATAATGTTTTAACAAAGTTTATCAATTTATGTCAGGACATATTCAAAGCCATCCTGGCACACTTGGTTGAACAAGGCCGCCAGGTCATGAACAAGACTGGACCATAGAAATTCTGTAACGTTTAAAAGCTAAAGAGCACCCTAGAATTCTATACATGGTAACCAGGAAAAGGAGGTATTAAAAAAATCTTTATCTACATATCTATGTCTGTGTCTCTCTCAACATATTTATGATATAGAAAATATGAGATTCTGGCGTCAGGTAGGGTGGTGAAGGCCTGTAACCCCAGCCACTGGGAGTGACACAAGAGGATCAATAGTATGAGATCAGCCTGGAGAACACAGTGGCATAAGAAGACTGCCTCAAATCCTCAAATTATCAACAAAGATGGGACAGAGAAGGGAGAACCGAGAATGAAGTACAGAGAGAAGGTCTTGGTTAAACCCCATAGTACAACAACAACAACAACAACGAAGAAGAAAAGAAAAAAAGAGGGAAAAGAGGAAGGAAGAATGGAAGGAAGGAAAAAAAAGCAGGAAGGAAAGAAAACAAGAAAAAGGAGAAGTAGGAACCTATTTCAACTGCAACTCTGTCAAGAGGAAGGCTTACCTCTTACCTTTCTTCTAGATAGTGACTTCAGTCCTAGGACATTACCTTGCTCTAAGTCAAGCAACCCAATCCCCAGACCAAGAACTGGTACTGACTTGTCCACTGTCTAAGGTGGGCTGCACAGGGGAAAGTGAGCCACAGGCCAGTGAGCTAAGATTCTTTTGTACGTACAGCTGCTCCCCATTGCTCTCATTAACACCCGAGCTCTGCCTTATGTCCAATGAGTGGCAGCATTAGATTCTCACAGAAGTGTGGAGTTTACTGTGAACTGTCACACAAGGGATACAGGCTGTGAGCTCCTTATGAGAATGTAATGCCTCACGATTTGAAGTGGAGCAGAGGTGGTGATTCTAGCATTGGGAAGTGGCTGCAAATACACATGAATGCAAGCAGAATAATTGGATTGTACAGACTAGAGTAATTCAATTGCTTGCAGACTGATATTAAAACCCTATCAGTGAGTGGCAAGTGTCAATTAAGTTGCATCTGGTGTCAGGTTTATAGTGGCAAGTGAGTTGAGGGCCTTCAATTGTACAGATGTGTCCAATGGCAGGGTTTATATCAGAATCCAAAACTTGTTTTAGCCTGCAGATGGTCTGCCCATTATTTCATTGCCGACTTCCATCAGGGCCTCTTTCCCATGCTGTGCACTTGGCTCAGGCAGCTTTGGTAACTGCAGAAGCTAACCCTAGTCAAAATGGGTGAAAAGCAAACATTCTGTGTAAAAGGAAAAAGATGAGATTGTCAACAAGACGAAAACTGCATTTAAAAGAATAAACCAAGAATCCAACTCAAATTATGGTTCATTGCAGCAGGTAATTCACATTTTCCAAGCCTCCTTGCATAATATGTGCAATTGACTATTCAACTATGAAACCTTGAAACGATGAAACTAGGAAACCTTCAAAACTGCTTTGCCAAAGGGAGATCAAGCACCCTGCATTCAAAAGGGGAAAAAAAAGTAAACACAAAGAATAAAAGTAATTATTGAAAGCCATGAATTCATTAAATGTGTCTGTACCGAGAACATCATTCCTAGTAGCTAACTGCATTGCTAAAGCTAAGAAGCTTTTTACGGCTGGTGAATAGTCAATTATGCCAGCTGTTAAGGTCATTTGCTCTGAATTTTTAGGAGCAGCCACAGTTCAAAAGGTGGCACGTGTTCCTCTGTTAGCCAGTACCATAACTAGCTGAACAGAAGAATAGCAGAGGACTTGAAGAAACAATTGTTAGGAAGGATTAATGAGTCACCATGGTATGCAATCCAGGCTGAGGAGTCCACTGCTAACAAGACAACAATGCTTGATTTTGTGTAGTAATATTTTGCAGGAGGATGCTCTTAAGGATATGTTAAGTGCATGTTTACCAGCAGCCAACATCAGAGCTGCAGAAATATTCAAGTCTTTGAATGATTACATATCCGGAAAGCTGAACTCATTAGTCATTTTGTGTCAGTATACCCAAAGATGGAGTGGTGGCCATGACTAAAGGGCTCTCTAGTTTCACTGCTCAGATCAAAGAGGTTGTTTCTGAGTGTGAGTCTATGCATTGTGCCACCTATGGAGAAATGCGGCCAAACTGAAAAATATCACCTCAATTCAACAATATTTTGTAAGATGAGATTGAAATTACCAGCTACATCAAACTTAATGTAAAACTGCTCCCCAAATAAACTCATCACTTAAAAATACTAGTGTAAGAAGGATCATCTTCCCAGGAGTTAGAATGTGGAAAGCTTAATTAGAGAATCACGACCTTAAATCTCTACTTTCGGAATGGAGTTGTTCAACCTGATACAGTCATTTCTACCAACTACGTTTAATCGGTGCTAGGAAGAGCACGGACTGAAGTTTTCTGACAATGAGTACTGAGGTAAAGAAATAAAGAAAAACAAACAAACAAACAAACAAACAAAAACGGGACAGGTAGAAATAGCTCTAGAATCTACTGAGGCATAATTTAGCTATACTTACAGGATAGCATTAAGTCAACAGGGTCTTTGGTGAGTACACTTTGACTTTCCTTTTCCTGACTTACACTTTTTGCCGTCTGTTCACCTGGGAAGAGGGTTCCATTTATTTGTGACTGTCTAATATTATCTGTACCCTTTAGAGACTGGAATTAATGCAACCTTTTCTACAACCTACAACTCTTCCAGAGTTAATTTCTGTCTTCTCCAATATCTGTAGAATTTTACCCAGTGTCATCTTTTCATATAAAGAATTTAGCTTTTCATCTGGGCTGTATGCTGTTTTTAGGATTAGATTTTATAAAATGTGAAAAACTCCAGAAGGCCTCCATAGGAATTACCTAAAAGAATGGCTTTTCTCTATTATGTTGAATATTGTTAACATTTTTAGTTGCATGATAAATAATTTGGTGAACAAAACAAAAAAACCTACTACTAAGTTTCACTGCATCATTTACTAATTTATTTTAAAGAATATGATTGTACTGTTCAAGTATTCTTTGATGGCCTCTGATGCAATATTCATATCACACTCAGATTGAAAGAGGAAACACTATTTAGATTCCCAGTAAGCAGTGAAATGAGACACAGCATTTAGACAATCAGCTTCTCAGTTTTTTGTATAGCTAAGGAACCAGCACTGACTTTCAAGTAACTGCACACCTATTTTTAAGGGGTCAAGTTTAGAATGCCTATTTCCTAGTTTAGCACTTGAGCACTTCATGTGCATATTAACTTACACCATTTTTTCCTAGAAAAAAATTAATTAATCATAAGGTAAAAAAATATTAACCAGACGAAGTGGTTGTATACAAACCTAAATTGTACAAGTCAGTTATTTCTTAGTTTCATTTCAATAAGTTTTTTCTAACTTTAGCATGTTAAGATTTAGTCACCTAAATTTCTCCTTTACTGTGGAATGATACAGAACAATATATAGAGCGTGGATACATATTCTCACATAAAGACTGTTTATCTTATCCCAATTACATGCTTATGCCCAAACTATTTAATGTCATTTCGCATTCATATGTCATTTCTCATTCATATGAAGTAACTTAAGTGGCAAACTCTGGAGAAGATGACGAGTTTGTGTCACCTGTGTGACAACTCAAAGACACTGGTGAAGACCGCCTAGAGAACTGTCTTGAGAATTCCCAGGTAACCATTGACTATAGAAAGAATGCTCAACTAGACTGTCTGGAAATATGGATTGTTTTTCTGGCTCTCATTTACAAAGGAACCTCATGTGGGATATTTCATCTCCCAGAAGTAACAAAGTAGATGAGGTTGAAACTTCATGGCTAATCAACAGGGGTAAGCCATAGTCACAGCACAGAAGAAACACATCTATACTGCATTAGCAAGATAGATGGGATTTGCCTCCAATGTTTTACCATATACAGTTTTAGGACTAAAAACAAAGTATAAAATATTTTTTTAAACTTAGGCCAAAAAAACGACGGAAGAAAAATATTTCCATTTACATACTGACATGATTCTACTGATCCACTACCAACAGGATGACAGTTTTTGTTTCTTGCAACCAAAATAGTTGAAATTATTCAGTATTCCTGGTTCTTAAAATTGTGTGTGATGAGCAAAGGGGCACGTTCAATATCTTTTTAGTTTATGTAGTTTAGAATGAGAAAAATCAAAATAATCCCATGATCAATAATTTTATTTTAAGTCATTAGGGAAGAAAAACAATGGTGATCACATCTCCTTCTGCTGGGTAACGATGTCAAACCAACAGTAAACACAGGGAACTATTATCATACTGGACAAAATTTTCCTAAGGCTTGAGAATTCACTAAAATAATAAGTGTCATATAACATGTGAAACCTGAACTGACTCAGTAGAAACCCAAAATAACTAGTATCCTACCCTCAGGCGGCCTAATTAGTCAAAGAGACTTCTAGAGCCATTTTACATGTAAAAATTTCTCCTTAAACCTAAACTTCCTGAAAAATATCTGAGTACCACTGAGGATTGTACCATTTAGCTGATAAGTGTTTTCAACCTGTTTCTCACAAACACACACACACACACACACACACACACACACACACACACACACACACACACTGACTTTTCATACCATTACTGGAAGCACCACAGAATGACCTAGGTTTAAATATGGCTCTGCAACTAAGCAGATACAGGATTGGGAGAATTGTTGTAACACCCCCGAGCCTAAGAAATTAACATGTAATGTATTTAATGTGACTAAATAGACTAGCTGGGTAGTAGTTTGTATCCAATAAACAGCTGCCTCTTTACCAGTCCTGACATTCTCATGATATAATTGTTTTGTTTCTAAATGAGCAAAGCTAAAGCCAGAAGTTTTTACATTTCGTGATACCGGGGAATGAATCCAGGGCCCTCACACTGAGTATCCCCAGACCTCTTATTTTTGAGATAGAGTTTTGGTACTTTGCTAAGCTGCCCAGGCTAGGATACGACTTGAGATCTTCCTGCTTCAACTTTTCAAAGTGCTGAGATTCCAGACATGTGCCACCATTTCCAACTTGGAAGATTTGCATTTAGAAATATATTCAGAGCCCCAGCACAACCAAAAATACTGCTCATTGTAGTCCTTATATGCCTGGAAAGAAAATTTATTTATTTATTTTGATTCTTTATTTATCCTCTATACCCTATGACTGCAATAAATATCTCCCTTTATTTGCTGAAACAGAGGACTACATGTGGCCAAATAAATTCCTCTAAAGAAATTTCTGTTATAGTCCTGTCTTATAAATTCCCTGCTCTATTTAACTGATACTGTTGTCTTCATTGATATTTTCTGCCTCTATTAATGTATTAACCACGAACTCAATTAAAGTGTTGTCTACTGGTACTCCTTACAGATCATTAATGAAATGTTAATTATAGTTCTAGCATTAGCAAAATCTAAATCTCTAACATAATGAAAGTACCTCTCCTATCATATTTTACTTTTAATCCTAAAGTCATTTCAAAGAAGTCTTACCTAATAAAATATCAATTTATTCTAAAATTGGCTTTTTAAATGTATGCTACCTTAAAGTTGTCCATCATAGTTAATTATCGGTAAGGAAATGCAAATAAATGCATGATGTTAAGTTATGCCAAAAGAGAAAACATCATAGTTTGTTCATCAAGTTTCTAATATGGATGGCATTTTATTGTTTGTATTTCCTGATCCATTCACATGTAAAGAAAATTCATGTTTTTATAGACACAAAATATATACACCACCCTCCTTACAAAACACAACAGTAACAGTTAAAATCTGAACTGAACTTCACTGTGGGACTGATGTTACATACAGAGGCCAATTCATAAATCACTGTACGGCCTCAATGATTTTCCTGCATTCCCCACTATGCTGATGCTATTACCCAGAGCAGTTGGCACTACGGGGGCACCCCATGAAGACAACCTAGAAAATGGCTCTACTTGGCTCACATGATAGCAGAGAAACTTTTAGTAGTGCCCTTGTGGCAATAATGTTCAGTAAAATGGACCAGACACAAAGATTTAGTACTGTATAGTGTCTCTCATATGAGATTGTCATAAATACATGTAGAAAAAGATCTTAATGCAAGAGAGGGTGGGAAGAGGGGTGACAGGCCGCTAGGAAAGGGAAGGGACACGAAGAGTGGGAGGGGGCAGAAGGGAAGGAAAAGAGGGAGGGAAAAAGTGGTCAAAAGTGACACACATGGGCACAGGTTCCCAAGGCGAATGTAATCAACATCTTACTGAACCTGTAGTACACTCATATTCAAATTTAAAAAATAATTTTAAAAAGAAGGTAACAGTACATGTTTTGTAATAGAGAATCGTCTATACTATAAAACATTATCCTTCTTGCTGCTGAATTGCCTTGCTGTTTCTCAAATGTTTCATTCCGATTCTTTTTTTTTCTGGGAAAATTTGCTTCCGTGGTTCTATTATTTCACTTGGTAAACAAAACTTTAAAGATATTGAAAAGGCAAATAACCAGTCACCATTATGATGAATGCATGTGAGCACAAGAACAATTACCTGAAGTACAACATTAATGAATATTGTATTTCACTTACTCATTTAAATTCTTAATCATTTCTTTTATTCAAAGATATATATACATTGTTCCTTTACTCAGGTTTCTAGTCACTTTGCTATTGCTGAGACGTAATATTCAACAATGACAACTTAAGAAAGAATAGGTTTAGTTTGGATCATAATTTCAGTGGGTTTAGTCCTCAGTTGGATTACTCCATGACAAGAGATGACAGAGCAAACTGGCAGGAGAGACTGCCTTCTAACTCACAATCCCAACGGCCTGATCCTTCAGTCAAGGCACCGCCCCCAAATATGATGCTCTTAAGGGACATTTTAGATCTGTAACACAGAGCTCAGGGCATATTTCTAGGTGCTGAGAGAAAGACAAGACTAACTGGCAGTTTCTGCATACAGATATAAAATCTTGTGGACAAATTAAGGCACATGCACACATATATATAGCAAGCCATTGCTTATTTAAAACTTGAATAACCTAAGTTCAAACAATATTTCTATTCATTTATATTTGAAGTTTTAAATGCAACATTTTAGATATAAAAAAGGGGTCAGTACAGAACATACACTGTATACATGTGACTAAAACTGCCAATATTAAATTTTAAAAATTATAGCAAAACACACACTGCTATTTCTCCCCTTAAAAATATCTCCCTTGCTTCCAACACACTTGTTCTTGACACTCTCTGAAGCAATTCTGGAAGTCCTCCTTCATGAGTGTCTCTAGATGCACTGTTCTGACTGCCTTGATGTCCTGGATACACCTTAAACATTGATCTTTCATTGTCATTTTGACTTTAGGGAAGAGCTAGAAGTTTCACAGCACCACATCTGGTGAAAAAACTAGATGAGACATACTGTAATGCTGTTATAAGCCTAACTTTCGGCTGAATGACACTGGACAATGTAATTCACCAAGCCATATTTTTGAGGCTATCTCTAAAGTCACTCACAAAAAAAAAAAAAAAATGACTTCCAGAACTGCTTTACAAATTGGCAAGAACCATGGGATAAATGTATTTAGACCAAAGGGGAGTATTTTGAAGGAAATCAATACAATGTGTCTTTTATGTAATATATTTTCTCATTCAAATAGTGGTCATGTATTTAGATCCTCTACATATCAGTCTGCTGCTAAATATTCTCTCTCTAATATGTGACCCAAGGTACATTTTGCACACAGTAATTGCTCAAGAAAATAATGAAATCTACTATTTTCTCTCAAATGCCATCTTCTTTTTTTATCTTGTTGCCCAACAAGTAGAAAAAAAAAAGTAGAATTTAAGCAGGAGGCATGGGGAATTTAATACGCTTTTATATTAGGAAAGGTTTGGTCTGAGTGGTATCAAACAGCAGGCATAAGATCAATCAATAGATGTTACAGAAATGGCAGATTTTGGTTCAAATTAAGAACTCTCTGGAGGTCACAGCCGTCTGAAAATATAGCTGGTTGTTTCAAGAGCAGCTAGGCCCTTGGCATTTTATTAGTTCTCAAACAAATCACAATGATTACTTGTCACAAAGTGTAGCATTGAACACAAGGAGAGGTATCAAGTTCTGAGTAAACAGATGACGCACAAGCAACACAGCACTCTGGTTAAGTGTACTAATTCAAGTCCCTGACTTCCTGAGTTCAAACCCCAGCTCTGCCACTAAGCTTTGTGACCATGAGCAGCTGTTCTGAATCACAAATTTCTCATGACAACAATTGAGGTTAATAGTTTCAAGCATATTGTAGTTATTAATAGGATTAAACAATTTAGTATTGTAAAACATTTAGAACAGTGCCTGACATGTGGCAAACACTACAAAAATGCATGTTAACAATTTACATTAATAGTAAGACTGTCTTAGTATTTATAGTTACAGACTATAATTATAGGTTTTTGTTGTTGTTGTTGTTGTTTTGTTTTTTGAGACAGGGTATCACTCTGTAGCCTAGGATGGTCTCGAACACACAATGCAGCCCAGACTAGCCTTGGACTCAGCAATCCTCCTGCCTCAGCCTCCAAAGTGCATGCTAGGATTATAGGCATGCATCACCACATCCGGTTTTATGTGGTACTGGAGATTCGAACCCAGGGCCTTGTGTCTTCTACACAAGCACTTTAACCACTGTGCCATTTCTCCAGCCTCTTTACAAAGTGTTTTTGAAGAATTATCCTACATGTTATCTTAGTTTGTCCTAATTTTTCATTATTCCCCAAATCTTGGGTCAGAGTTTAATGCTTATTTTTCCTGTCAGCTTCTGGAACTTGTGAACACTTCACTGTGCCACTTATCTCATTGGAAGTTATATCATAACTATGTGTGTGCTGGACTACACCCTCCCACAACATTGTGGAACACTCAAAACAGACATTTTGTTATTTTTCCCCCATTTGTCTGGGTAGTGTTCAAATACAAGAGAGTTTTCTGAATATGTCAATTCAACTGGTAGTTGCTGTACATAATGCTAACCATGGGAGAAACATCAGACTTCACAAATATTTTTATAGGCAATAAATATTTACTACCTTGATTATTATTGTCCTACAAAATTCAGAGAGATAAACATAATCCCCTACAATTCAAACCAGATAAACCGGGCTGGAGAAATAGCGCAGTGTTTAAATTGCTTGCCTAGCAAGCACTGTGCGAGGGCTAAGTACCGTAGTTCAATTCCCCAGCACCACATAAACTGGGCATGGTTGTGCACACCTGTACTACCGTCCTCAGGAGGCTGAGGCTGGCCGACTGTTCTGAGTCCAAGGCCAGCCTGGGCTACATAATGAGTTCAGAACTAGCCTGGACTACAGAGTGAGACGCCATCTCACAAAAAATTAAAATAAAAAAAATAACAGATAAACTTTAGGAAAAAATGTAAAATTACTTTCCAAGGTCATATACTTGGCAGAACAAGCACGTAACTCACTTATCTAAGTTTTGTGATCTTCCACGGTAGACAAAACCACTTCAAAAGAAGTTGTGTTACACTGTAGGCATGGTGTTTGTCAATATAGTATCTCTTGAGTGGCCACAGAAATGGTGTAGTGATTAATATATCACTGCAGCACTGCAAATGCGAAACAATGAGTGGTAAGAGGGGGCTTCTTCAGCATGAAATATGACAAAATACTCAGTCGATGAAAGTTCTAATAATTTAACAGTAAGCCAGTACACACTGTTTTGAAAGTAGGTAGAATGTAAATAATACATAAAAGAAATTCCTTGTAAACAAAATGAAAAATACTCAAGCATGTATAATAGTGTAAGGGTCAATCCAAGGGTCAGGTTTTTATTTGTTTTTTTGTTTTTACAAATTAACAACAAGGAGCAAAGTAGAAGAATGAGCTACTCAAAATATAGGCAGGTGAGGAGAGAACACTAGAAAACAAAATTGGTTAGAAATCAGAACATGAGTATTTTCTGTAGTAACTCTTCAGTTATGGTAAACTGCTAAGCCAAATAGAACTTAACTTTCAAGAATTCACTTGGTAAATGGATCTAAGTGATCCAAGTGCATTTCCTTCAGGAATGCCTGGGAGTAGAGAGCTAAGGGAGAACAAAGAACCTAATTTCTTAATAGGAACAGAGACAAATTTGAATCAGATTCTTCCAGGTGAGGAATCTATTCATGGAGACCTAAGTAGGGCAATGATCAAGCTTTCTCAGTTACATAAGTACTCCTCAACACAAATAAATCGGTGGGATCTGATTGTCCTAACAGTTACACATGAGAAGTGCCTAATACATGCTTTAGAGAATATTTTATTTACTAGGCAGAAATTAATAAGCTATGGTATGAGTTTTCCATTCCACTTAGTGAAATCAAGTCCTTAGTCCATTCAGTCACTACTTATAAAGATAAGAAATTTCATTAAAAAATCCCTTGTGGCCAAATTTATTTTTTGTATGTGAAGTTAAGAGGTTAATGGGACGTGTTAACAGGCAACTTGGTACTTGGCTTGTTCTATATATTTCTAAGGATTGTCCTTACCTGTCTTAAGAAGAGCACAAAGACCCCTCCAAAAATGCAACAAAAACAAGGATACTAGAAAAGCCAGTGGTAAGAGGCTAGCTCTTACAGGTTTTTCACTATAGCTCAAACCATCTGAAGTTTTAAGAAAAAAAGACAAAACACACTTATGGATTAAAATATTATGCAGAAAGAATATGTGACCAATGGCAAAGGTGAGCGACATTTACTACAATATTGAATTTGGATCAAGCCGATGAATTCCACTGCACTTCATACACCGCATTGTTATGATTTATAATTGAGAAACTGTGTGGTTTCTTAATATACACAAAGTTGGATAGAACAATCAATAATCTGCAAGTTAATTTATATTACAAATCAAATCTATGTACAGTCTAGGTGGCAGAATTTGGATAAGAAAATCAATTCTTTTACATGTGCATGTTTCTTGCCAAAAATATTTTTTGATTTGACAGCAGGTATTGGAAAGCTCATTCTTGTAGGTCGGCTATAGTTTGCAACCTCAAAGTAGCTTGTTCTATGCCAGGAATCTTAACTACAACAAGGAATGTGTCAAAAAAATAACTTCCATCACACTTTTGAAAAATCAACAAAAAATCACATATTGTGTATATTGTTTTGGCTCACAATCAGAATATCCTTTTTGACTGATGTGGCTAAGCACAGTAAGTTAAAAAAAAAAAAGGCAAAGCAGATTTAACATTTAAAAGTGTGTGTTGCTTTTAAAAATTTCTACCAAGTACCCCTAAAATTTAGAGTCTTTTTCTTGTTTTATACTTACTGAAAAAAAAAAACCCCACACAAATTGAAATGTGAGATGTTTTACCAGAGTGGAAGATTTTTTTGCTCTGTATTTCTTTCTAAATTTTCTTTTCTCCTTCTTTGCTTTACAAATAAAATAAGGGCGGAGAATTAATTACTCCAATAGAAAAGTTCCATGATATCTCACCAAAAAAATCATTTATTTGTAAGGACAGAGCATGGCTGCTTTATCTTACACAACTTTGAAGGGTTGCCCCAGCAGCTGTCCAGGCAGAGTTCCAGTAAGGGTGATGGCAATCGTTGCACTAATTCTCAGAAATCACACACAAAGAGAGCTCTAAGTGAGGGTGAATGAAACTTACACCTTCAAAGTCCATCATCGTAACAAATGCTGGCAACAGATTCTTAACAGACCAATTTAACTGAAATGAAAGAGAGCCAATATTTGTTCTTTCCAAGTTTTAGATAGAACCCTTTATTTAGAAATCAAAAGAACGTCTTACTTATATCATAAACTCCTTCAGGGCAAGTTTTATGAGTTATTCACTATTAGATCTCAGGGACCGAATAGTTTCTGGGTCACACAGCTACCTGTGAGCTAGGAGTAAATAAGAATGAAATAAACTATATATATACATATATATATGTATGTATGTATGTGTTTGTGTATGTATATATATATGTATGTGCGTGTATGTATGTATGTGTATGTATATATATATATATATATATATATATATATATATATATATTTCTTTTTTGTGTTTCTGGGGATTGAACCAAGAGCCGCACACATGCTAAATAGAAGTGCCATACCACAGAGCTACACCCTCAGCAATCGAATTCTATTTTGAATATAATACACATAGATTCTGTCCTTCTCTTGCTGGCTGCCCACTGTGTACTAGAGAAAGAAATACTCTGAGGATGAGGGGAAGGGAATGTCCAGTTGACTCAATATATACAAACATAAAATTCTCAAGCTCAATGTAACCATTGGGTATTGCATATATATACTAATAAAAAAAGAAAAAAGAGCTTTTGTTACATCTACATGTAATAGAACTTTAAAATAATGCACTTTAAGAAAGTTAAAAAGTAATAGTTGTGACAACAAAAGTCGGAGACATTTAATGATGTTGAGTATGTTACCCCAAATGCTGACTAACTTATGAATTGGCTAGTTAAAAATCAAATACAGAAATATTATTAGTAAATATCTAAATTAGCAGCATAATGGTCAAACACGTTATGAAGGTCAAAAAGGGCCTACACAATAGGCTTCCTGAATATTTCTCAGTGTTTAGTATTAATTTCTCCTTTGTAAACTATGTGTCAGTTGTATTGGCCTTCTTTGTTTTTCTAGAACATACTAAGATATTTGTCTTAAACGTTAAGTTTGAACAAGCTATTCACCCTACCCAAAATACTTTTATTTAAATCTTTGCATGGCTGAAGTCTTTGTATATTTTAAGGCAGAGTTCAAATGACATTTTGATTTTTTTTTAAAAGGCATATTTTACCCTCCCAAATTAAATTAGCATCTGCTCTTTGTTACATAACCGTGTTTGACTTTCCCTACAGATAATTAGCACTACTTAATACTGAATTCTTAACACTATTCTACCCTAAACTGAACTTTAAAGAGGGAAGAGGCCTTATTTATATCATTAATTTCTCTACCTGAAGAGCCTAGAACAGTGCAGGGAGCACAGAATACACAGATGTCCCTCACCTTTCAGCCAATAAGCCTACTGTAAGTTGAAAAGATCAAAAGCCAAAGATGTGTTTAATTCATGCAGCCTACTAAATATTAGAGTAGAGAGTGGAGAATATCTGTTGTTTTCTCTCATGGTTGCACGGATGCCTGGGAGCTGTGACTCACTGATTCTGCACAGCATCACAACAGGGTCAGATATATGTAGCATATATATAATCACTTCAAAAATGCACTGAAATTTAAAATTCACAATATGGTTTCCACTGACTACTGATTTTTCCCTTTAGTAAGGGCAACAAATACTTGGTTGAACCACCATGACTTGGAAATCATCTGTATTTCTCTGTCTTAACTGATATTTCTACTTCCAGTCACTATCTTTTCCATTCACTCTGCATGCCATTTATAGAGACATCTTACTAAGGTGTCACTCCTCTGGACACACAATGCCCCTGTTTGCACATGAGAGAGAGGAATATGCTCTATGTCAATCATCTCCAATATTGTCAGTTACCTCTTGTTTTGAAATTCTTACCCTTTACTAATCCAGAGGGATGAGAAATTAGAACAAAAATATGGGCATACTAATACTTGCAGAAGTTTATAACAATAACAAGGGCAGGATAAAATGACAACAGTATAAATTCATTTCTAAATACACGGAAGATTGACCAATGCTGAATTCCTGAAGGACAGGAGGTGTTGAGGGGAAAAAAAAAAAAACAACTTTCTTTTAAAACTTCTCTAAGACAAATTACCAACAACTATGTGCTGCAACAATGTCAGAGGCCAGTTCACATGTGTGTGCACCTCAGTGTGTATATATGTGCAATACTTAGGTTTCCCACCACTGAAACGCAGTAACTGACACCCATAGCTAAAACGAGTAAAGGTTTAATGCAGGTCCTGGTTTCATAGGATGCAGACCATGGTCAGCAAGAACACCAAGCGAGGAACACCAAGACAGGATGCCTTGGCAGAGCAGAGGCGCTCAGTTCACAGCACCATGAGGACAGAGCAGGGGAAACAGCCATGGGCTACATACAGTACCCAAGGTCATCTCTCCGTGACCCACACTGACATCCACGAAAGTCTGGTTACCTCTTGGGGATTTCCTAATCTAGTCAAGCTGACGTATCACAATTAATAGTCACTGTGTGAGAACAGAAATGAAGAGCCACTTTTGCTTCAATACAGTGCTCTTAGCACAGCATGGTGGGACACATGTGTAATCACAGCTCCTTGGGAGGCCAAAGCACAGGATGGGAGCTCAAGGCCATCCAGGGAAACTTAGAAAGACCCCTATCTCAAAATTAGACACAAAATAATCGCCAACCTCTGTGCACACTACATGTATTCATAGGCATATATCAAAGTATACAGTATATAGCCAGCTCAAGAACATGTGGAAATTTAAAATTCAAAATACAATTTCTAGTGTTACTGTTTTTGAAATTTTGTTAAATTTAAAGACAAAATCCTAAATTGAGTATTTCAATGGTTAGTGCTCAAACTTGAGAAGTCCTAGTTATCACTAAACAGATATGTGCCCCTGGAATTTCAGATATTTGAGATTTCACTGAATACTTGCTCAAAGAATTTCATAGCCTTTAATGCCCAAATTCTAAAAACATGAAACGCATAGCTTATAGCAATTATTTGTGATTTAACTGACAGCTTAATGGGGACATTTTGACTGATCTAGTAAGAGAGTCAGCTATGACAGAAGAAAGAAAATCTAATGTGGGCTATCTGAACAACTTATCTTTTAAAAATACCACTTGGAGCTACAGTATGTCTCCATGGTAAAGACTTGTCGAGCATGACAAGGCAATGTGTCCAATTCCTAGGATTACAGAGGAAGCATACCGTTACCACTCAGTGCTTTTACTCTGATTTATTGTTCTCATCCCTTTCTCTTGTCTGATTTGATACTACATACTTATTTTGTATGTGCAAAGAAGGACATTTTCAAGTTGTTACTGTTTTTTCTTTTTTTTAAAATCACTGAATCCCCAAGGGAAAATGATGGGGCCTTGCATACAGTAAGTACATGAGAAATCTTTGTCAAATGAATAGATTAACTCATTACCAGTATGAATAAAAATGTAGTATTACCAATCCTTATGAAATTAATTCAAGAGGATGTTAATTCAAAATTTAAAAATTTGATGTTTTTGAAGAACAAGGACGGATACACTACATAGAATTGGGCATGTAAGTATTTTTTAGAACTAAAAGGGAAAGTGAGTATCATCTAATATAATCCCTTTGTACTTAAATGTATTTATTTGCAAAAGCTGGAAGTACTATTTCATTTTACTGTGTTCAGAATAAATTAAAGCAGATATTTTTATTTTCTGTAAAGAGTATGAATATTAAAATACTAATTCCTGGTAATAGTAAGACTTAAATGAAAAACAATGACTTACAGGTGAAAATATGTAACAATTATTCACAAGTCCAGAGTTGGATGTATTAGTATTAGTGTTTTTATGTTTTGTTTTTGTTTTTGTTTTGTTTATTTGTTTTTGTATGTTGAGACAGGGCCTAGCTCTGTAGCCTAGGCTGGCTCTGAACTCACTATACAGCCCAGGCCAGACTTGGATACACGGCAGGTATTAGTATTATTAAAACACCATTATCTTGGCACTTCATGAACATATAAAGAATAACATATAAGCTGTGTGCAGAAAAACAAATAGTGGGCTGGAGGAATGGCACGGTGGTTAAAGTACTTGCCTTGCAAGTGCAATACTCTGAGTTCGATTCCCAAGCACTACATAAAGTTTGGTATGGTGGCTA
This sequence comes from Ctenodactylus gundi, assembly GCA_004027205.1. Lineage (NCBI taxonomy): Eukaryota > Metazoa > Chordata > Mammalia > Rodentia > Ctenodactylidae > Ctenodactylus > Ctenodactylus gundi. The sequence goes on along the minus strand of PVKB01000924.1, from coordinate 192,890 downwards.
ATATCTGTATTCCCAGTACTCAAGAGGCTGGGGGTCAGGAGGATTGCTGTGAGTCCTAGGTCACTGTGGGCTACATGTAGAAGTCAGGACCACCCTGGGCTACATAGGAGACACTGGAGAGAGAGAGAGAGAGAGAGAGAGAGAGAGAGAGAGAGAGAGAGAGAGAGAGAGAAGAAAATCTATGGCAATATGTCCCATATATAGTGTGATTAATAAAATTATAGAAGGCTTTCCTTAATTAACATATAAATAGTATAATTCTCATACTTCCTTTGCTATTTCAGGTACATGTATGTGCACGCACAGGGGCACATCTCCCCTCACCACTAATCAAAAAAATAATTGTCAGGTTTTTAAAAACTTGCAATTCAAAGACATGACCTTGCAATCAAAAACTAGATTCTCTGGCATTTAAAAAAGTCATCATTTTAACACCTAAACCGCCTGCAGGCAGCAGAGTTTCTTCTCTAAGACTAACCCATGATAGTTACATTTCATTTTTATTTGAAAAGACTGATCCAGTGTTTTTATAGCTCTCGATTAAGCTGTTTAAATAAAAAAAGTAAATGTTGAAATAGAAAATCACTGTAGTTAAGCTCTATGTAAACTAGTAATGGGCAAACCTCAGGTGGTTTAAATGTTCAGTTTGGATAAATACCTAAATCTATTTGAACTTTTTTTGCTGAAAAATTCCAGCTCCCAAAAGGTTAGCAGAGCTTTAGGTTTGCCACTGAATCTAATATAGCTTTACAAAAATACCCACACTCAATCCCTAGTTAATTGTAGAAACACCTTTGGAAAACAAAAAGTTAACAGAGTTGTTGAAATACAGAATGTACTTGGCATTTGGCTCGATTTGAGAGATGTCTAACTTGCAACTTTAAAATTCCACTCGGGGTGTAAATCCAGTAACACGCGAGACTGGAAACCGCACGCACTGGAAATGCAGTAAACCAATATAATTGTGAGCTACCCAACAGCCAGACATTTTAAACACCTATAGCTAAGCAGGCTGAAGATGCGCGAAGTAAACATGCATTTTCACCTCTCCTCCGAGTTCAATCTTGTTCATCTTTCAGCTCACAGCTCAAGCACTCATCCTCTCAAGGGAGTCCTGCTGTGGCACTAGAAATCTTTCTCATACTGCCTGCCCGTCAGGGCTGCGTATATAGCTGCTTAATTAAAAATCGCCACAAAGGTATTCCAACTTTCCTGGTTTTGTTCACCACTGTATTGCAAACACATAGTGTAGTATGAATATGTAGCACAAAGTGAACAACCAGTAAGTACTTGTGCGACAGAGGAAACCTTATATTATTAACTAGGTCAGAATGTGAAAAAAAAATACATCTCCTAAACCTCTTGGAATGTCTGAAGTTAGTGTCTTTTTGTATGCTAGTGAGTTAACTGATGGGGACCTGCCACAGAAATATCAGATATACTCGGTTGACATTTTTAGCTCCATTCCTCAACTTTTGAGGAAGGGAGAGCAGCAGAAGAAATGTTGAAATGGACACTAATGGACGATTTAGGCCTCCGTAAAAACCTTCAGACTCCAGGGATGGGAAAATTTCTTGAAAGGATAATTGAATACATGCCGGTTCTGAATGATGCTGTCTGGAGAGGGCATGGTAGCTCTATGACCCTTTCTACATACCTTTGTGCATCTCTTTACTTGAGGCCTTTATAATACATCAGCAAGCATTAAGTGTTTCCTTGAATTTTTTAAGCAATTTAAATAAATTGGCCGAACCTAAGGAAAGATGTGAAAACCATGATTTATAGCTGGTGGTAAGAAGCACAGGTAAAACCATCTCTGATTTTTGACTGTCATCTAAATTGAAGGGCGCTAAGTCACAGTCTTGGGACTGAACCCTTAATTTCTGGAATCTGATGCTCTCTCTCCAGGGAAACAGTGTCAGAACTGAATTGAAATAGCAGACATCTAGCTGGTATCTCCTGCTGCAAAACTGCTTTATTGCTGCTGGGGAAAAATCCCCACACTTTTTAGGGCCACAGACATATTCTGTGTCAATTGCAGTATGAAAAACATAGGTCAGAAAGTTGTTTTGTTTTTCCATAAAACATAATTAATATAATGGCTTTCATTTAGAATATTTCAGACTAGACATAAGTAGTTCTATTTAAAATGTAAAATATCACATAAATACAATTTTTGCAATTATAATACAAGTACAAATTATAGGGCAGTTGAATGCATTCTTGAAAGCAAAGAAACACTATCTGCCTCACTGGACAAATAAATGTGCATTTCTTTTCCAATACTGGAAATAACTGATAGTAGCTGGCAGGTGGTAGGTGATTCCCCTCTTAGAGAAAACATTAAGTGGTGACTGGAAACACAGATAAATAGAAGAATTGCTTGCTTTTCAGCAATTCACACCCCAACAAATACTCCTAAAACATTTCAGGCCAGTATTTTTAATCATTTGGAGAACTTAATTTACATTCTTTCCTAGATACTGGAAAGTTGTTTTTTTTTTTCTTTTTCAAAAACGGGGTCTCACTCTGTAGCCCAGGCTGGTCCTGAACTCCTATGGAGTTCAGGCTGGTCTAGGATTCACAGCAATCCTCCTGCTTCAGCCTCCCACGTGCTGGGATTACAGGCTTGTGGCACCACACGTGGCTTCTGTGGTGCTTGGGAATCGAACTCAGGTACCTAGTGCTTCCTAGGCAAGTGTGTTAACTGCTGAGCCATTCCTCCAGCTCAATACTAACATGTATTGTCACTGCTTCCATCCAACAGGTCCACTTATTTCTTAAAAATTTTTTGATATCTACTGACTTAAGAGTTTACATCCGTATCTGTAACTTTCCACAAAATCTCCTCAGATGCCTTTCCCTGTTCTGAACTACTACGAACACAACGTATGTGAGCATACTCACTGAAAACCTCTACAAATGTGTTATGTTCATTTCATACATGCATTTTCTGTCATGATTAATGCATTCATCATACTCATTTCTTGAAGTCTTTAGGTATATTGTTCTGTTTCCTAACTTCAAATGTTTCTGAAATGAAAGTGTCATGTTTTATTAATATTTGTCTATCTCAGAGTCCTAAATCTTTGTGGGCAGGCCTCTGCAAGCATTACAAGAATGTCTAAATATGTGTGTGGGCTAAAGGGAAATGTAACATACAGCAGAAGGCAACATATGTGGCAATTATGTACTTACACATGAATGCTCAGATGACCTAACATAAATACTCCATCATATGGCATCTTGATGCCTTTCACCAGTTAATTCTCAACATGCTCTATGAGCTTAAATAACTTGATCTCATATTGTAGGAATCACTGAGTGAAAAATTTAGGAGTAAAACTTGTCTGTAAATTTTAAAAGTCTATAAAGTCTATATTGACTATTTCAAGTCTTATATTCTAAATTTTTCTTCAATCCAGTTTAGTGGGTTCCTTGAATGACTTTCTTCCCCAGGGCAGGGGATCAAGCCTAGGCCTCACCACATGCCATGCAAGTATTCTACCATGGAACCGCTCAGCTGAGCTGTACCCAAAGCATGGAAACCATCAATATTCACCGACTACACATGTAATGCCTGAAAGGTTTTGTTTCAATAAAGACGTTAAATACAAATTTTAAAGTGAGGTAGAAAAAAAATTTTAAATGACCTATGAAAGATGCACCCAAATGTTTTTTTTATCTATGACCTTGAAATAAACTTTCAGTCGAGGGAAAATGTTGAATTCAATCCCTCACCAGACACACACTGAGCCCTACTATGTGGTAACAGTCACCACCGGAATGCAAAACATGATCATCCCCAAGCCGCCATAATAAACGTCGTGCGCACAGATTGCATTTCAGCAGGAGCTCAAGTCTGCCTGCTCCGTGAACTGGTGTCCAAGCTCAATCTCTTCTGCCTTAACCTTTAAACCATCTATAACAAGGACACACAACTAAGCACCATCCTTGTATTGTCGTATTTCCCAGATATGTGTTCCTAACTAAATCATTACCTCTTTTGGAGAGCAGAGAATATTCTGCACTTTCGTTTTCTGCCTGTGTTTCAGGGCATCTAGGGATTGAGGTAGCTGATTAGCAAGGATCTGGCAACTGACTAGTAAAAAGATGGAAAGAAACTAATTTGTGAACTGAGCGAAACTGTTTGTGTACCTACACGTTAATTACCTGTGCTAAGGGAGATAGTTATTTCAAAACAAAATATAAGATACAACTCATTTTGATTTGATTGTGGATGCATCTAAACAGATAACTATTCATCTGGGTCTCTTGGTTGACTTGTCAATACACTTCCTTAAAAACTGATGTTGCAATATTCTCAACTATAGCCAAACCCTGAATGTGGTCTCACCAACTAAAAAGATGATAAACACAGAAACTCTCTATTTCATTTTTTAGCGTGTACTACACTCATTGACCAATTAAATTCACTCTTACTGTTTGTCGCTATATTCTCTCTGTAAGCTTGACATCTCTTAGTAATTCTTCTTTGAAATCAGAAAACATACTTTAATATTATTTGTTCCACAGAATTTAGAATACTATCTTGCATGGAATATGCAAGAATCTTCCGGTTCTGTTTACTGTCTCATTCTCTTTTCTCTCAATGTGAAGAAGGGCAGAAATTCACTTTGCACTGAACATGTTGCTATTCCTTGAATAATGATATTTACTACATTTGAAGAATGTATCTTATCTCTATCACCTTTAAAATGAATAAAATCATTACAACTTTGATTTAAAAACATACAAAATGAAGCAGAACAAAATCAGCTTTCTAGAAAGCTACTTGTTCATAAAGAACATTTTTCTGAAGGGAAATAATTTATTTCCCTTTTAGGAGATTTATGGCAGACAGAATGATGAGTAAATGACACTTTGAATATTGCTTTTCCATTTTCCAAAGCAGGTAAAAAATCATCGTTATACCTTATCCTAATAACAATAACTCTGAGGTACATAGGCACATACTACTTTCTCAGCTTTACAAAAGGTCTAAAAGAAACTTGTCCTAAAATCAAAAAAAAAAAAAAAAAAAAAAAAAAAAAACTACAGTTGAAGTTTAGGTCCACTGATTTCCTGCCCAAATTATCTTCTTATTCAGATTAAAATATACTTTGCATTTGTAAGGACATTGACATTTGAATGTCCTTTTTTATAAGGATGGGATAAACAATGTGGACTACATTTTTCTCAGTGTGCAGAATGGAATGAGATCTCTTTACTTTCTTAGTCAGGCTCATGGGAAAAGAAGGAAGACAGCAGTAAGGAAACAGAGCTACTGTGCATAAAATTATTAACCCACTAGGAGATAAGAAAAAGTCATTTAGTAAATATTTGCTTGTCATGGGGTAAAGAAGGGAAGATATCTTTGCACAAGAACCATTTTTATCTACTATTCACGCCTTTTCTCTTCTTACACACAAGTGATGACCAGATGCTACTGTCCTTCTCATTGATGAACTCTAGAAAAAGCTTGTGTATATTTTCCATTCTCAACATTAGCGAGTCCCTCAGAGTAAATGAGTAGCTGAGATGTAATCCTCAAGATGACTACAGCTCTAAATATACAGGTTATGAGGTATGTGGTATGTGTATGTGCTATTGTCAAAATTTAGTGGGGTAATGTTCAATAATGTTAGTCATCTATTTCTTTCAATTTCCACCCTAATGAGCGAGGACAACATAACACAAGCAACACAAGAAAGAGCATCATTACATGTGACCAAAAATACTGACTCATTTATGCATGTTTTCAGTCTTTGCCACGTAAAATGATTTCAATTCCTTTACATTGAGGTTTAAGCCAGAAGAAAAGAACAGGGAATGTTCAATGAGAAGCTAAGGTTACTTGCCATGCTTCTCATGAGTTGTATCTGAAACAGATTTTACCTGGAAATTAACAGACAGGCTTCTATAAGAGAAAGATGCATAGATGCCTTTGTACACTATGAAAACACTGTATAATTAAAATTTTGCTGTAAGATTATATTTTAAGCATTACACTAACATCAATATCATTGCCTGCAAACTAGGAGTGTTTAACATACCTTAGATGCCCTTCAGAATGTAAAAGTTTTAATAAATTTTAAAGCCAAAGGAATTAGATTTATTGTAAATATCAAAATGGCTTTATGTGTATACATATGAATATGTGCATGCATACATAACACATACACAAAAGCAACCATATTGAATAGCTGATTTTTTTCAAATTTATTTTTGTATAATTTCTACTTGAAGTAAATGAACTCCAGTCATAGGCTTTTAATCTCTTAAAATTTAGTTTCTGGTGAGAATGATGAGATTTATCACACTGAGGGTACATCAACTCTTTCAGACGAATTAAGTCATGCTTTATGTTGTGAAAAAGATGATTTTCCAGATGAGTCTCCCGTGGTCTGAGAGGGTTTATGCACCCTTTACCCAAGCAATATAATCTTTTCTCACCATTAGCATCACACACCAAATGCCTATTAACTGCTTGAGCAATGTTTGAAAAATGTAGCTCCTAACCTGTGAAATTCCAGGGCAAATTTCAAATAAGTAAGATTCTACAATTAGAAATTTTTTGTTCTAATAAACCCTAACCACATATGCGGCATCCAGGCAGATTCTTAGAAAGTTAATTTCTAGGTAGAGTTTGCAAAGAAATAACATTTGAAACCTGCATTGTTTGTATGCAACTATGTATGTATGTACATTTGTAAGATACGTTGTTGTTATGAAGTACAGGCTGGCCTAGAACTGGAGGTTTTCCTGCCTCAGACTTCCAAATGCTAGGATTACAGATTTGTGCTACCATACCTGGCAACATTTGTACTTTACATCAAAAATTTGGAACAAGTTCGACCCCTTCATTTTGGCAAATTGAGGTCATGCTAGAGTAACAAGCTAATGTACTATTTTTAATTGTCTGAGCGCAAAGTTAAATGTCATTATGCAATCGACTCTAACATATGCAAATAAACTCTTATTAAATACTTAACTTTCCCCAGGGCATCCTATGGGCCTGTCTCAGTGCTGGAAGACAGAAGGTCCGGGGTGTGAAGGAGAAGTGAAAAGTGATCAAGATACAACATATCAACACACCAATTCCCCAAGCTGAATGTCATCATAGGTATGACACACATCTAATAAAAATAATAAAATGGAAAAGATGAGTAAGAATCCATATTTCAAAACAGTTAATAACTGAGAGCACAAAACAGACTTGTACATAAACAGAAAAGAGGCAAGTGAACTAGGATCATAATCAAACTAATGACTATCAGAATAAAAGGGTAGAGAAATTGATTTTCATTGTTATGATTAGGGAAGGCTTTCTTGAGGACATGGTGTAAATGAGCAACTAATTTTTAAGTTTGTTTACAATCTTCAAAAAGAACATTTTTCCCATTTGAAAAAGACTGAAAAGGAAGCAGTAAAATAATTTCACAGGGAACAACCATGTCATTCATCTCAGACTGATGAACCTTTCCAAACATAAAAGCAGTACAGCGCTATTGTTAGGAACACAGACCTGAAGTCCTAAAGATCTAAATCTGAATCATGACCCTCAGTAACCGTGCTTATTACTTATGTGATCTCAAACATATGGCTGAATTTCCTTAGCTTTCTTAAAAGGAGCCTAATTAAAATGAAGCTAATTATAGATTTACTTTCTACCACTGCTTTGGATATAGTCTGAAGTGGAGAAAATATGCACAAACGTATAGGCCGAACATTCCTAATCTAAAATCTGAAATGCTCTAAAATCTAAAACATATTGTGTGTTGACATGACGCCACAAATGGAAGATTCTGCACCCAACCTTGCATGATGGTGTTAGGTAGGAGAATAGATTGGGAGAGGTAGGCAGGACAAAGACAGGGTGTTCCACAGGCCAGGGGAGCAGAAGCGAAATCAAGGTGGAGCCAAGGTCTCAGTCGAGGCCCAGGCCCCTCTGAACAATAAAGGAAAAAGCTAAGACAAGCAGCTTACCCTCCTCCTCCCAGTTTATTCTAGAAGCCCTAAGGTAACTAGTGGGCTGACTATCTCCTACAACCCCCACCACCGGAAGACTGCTAGCAACCAACGGAGCAAAACCTTCGTGAAGGGCTCAAGTCTCATGTCCCCTCAGGACACTCACTGAGAACCTCTCGACCTCTCCTCCAGAGCTTTGCTTTCTCAATAAACCTCTTCTTGTTTAAATCTTCCATGTGAACTCCGACTGATTATTCTTAATCATAGAGAGAGTTCCTGAATCCAGACATCAGGAAACACAAGCAGTAACAATGGGTTGCTATTACAAGAGTATTAAAAATATTCTGTAAGATTATAGTCAATGTGCATAAAATATATATGAAACATAAGTGAATTGCATATTCAGACTTGTGTCTCATTCCCAGTATGTGTATGCAAGTATTCCAAATTCTGAAAAAAATGAAATATGAAACACCTCTAGTCCCAAGCATTTCAAGTTATGGATACTCTGTGAGTGTGTGGGGGGTGTATCTATCTATCTATCTATCTATCTATCTATCTATCTATCTATCTATCCTTCTAGATCAGTTGCTGGCACATGATACTTACAAAGCAGTTAAAGACACTTTTTAACGTCTGAGACCCCTTTTCTGACTAGGCCTTACTATTAGGCCTTGTCTTTGGCCCTAATTATTCTAATTTTAGCAAGAATTCTACTGGGTCAATTTAGTGAAAATTCCCCATCTCTGGTATCTAATTCCTTGCCATATCTGATTAAATTCCTCCATCCCTACCTTCTAATTCTTCTTACCCCAGCAGCCTGTGGCAAAATTCCTATCCAGTCAGCTCAGCCAGAATTTCCCTTGTCCTCCTTATCTTCCCTACTAATTGTCCTCTACCCTGTTCCATACTAAAAATCCCTGTTTGTCCGTAGGTTGGGAATGTAACAGCTATACATGCAGGATTCTCTTCTCCTCGATTTATAGTTCCTTAATAAAATTTATGTTCTCTAGGAGGCTGAGGGAAGAGAATCAAGAATATGAGTGTAAGCTGGGCAAATGAGCGACTTTGCGAGACTCAATATTAAAAAAAAGTAAATTAAAACATTTACCTTCACTGCTTAAATTTCTGTCCAGCTATGTTTTCCTTCTATAACAGCTATTATCATGATTATCTTAGTCATTTTTACTTGTATCATGAATGGTTATTCCTCCAATTCAGCTTCAAAGTACAACTAATTGAGCTAAAAATTACCAACAATATAAAGATTGCATATTTTAAATAATGCTAAGAATCTTTTCCTAAGACAGTATTTCACTATGTGGTTTTTGAAAAAAGGTGTTTTCCAATATATACATTAACTCCATCGTTGACCATGCTTGCCCCCCCCCTCCCAAATAGTCTTGCTTTGAAGTTTCCAATTTCCTAAGTTTGAGACTAGTGGCCAATAAAAGGTGACACAGTGTGCAGATTGCACACTTCCTTGCAGTCTATTCTGAAGTTGTGGGTTTTTCTTCAGGAGCCAGAAAGACCTGGGTTAGTATATGCACACAGCAACAAAAAGAAAAACAAACAACCTCTCTTTTGAGATCATTATATGATATTTACTTTACAAAGAGTATCGATTATCATTACACTAGAATCCTGATCATTGCTGGCATGTTCTCAAAGGAGATATTATTAGGGGTTGCATAATACTTATTTTTTTTTCCACAGATTTAAAATTATTTCCCAAACAAATAATTGTGGAATACATATGCACACAATAGCAGTTGGCGGAGCCCCCAACACTGTTGTGAATTTTCGGGGAAGGGCAAAGAGCTTCCCCAGTAAGCTGATTTGTAACCACTTTCAATGACTCTCCCTCACACTATGAGGAAATCCCATGTGTTGATAGTTTGTTAACAGGGTGTTAATGCCATTAACATTCTGTCAGCTCTTCTTGTCAATGTGTTAATGGTGCTCCTGCTGCTCAGTCACTCTCTGTCCTCCAGTGGGGAAATGATTTAGCCAGCAGTCAATCAAAAAGCTAAGCTGATTTGGGGCAACAGACAGCACTGTCATTAAAAAAACCTCTGTGAGTAAATGTAAGAAATTTGTCAACAGGGTATAAGCAATAAGGTCAACATTGTGGTTAATGTGCTTTTGTAGACAGCCTAAGATGTTCAGGACAGAACACAACATGTATTTAAAAGTCTAAGGAGCTCCCTTTTAAGAATTGGCTCCTTTCTGTCAGAAAAAGCAAGGCAGAGAAAGTAAAATAATGCTGTGATTTAGAAGGAGTGGGAGAAAAGACGAAAAGAAAGAACAGATGTTAGAATTTAGAATGTATGATCCCAAAGTATGGTAACGTGGCATGCTGAGTCTTTCGAGTTGAAAGAGAACAGAAGGAAGGACCACAGAAACAGGAAGTTTTCTCTGACCTATAGCCTTTCTTCCTGGATGTGGGCCTTAAAAACTAGAGATCTCCTGCTGTCAAGCTGTAAAACATAGGAGGCCACTCTCTGAGCAACAACCCCTTCACTGAAGATGCAACCAACAGTGTCCTACCCCATGCCCAAAGAGGAAGAGGGGACAAAAATGCTATACAAAGGCACCTGAGAGAATCTTGGAAAATTAGATTCTACTAGTTTATTAACATTAGATCATACTAGTCTTTAACCAATTTTCTTTCTCCACAATTATCCAAGTCTTTCACCAGATGTAGCATAAGTTTCTTGAAGACGCTTCGTCCATCACACACACACACACACACACACACACACACACACACACATACAATTTGGATAAGTAAACTTGGTAGTCTTTTTCATGTTAATCTGTCATCAGACTTGCGAAAAGTGAGGAAAAGATGCTATTTTTTTCTTTCCTACAATAGAGAAACACTTTCACAGTCACACTATTGGCCAACAAGAAAAAAGCTGCATATCATGCCAATGTCACATACAAGGACAAATCAAGGAGAAGACTTACAATTGGCTGGAAGTCCACTTTTGGTGCTACCTACCACTTCTACTAAGCACGGGTTCTTTTACAAAGAGCAGAAACCTGATGTGATTCTGAACCTGACTGTACCAATATTTGAAGGAGGTGCCAAACACAGACATAGACTACAGAATTTCAGATAAAATTCTATTAAAAATAAAAAGAGTGAATCCCTAAGATGTATGAATTAAAAACATGGGACTATACCAAATAACTTCATGATTTATTAAAGTTAATCCAACACATGCTCACTACGATGACATGGGGACAACTGCTCAATTTTATCATCAGACAAAGAAAATATTCTCAGTTAAGAAACAGGATCATTTTTAAATAGTCAAGTACATAAAACTAAGCACTATCTGGCAAATAATAAGCATTCAGTAAAAGAGAGTGATTACTATGCACATTACTCACTAAAATGAGAAAACATTTTATGATATCATGATTTAATCACTGTATGATTAAGTTAAAATCTGCAATAGTAGAATTGTGATGAACATTAGCATGAAGAATACATATGGAACCTGACTTACTGTTTAATGTGAATACTTTAGTTTTATAATGACGCAAATCTGTGTGTACAAGCTCAATAGAAACTGCACATCAGATAAAAAATTCCCTGGTCTAGCAATATCTGGTGCTACCCTCTCTCATGCAATACTAGCTGGTCCCAGCTTTCATTCAGCCAGGTTGTTATGAGCCTAACCAACCAAGTCTACAGTGTGCTGTGTTGTGTGTTTTCTAGATACATGTACTCAATAATTTACATGAGATACTCAACATTTTATTATAAAGTAAGCCTATAGAAAGATTTGTGTCCAAATATAAACTAATTAACCATTTTGTCAATAATTAAGTTAGGTTTGGCCAAACTGTGATATTTGGTAGGTTAGGTATATTATCAGCATCTGGTATCTTCATGAGCTTAACTAAATGTAATCTCATCCAAAATTGAGTAATATCTGTATTAAGAATGTTGATTTATCCAAAAATTAGTCTATTAGTACTAATTTTACATTATATATATATATATATATATGTTTGAGTAATGTATGTTACAGTATATATATTACGTCCAGTATAGATCATTCCCCTCAATTCTAGCACTGATGCCTTGTGAATTATGCTTTTTATTTTAAACCCACTAGTTTAGCTTTGCTGTGTTTACTCCTGGAGTGCTAGAAATGCTACACCCAAATATGTCACGTTGTTGCCTTTCCTTGTTTTTGATGCTACAATAAAATACCTTAGACTAGGCAGGTAATTTATAAATAATAGGAGTTTCTTATAGACTTGGAGGCTGTGAGGTTCAAGATCAAGGCACCAGTTGAATCACTGTCTAGTGGGTGTAGCTTGTGTTTTCTTGCCTCGTTCTCACATGGCAGAAGTGGGATAGAATAGCGGCATCTTGCTCTGTTGCCCTCTTAACAAAGCCACTGAGGATGGTAGAGCCTTCCTGACCTACACACCTGCTAAAGGCTCTACACTCTTATACTGTTACACTGGAGATTAAGTTTTTGTATAAATTTTGAAGGAGACAATAACATTCAAATTTAGCACTTGGTATACTGAGTATCTTAAAACGAAGGAAACTGAGGTATATTGCAGAGGTTGGAGGGTCACTCTAACTTTCTCACACTCATTATCCTGTGAAGTCGATCACAGAAATTACAATTCCCATCAACCACAGTTCCAAAAGCAGCTCAAAATCTACATAGGATTTTTTTTTTCCATTTTCACTGGTGTCATAAAGAACAGCCAAGAAAACACGAGCAGACCTTTTGCCAAGCTCTTCTCTGCATCCACTCTTCCCAGTTTATCAGCACCGGATCCTACTCTTTGGTCCTCCCGTCATACTCTCGCACAACTGGTCACAAAAATAGATTTTCCCCATTTCTTTTGGTCTTCACATAGGAAAGCTTCTATGTCATGTAAAACTAGCACTAATTAAATATACATACTTTTCTTTTGTTAGTCTTCTCATGAGCCAGGGCACTTGCAATGAATGGTGAAGAAAGAAGTCTTTTTTATATTACCTATTCGGAGTCAAAATGAAGAACAAATTTTGGGGGAAAAAAGAAGAGAGAAGAAAATGACAAATTTTCTTCTAAAACCCGTAGCTTCTGAAAACAGAAAACAGCCAAGGCAACTCATTTAAAAAGGAGTTTTTATTTCCCTATTTTTTTTTTTGGTCAGTTTTTCAAACATTTAGTTTTAAATGTGTTGGTCATCACTTCTTCACTTCTAAAACTAATTACCCTTTTTTCATAGGTATGCTCCATAAAGATGATTCAATATAACCTAAGTTCACGAGATTTATATGATGAAAACTTTTCTAAATGCCACCACTTGACAGTATCATTTTGGATGTGCTAAACAGTAGTGCAGACCAAATAATCACCATTATCTATAGCAGAAATTACACATATATACCAAGTGTCTATACCTCATTCTAGGTGATGAAAATTGTTGTGAGCATTTGGTAATTAACAGATCACGTATGATTTCTGTTGTGGGGACAGTAAGACAGCATATAAATGCCAGGCTGTTTTGTTGTATGCACTGCTGTATTTTAAACATCTGGCAATGTCTCTAAGTATTCCATCACTATGGTGAAATAGTAAGGGTAAACATCAGGTGTTACTCCACAGAGCTCAACTTTGGCACTTGGCGAAAATTTAACCTGCATATTCAGTTACTCTCTGGCCATCATACCATTTTTACTAACCATAGCCCTGTTGATGTCTGAAAGACCAAAGGAATAGGGGTGCTACGCTGAACTCAGTCTTTATTCAGAAAGAGATATTTAAATAGGGAAAATTACTCTGCAGACCATCAGCTCATATGTTTGCCTGTAGTTATTTTAAAGGGTTAGTGACCTGAAACAAAACAATTTATTGGTGGGGGATAGAAACATTGTAAAGATCATCTAATGCAAAGAATTCTATACCAGAAATGTAAATATAATTCTAGTTCTTAAACAGTATCAAGTATACTACAATAAAACTTTTCCTCTCTATCCTAATGGCCAGCGGGTAGAAACAATATTAAGTAAGCATCAGAACTCACATAACATAAACATGGTGATCACATACTTTGTCTTTTTCTGGAAAATGGCAACTCTCAAATGGGTGTCAAAGGAGTCTTTGAAAGCACAAATAACCGAAGTGCTATTTTTATTGCTATAATTCTTTAATTACAGTTTTTTACCAACTCACTCAACACTCTTTTCTTTGAAATAAATTACTCTATGTTTTTTTTTAATGTGATGTGCAAAGTTACAGCTCCATACATTTTAATACACTTTTCAATCCTCTTGTGAACAAATAGTCACACTTTGGTGACACTTAAATGAAAAACAGCCGCTCATCTGTAACACAGATACAGAAGGCTCCGGATTTTCATTTTAGAGTGCTTAATTACCTGTATAAAGAGACAAATAAAATAAGGAGCCCAGACCAAGTCCACGAGGGTTTGAAATTACTTTTCTTTCTCTAAATGAGCAACAAAGACTCGGTGTTACAAGCTGTTATGTGGCCATAAGCCAAATGGAGAAGAAAATGTTCAAAAGAACAGGGGCATCAAAATGAGATTCAAATATATGAGGCAAGAACTAAAATCAAAAGGTTAAAAAAATAGGTTGTGGTCCCAGCCAGAAGATAATACATTGCAATGAAAAAACTATAATCAGCACTAAAATGGAACTTCCAAAATTAAGCGCCCCAATGTGGCCAATTACGTAACCCATAGTTATTTTTCAGGATTCCCTGCCTCCTATCACTCACAAATTTATGTTTCCAAAACTCTTACTCATGAAGGTACTGAGCAGCACTAAAGGGTCACACCAAACACAATTACTAATTCATGCATAAAAATACTGAAGGGGAAATAATTTTTTACGTAAATCTAAATTGCCATTCTCAAGTGACTTGGATTCAGCACTGTACCTTCAAAGTTGGGCAGAAAGAAAATGTATCAGAGAAGAAAAAGGCAGAGATTTAACGTTGAAGCAAGGTGACTCCCACATTGTTGTAGAAGGAATTTACTTATTATCAGATACAGAACTTATAATATCAATCTACAGCTCAAGACATTTACTTAAACCCAGAGGAGGAAGATACGGTTTTAAATTCTAAAAGCCAAAAAAGGGGAAAAAAGTCATATGTAGTATAGTTGATCTTTAGATACCAGCTTTAATATTAAATAATTCATGCTAAATGAGACTTCTCTGGTTTCCTTTCATATGTATCTGTAATTGGTATGAGTACAGAGCATGTAAAATAGAGATTTCAAAAATGTTTGTCTGTAATAATTGTTTTACATATGTGAATATATCATTTACTGATCAGTTCATCTAACCATCCATGCATCTGTCCTTCATAATGTGCTCAGTTTACTGATATAAAATCACCCTCTTACTGCCCTTCTAAATGCACATGTGCTCTTTGAAAGTGCCTGCATGCCCTCAGAAAATGCAACAGTGCACATACAAAGGAAAAAGAAAAATCTCAGACCCAAATAAATCCTAATGTTGATCATCCTTCTTCAGTACTTGGTTATATAAGAAGATTCTTAGTTTTATGTCTAATCAAGCCTTATGTGACTTACCTCGCATATCCTACGGCCTTTCAAGTGACATTCTTCTGTAAGAAACAGCATTCTTTTCTGAACTAGTTGTTCATTTGCCTACTGTACCTGGTTCAAAGCATCATGAAACAAAATTTATGTTACTAATATAGAAACAGAGTATGCACCAATTCATGCTGGCAAGTGTTATAGGCCACTAAGTCTAGAACTAAGCACATAGTAAATAGATAGGTAGACAGACTGACAGAGAAATGAACAAAGAAATGAAATGCTTAAATAAGCAAAGGATATTGTCATCTTTTCCACAAACTTATCATGTTGATTTTCTGCTTGGGGAAATTTCTTGATGTCAGATTCCAGATGAACAATCTGTTGTTCCATCGCTGCAAGGCTGCGCTGGAGAATTTGAGCTGAAACTAAAGGACAACATACAGTTCAGAATATTTTACCAGATGCTTCACGGAACAACTAAAAAACAGTATCAGCTATACTATTTCTTAAAGTGGGAAATAGTCCCATGGAGTCAATTCACTTTTTTAATTACTGTTCATAAATATTCCACATTCCATGAAATAAAGGAGAAGGTGTAATGTAATATAGCAAATCACCAAGTTTAATATGGAAACATCACTATTTTACTGAGGTATTAGTTCAAATGCATCTCTTTCTACTTAAATTTATTGATGGTATTCCTAATATTTCATTCTTTAATATCCAATTTGAAGATTAAAAAGAACCCGAAGTTCAATGTAATGTTACCTTTGTAATGTATATTCTTGGCTCTAAAAATGATTTAAATTTAAATCATATAAAAAGGATCAAATATTTTTCTTTTGTTGAAATACCCTAACTTTTATTCTATGGTGGAAGTTGTCATCTTTAGTACTTTTCAGACTCAACAGGGATGTAAAAAAATAACTGTTGAGAAGGAATGCAGAAGGAACTCCAGTGAATACTTATGTACAGACAAACCCACAGGCTTCGGCGCACTCTCAAACGCTATCATTAGCTGCTCTAATTATGCCTGACACACTTGGCACTTCTCTTTTTCTCTCACTGACAACTAATAATCTTAAGTATTGTATTTAAACTCATCCTAAATAAGGCAACTTTTCCAGATCTCTCATGATGTCTTTTCACAGAGGTTCTTTTACCAAAAAAAATGACTACTTTCTAGATACCCTATTATTGCACGAGTGCTAATCATGTGTAAAACACTTGTGTCTCTATTGATAGCATCCGGCAGCATTTTAACTGAAAAAACAAGGTTAGCGCCAAACTTGATAGGACATCTATGACATTGGCTTTTAAATACAGGACCCCGGCAGCATTATTTTCATTAAAGACTCAAACAAAAATAGGAAAATTAATACGGTTTTTTCTTAGAAAAATTCGTCTCATTTTGGTACATATCAGCATTGTAATAAAAATTACAGAGACCGGCAAATCAAACTCCCAGCAGATCTCAACCAGATTCTTGTGATAACAAATTCATCACACTGAGACATGCACTTTCATAACTTAACAAGGAGAAATCACCTTAAATATACATGAAAGTGCAAAAGACCAAAAAAATCAAACACCTACCTTATTTTTCTTGAATAATCTGTCAGTTTAAATAGTTCTGTCCAGTTTCTTTCCATTTGTTCAGATCTGACAAGTGTGGAAATTATTCTTTATTGGAGAAATCTAAGAAGCTTTTGTCTTGCCAAACATTTGCTAATGGACCAGTAATCACTACGTGCTTTATTTAAAGGATGAGTTTGGGGTGAAGAAAGTGATTCTCACTGACTTTGAAACTATATTTCTCAGCTTAGGTTTTCCCCATATACTCTTCTTAATTATTCAATAGGGTTTCCCTTCCATATTTGCTGGGCAGAAATACTACAGCCATGAATTGACCAGTTACTCCTGTGTTTCAGGTTCCACAGACATGAATGAACTGAATTCAAGACAAATTATCCCAATTGGCCCAAGGACATACTGAGTATTTTATCCTGAAGGATTTACAGAGCAAAACATATACACCTAATCTCTGAAGATGAAAACACAAAAAATTTCAATAAAAATTCCTTGGTAAGTTCCACTCCAGCCAATCTATAATACTTACTCAACACATTTTCTTCTTTCTACCATAGTTTTCCGGAACTCTACATTCTTCACAAAAACTCCTATAGAAAATCCTAAGATGTGTTGTTTTAAGTCTGAATTTTCTTATAAAAGCTCCTTTGTATCACATAAAATTTAAATATATTTGTATTCTTCAGTTTGTCTGCTTTTGATATAAGGGGCCCAGCCACTGAATCTAAGATGGGTAGAAGGAAATTTGTGTTTCCTCCTCCACAGAAGAAATAAATGGAAGATACCCTTTTGAAATAAACAAAATGGATCCAAAGGGCAGGTTTGGGGCACAGTAGTAATCCCCCTATGAAAAGCAATATTAATGCCACTGATAAACAGATGATGATAATAATTAAACCTTCTGAGTATTCAATACATAAAGAACCTAATCAAGTTGAAAGGCACAGCAAATGCCTAAATATCTCAAATAATGAGAATAATTTTTAATCCAGTGAATCTGCCTTTACTCAAAGTTGAATTCTGAACAAATCAGTATTTTTAGAACACATGTCCAATCTAGGTTCATATGACCAATACTTAGTCTTCTATAAATCCTTTCAACTCTCTATTGTTTTAAATATACTTTTTGTTTAACAAGTCTTCCCCATTCCATGTCTACTTTGACTTACAATTTTTTGGTCGTACATGCATAAACACAAAGCCTCCTTTATGAAACCTCAAACTCCCGCTGGGTTCATGACTTAAAATATTACTTTGGCATATGGAGTAGTTTGACCTGAAGAAACTGGAAGCACGCTCTCTTGCACTGACCTCTGCTGGTCTACCTCTAGACCCTCTTTCTCTGAATAAGGAAGTTATAGAAATCAGTATTCTACTTCCACAAGACAGGTCATAGAAACTAAAACTCTTCCTCAAAGCAAGTTATAGTACCTAAAAACATCTCTCTCACACTCCTTGTTTGAAGATTTTCATTCCAGAGGAGTCCTGCCCTAAACCTGGGAGTAAGGAGTGATACACAGAGAGGACAAGCAGAATCTGCACATGCCAAGCTCGCTGAATAATCCCCTCTCCATCTATTATCATTAGGTCACACAAGATAGAGGTGTTTAAATCACATTTCTACATAGCTATGCATTCCTCTTTAAAGCTCAGTATAAAGATAGATCTCCTTTTGACATTGAGTATTTATTTCTGAAGTATCCCCTGTCCCATATAACATACTCATTAAACATATTTCTTATGTTCTCCTGTGGTTAGCCTGTTTTGTTAGAATATCTATGAATGAGCTATGAAAATTTATCACGCCATTTTCTTCCCATATGACTTATTGGTAAGATAATGTGCTACATATTTAATTATTTGTATTTTACTAAGGATATACTTACCATGGCACCTTATTAATGGATATTGAATGGATATACCTATGTCAAGAAATTTTTTTTCACATTGAAACATGTATCCAGTTTTGCAACAAGGTAGACGTTAGGCATGACATAGTAACTGAATGTTACTTATGTCAATTACTACATGAACATAACATAAAAGTTAAAAATCTGTCTAGAAATACATACAGGAGGAAGAGTTGCAAGAAATGGTAAGAACAATGGGAAAGTGAATGTTTTATTTACTTTCTCATTGCTACAGAATACCCAACATCTACGAGTTAAGAGAAGATTTATTTTGGCTCACAGTTTCAGTAGGTCTCAGTTCATTTATGGGACGCTGGTAATGGTGGACACACACAAAGAAGAACTGCTCACAGCATGGCAGAGAAGAAGCCAAGTGAGCAAGGATGGGCAGAGACAGCATATATCCTTCCGGGTCTTATCCCAGTGATCCACCTGTTCTACTGGGCCTCACCTCTTAACAGCGGTGTGGGACCATAGGCATTTCACAACATCCAAATATGTGAGGCTTTTGGAGACATTCCGGATCCAAACCATAACACTGTGGTAATGGATAAGGGGGAGAAGTAATGGCCATCTTTATTAGGATCCTTTATTCTAGAAAATACAATGTTGGAGATGTACTAATGTAGGAGCTCTATTTTATGAAAACTTATGGGTGTGTTACACAATAACATTATATAAAATGGTTGTGGAAATTACATTATTTGAGTTAGAAGTGACATTAAAAGGGATTGGGACAAGCCAGCCAAATTATGAAAACTCGGGTTACATATTAGCATAACCTAAGTCCCTGCAAAGTAGAGACTAGGAGAGAAATGACTTGCTAAGACTTACTGAGTATAGGGAAAAAGCATGAATGGAAAAACAAAGAAAGTAAACATGAGAGTGGAAACCACAGAGCTGCACAAAGCCTATGAAAATACAGGTGGTGGCTCCGCTAGCACTGACTTCCTGGCCATGTAACGTGCATAGTTGTAGAGGGCCTCACACTTGGAGGTCTCTGCCCTTTAATGCTTTTTTGCTATTGCTTTGAAATACATAATAATTTCTAAGTGAGGCTGCCAAAATTTCAATCTTCCCTGGGCCTCATACATTATATACCTGGTCCTGATCTATAAATAAAACAAAATTTTAACTTAGAGGTACCTGGATAGAAGGAGTAAGCAACAAATTTACCTCCTGATTCTTTTATATTCCCTGTTCATTAACTGATGAAATTCTGTTTCTCGGGGTAATGACTTCCTTCTTCAGCTGGGGAGCTAATGGCCTGCGTTTAAGGGGCAGCTGAACGTGGCAACGAAGGTTCCCAGGAAATCTAGGGTGGTACATACAATAGATACAGAACACAGTAGTGTTTATATCCATAGTGGCTTATCCTATTGTTAAGATTTGATAACACTGGAAAGATTTTATTAAATTATAATAAAAATGATTCTACTTCAATGCTTACTAGTTCTAATTTCGCCTTGTAGCAGCACTGATCAAGTGTGCTCTCTCTTTTATAGGAAAAGTATTAATTGTATTCTTAATTTACTCAGTCTACAACCAGTTTCTTCAACTAATCCTCCTGAGGTATATGCCATTATGTAAATTTTAAATAATAACTAATATTTACTGTTAAGTATATGATCATATTATAAATAATTTCATGTGTAATTCATCTAATCTTCATGAAAATTTCACAAGGTATGTATTACTTTCAAGCAAAGACATCATTTTATTGAACTGATGCCTTCCATGGAAATTATACATGTAAAGCAGTGTCTCTAAAACCAGGAAGGGTAGCATCTTAAAAAAATTCTATACTCCTCACCACTTACTGACACAAGCATATGTTACTTACACAGGTAAGCGTAAGTAACATATCAATATTTACAGTCTAACAGACCAGAGTTATAATCTCAACCATACCAAATATAAGTTGACTTACTTTGAGCCATTAACTTATAGCCTCCCTGGTCCTACATTTCCTGATTTCCAAACTAAAGATAGTAATACCTTTCTTCAACATTGGTGATTCAAGTTCAATGATTTAAAAATACAAAGCATTAATAGTGATCGAAAAATATGCTGTGTGTTCCAATTTTACAGATTTCATTACAATAAAGGACACACCACCATTAGTCCCCCTCAAAATAATCCTCCTTGCTTTAAACACACATATCCTTATCACTTTCCAAAGCAGCTCTGGAAGTCCTCTTCCGCCTGCTTTTTAGTTGTGTTAGCATGACTGCCTTGCCTTGATGTTCTGAATTGACCCAAACTTTCCACGGAAATACTGACTGGAGGGAAGAGCTACAAGTCCCACGGTAACAGATCTGGTTGACAGGTGGGTGAGGAAACACTGTAATCTTTTCACAAGCCTGCTTTCCCATTGCATGAGAGTCAGCTGTAACATTAACTGTAATATTTTTAAAGTCACATAAAGGCACTAAGAAGTACTTCTAGAACTGCTTCAGAAAGTGGCAAAAACAAAAGTAACAATGTTTTAGCCAATTTTTGAACTATTTCTTGAGTATTTTGAGGGGGATAAATGACAATATGTCTTTTACTGCAATACGTTTTAAATTCAAGCATTTATTATATTTTCAATCATCCCTATCATTTACACTAGACAAATAGATAATCTCTAAGTATTCCTTGTATACTGCATTGCTTCCCGTCTGGATCCTATTTTCAAATTCTAATGTTTACAAGTCACCGGCAGATAAACAAAAGGAACGCCACACAGACTACACCCGCCGTGGCCTGATTTAACAATAGTCTTCTTTCCAAAGAATAGAACAACAACAACAAAAATAGGTTGTGATCTCTGTTTTTAGATTTTATAAGCTATGTGGAATTTTATGTTCGGGAACTAGTGATAATTACTTAAATGACCAGCCAATAAGCTAGAGATGTTAGCAAATCTCAAATTTAAAGAATATTTTTAGAAACTAAAACCTCTACAGAGACACTGAAAATAATTATTTTGGCTTTCTAGATTTGTCTAAGAAATAGTATGTGTGGTTACCAGCCTGATCGTTTGCCTTGGATACATTTACTTCAATCTTAGGAACTGGGAATTAAACAGTGTTATAATTATTTAACCAATTAGGTCTTGGCTTAACTTATTTTCAGTATTTATTGTGCATATATATGTAGGTACATCTGTGTTTGTGTATTAGAGAGAGAGAGAGAGAGAGAGAGGGAGAGAGAGAGAGACTGAGATTGATTGATTCTTACTGGAGGTGGCAGAGAGAGGAGGGAAACTAGAACTCCAAGAATATTTAAACACCAAAGAGAGTTAGGGTGCTTCTCTTCTGCATAGCTTCACCTCAGGGTATATTTTTGTGCTTGTCATTATACTAGTTCACTAATATAAATTAGGTAGTCTTTAAGGACAGTGCAAACATTTTCTATCTGAGTAAATTCCCACTACAGGCATTTTCTATGACTGATTTGTCAGTCTGGTGGCATTTTATTTTTTCTCTCATTACATTTTGTACATCTGTTATTGAAATACTGAATCTGAATTTTTACACTAAAAATTAAATTATAGCTATCGGGTTCTTTATTATGGCATTCTTTCATGTACTCCATAAATAACTTTTTAAGCTTATTATCCTCTCTTGAATTATATGTAGAAGAAACTTTGCCTATAAAACTTATTTATCACTTGTTTCACTTGGAAAATAAACATACTATTTTTTTTCCTGGCTTCAAGCAAATATACAATGGTGGGCTGATCATCATTCAAAATATTTTAAGAGATAGACTTTCTCAAATTCATGATTTTAAGAGTAGACTATAAGATAAATATTTTAAGTGAGACTTTGAAAGAAACAACTGTTACACAGTACATAAGAGAATTAACATGCAGAAAGGGGAGAACTACAGGACTCTGATGACTGTGTCTACGCTAAATTCAGAATGGTAATTCTATGTAAATAGGAAAGCTTTTCCAGAAACTTGCAGATTATTTCGAAGTAAATGTCTACTAATTTTAACCAATGACAAAGTAATAGAGCACTTCTTACATCTTTCCTCTAAGAGCAAGTAAAAATTTACTCTTGCAAGTCCGTATGTGACTAAGGCCAAAGACAACTCCAAATATTCTCTAATTTTCTACAACTGAATACACTTGTTGGCAAATTACTACAAGCCGAATAGCACACCATTAAAGGGACTCATCCAGGAAGCACACAAGTCAGATCACGACAAATGCCCTGAACAAAAGGCATGTTACTTTTTCTCAAGTACATTTATAAATTAATAGCTGCATTTCACATGGATGCTAACCACGGAAATAACGGAAATGTGTTTATACAACAAAAATAGCAAAAGCTCATCACGTGGGCACATCTGGTTCTTAAAGAAAATAAATCGCAGCACCTAAATAGGGTACTTCTATAATGAAAAATATCATCTAGGAAATTTTTAATTTTTGGAGGAAAATTTCATTAAAATTATTTTAACAAAATTCACCTAGTAGTCTTACTAAAATTACACACCTTGGGCTGGAGATGTTGCTCAGTAGTAGAGCATTTTCCTAAGTATGCATAAGGGTTCAATCTCCACCATCAAAAAGCAATACTAATGACAATAAAATTAAAATTACGTATTGTCCCCACTTTACTAATAAGTACATATGCAATACAAAATGTTCACACTGAACTTCAGTATTTTCTGCATATACATATCGCATCAGTTATGAACTCTTCTCTCTCTTTTTTGACCTTCTCTTACCTTTTCCCTCCCTCTTAACTCCCACTTTCTCTCCATTTACTTCTACGTAAAGAAAATATTATGGCTTTCTCATATTAGAGAAACCATTCGACATTCAACCTTCTGTGTTTGACTCACTTCACTGAGATGATGGTCTCAAGTTGCCTCCGTTTACCTACAAAACCCTCAAAACTGTCTTTACAGACAAACAGTACTCTATACCACAATTTATGAACCCATTCGTTTGTTGAAGGGTATTTTGGTGTCTTTCACATTTTAGCTACTGTTGCTTGTGCTGCTGGGAACAGGGGTCTGTGTGTGTCTGTGCTCCATGCTTTCAACTCTTTGGAAAGATTCCCAGAAGAGGAATTACTGGATCAAAGGACATATTTATTTTCAGCCTTTTGAGGAATTTCCATACTGTTCTCCGTAGTGTTTCAATAGTGTACCAGTTTACAATTCCACCAGCAGTATAAGAGGGTTCCTTTTTCTCCACATCAAAACCAGCATTGATGGCTGTTCAAGTTTTTGATATATGCCATTTTCTCTGGGGTTAGATGATATCTTAATGATGTTTTGATTTGCATTTCTCTAATGGCTAAGGATGTTCAACATTTTCTCTTGTATTTACTGGCTATTTGAACTTTTTCATCTGAGAATTAGCTATTCATTTCTGTTGCCAATTTTTTAATTGGGTCTTTGAATTTAAGGGTTTTTTTCTTCAGTTGCTTCTATATTCCAGTTATTAGTCTCCTATCTGAGGTATAGGCGGTGAATAATTTTTCCATTGTGCTGGTTCTACACTCTTGATAATTTCATTTGCTATGCAGATAATTTTAATTTGATATAATTCCATTTGTTGATTCTGCAGGCTATTTATTTTGCATTGGTTGTTTTATTAATACAGTCCTTGCTATACCTACATCCTTTAGATTTTTTTCCCAATTTATTTTCCAGAAGTTTCAGTACTTCAGGATTAATATCTATGTCTTTGATCCACTCTGATTTAATTTTGGTGCATGCTGACAGGTGTGTCTCTAGACTTACTCTTCTGCATGTTGTATGCAATTTTTCCAGCGCAATTTGTTGAAGAGGCTATCCTTTTGCCAGTGTATGTTTTGGGCTCCTTTATCAAAGATCAGGTAGCTGAGGATACTTGAGTAACAAGACGAAGGTAGGTGGCATTACGATTTGAGATATCAAGTTATATTACAAAGTAACAGGTATAAAAACTACATGGAAATGGCACAAAACCAGACAGATTAATCAACAGAACCAAACTGAGGCTGGAGAGATAAACTCAAAATTATGTATTTCAAACACATTTTCAGAAATTCCATCTGCTGCTCTAACACGTACTAGAGGGTGAGGTGTAATTTTTCTAAGTCAGATTCACAGGATGGCCGGAACTGATGTTGAGAACAGAAGAATATCAACAGGAAAACTGCATTCCATAGTTTTACTCTAAAAAACATCACTGAGTACATGTGAATGTCTGGGTTCACATATTTGTAGATGTTCTCAGTCTGCAAAACCTTAGTTGAATGCATTTAAAAAATAAAATGGTGGAGCATCTAACAAAAAATTACACGCAATTTCTACAAGGACGGCTAAAGGATAGCAGAGTATGAGATAAAGTTGGAACCCCTTTAAATAATGAGTTGTGATAAAAAAAAAATTCTGTAGCCTGACCAGCAAACCAACAGCGGTGGACAACTACCCTGGAACAGCCTCACTGGCATCACCTGCTGTACATCCTACAACTGTTACCCTGCCTACAGCAAATACTGTGTGTGAATTTTAAAATCAAAGACTATAAAAACACACTGAGTCTCACACCTTTGTTGACAATCTTAGCTCGAGGCCAGGAATGGAAAGTACATATGCAAGTCAAACCTTCTGAAAAGCAATGCTGGATACAGTTTCGTTGGAATAATTTGTTCTTTTCATCAGAATAACAAATTTCCACAAAGAGGAACTTTTATTAAGGACCAATTCTTTTCTTTGCAATAAAAGATTGTCCACACAATCTGTGTCTCAATAAGAAATAAAATATGAAATAAAAAGTTGGTAAAATTTAGAATTTTGAATGTGTGTTTGTATGTATATTTCCAAGTATAATAATTCAGTAAATATTATTAAAACATTACTAAACATGGAAAATAACAACTAATATTGTTAGTGTTCTCATAAACCAGGTTTGATCTAATGAGCACTGTTTCACACAAGGACATTAGGTTTTTTTGTTGTTGTAGTTCTGATTTTTATTTATTTTGCAATGCTGAGGCCTGAACCCAGAGCTTATGCACTGAGCTCCATCTTCAGAACCCTCTGTCCCCAAATCACTATGTGGCCTACACTGGGCTTGTACTTGTGATCTTCCTGCCTGATTCTACTGAAGTTTTCAGATTACAGGGGTGTGCCACCAAGCTGGGATCTCTGAGCAACCATTTGCTTCTTGATTAAGCACTTGGAAATGCTTTTATCTAAACAATATCTTAAAGAAGTTGTAGTATTGTGTCTTCCTTACATAAGAAATATCTTCAATAAAGTGTGAAAAGGTCATATATTGATAACACATGACAGATATTTTCTCTCATATGCATTTTGGCAAGAATTAAATGCTTGCAGAAAGGGATAATGCCATATTTAAGGAATGTTAGCTGGATTCTAATGAAGATCTTTTGTGATCATGGCCCAAATTCCCATGAACTCTTTTCCTGCTTTCATTGGAGAAACTAAAAGGATTACATCATTTCACAGATATTCTTGTAGTGAAAAGAGATTTTTTGTTTTCTTTTGGAACAAGGTTATTGTATGAAGTCCACATATACATGCATATAAAAAAGTATCACTTTCCATCCAAACTGAAAGCAAGTTGTCATGACATCAGTAACATTATACTAAGGTCATAATACTGGAACCGGAAGAGTCCATTCCACAGAAGTGCTACCCGGAATAGTAATTGTTCTGCTGTGTAAGACAGTTACAGGTCAGATACAAATGCTCAGAAGGGTGTATCAACCTTATGGTTACATCGTTCTTATTCATTTACCATGGACATTAACAGTTACTAAATATTACTATATTCCCAGAAATAAGACATTGGCAATGCAAATTAAAGTAATTAGAGAAATATAATTATGATGGTTCCACAGACCCTCATCATTAATATCAGTCACTAAATAAAGCAGGGCTTGATTAGGTGTCTTGACAACTCTGGAAGCTGTGTGAAAAATGGAGAAAGGGAGCAAAAAAACGGAAAAAGAACAGGAAAGAAGTGCAGGAGCCTAGACAGAACATGATGGTGTTGTGGATTAGGGTGCCCAGAGATGGCTGTAGTATATATGCTATACATAGAACTCTGAAATGTAAAACATCCGAACGAACCACGTAAAGACTTCAAACAGGCAGATGAGTCCAAAGGACAGAAGAGAAATTGAGGCTGACCACAAGAAACAGGAAGGTACTTCTGTACAGCTCTCACATCAGGACAGTTGCAATTTATGTCATTACATTGTTATGATATGATGCAGGCAGGCCACAGTTATTTTTCCCATTATGTGTGTCTATGTAACCATTTGTCTACAACGACTCACTTCATGTAGAAACACTTCTACATGTTGGATTATATCATTTCTGGGCTATGCTCAGAATTTATACATACATTTCTTCTTACTCTGCCATTCTGTTACTGTAGATTTGAACAAGTACCATGGATATTTCTATTAAAACATTTTCCCTGCTCTGAAGTCTTGCTGTTATACATCCCTTGAAATAAAGCTGCCAATAACCACTCTGAGCTAATATCATTAGGAGATAAAGGAAGTTTATTACATTTATTACATTTTTAAAAACCTGCAAATACTGGGAAGTATGAAAATACTGTCAGAATTTCATCCAAAAGGATGAGAAACTGTTTTTCATTCACAAAGCACAGGATAATCACCTTAACTCTGGTACAAAGGGAAAGGGTTGAGGTCGGTCTACCCAATAAAAGCCAATGTATATTTCATCATTCTGGGTCCTCCCTGTTTCCTACTGGCTCTATTTTAGATATTCAATGGTATGCCTTTCTCTGGTTGGAATTCTACAATCTTTTACATTATACGCTTTTCTCCCTTTTAAAACTGGTTTTCTTGGCAGAGTCATTGCAATTAATTGCTGAATGCTTGCTAACCCATACCTTTAAGGCAAAGAGCACTGCTTACTCCTATTTTAAGTAAATCAGAACAATATAATTATAACCACTAAGGGTACTGAGTGGATGGGGATACTGCACACATCTGTTGTTGCTCACAAGTCAGTAATTCTATTGTTGCACTGGATGTGTTAAGCTCTGTTGAGAAATTCTCTTCTTAAGAATAATTCTGCAAAATGTAAAGGATCTGTCACCAATAAGTCAATGACGTAGCAAGTTACACCTGCCACTTAAAATAAAGGGATAATGATTACAAGTCAAGTTATACAAACTATTAATTTGGATACCTTCTGTGAGGACAATAATGAGTATAAAAAATCTTCAAATCCATCCAAATGGCAATTACTTCCAATTTGAAACAAATCGAAATTCACATTAATTATGTAAGTCTTTCAATCGCCTATCAAACTTGATATCAGTTGCTGTGTTGGTATTAAATATGGCTGCATGTTTAAAAGTTGTAGAATAACTTTTTATTCTTTTATGAATATGCCCACATGAAATCCAATGCATTGCTACACCAGGATATCATGCTGGCATTATTTATTAGCTAAACAGATATAGTGCTGGGAATAACATACATTCTTCCAAAACAGTTTTTCTAGCAGTGTGGACACTAGATAGCCAGTAAAATACGGTTTTGTTTTGTTTTCTTTTGCTTTGTTGGCAAGGCTAAGGATTGAATCTAGAGTCACACATATGCTAAGCAAGTATTCTACCACTGAGAAACATCTGCATCCATAAAAAAGTTTTTCTGACATTTGAAAAATATATTCAATCACTGTATTAGTCACTTTCTTGTTGGGACACAAAACCCAACACTTACAACTTAAGGGAGGAAAGGTTCATTTTAGCTCACAGTACTGAGGTCTCAATCTGTTCACAATCGGCTGGCAATGGTGAAATAATGGTGGGATCTGGTGCAAAAGAGCTGTTCATGGCATTCCATGAGAAAGGAGAGGTCATTTGGGGCAAGGATGGAATAATATATCCTTCAGGCAACACCCTCGGTATTACCCCTTCCCTACCAGGCCCCACCTTTTAACAGCACAGGGAGTCAATGGTTAATCCAGTAATGCAATGAGCTTCCACAATCCAATCATCTGCTAAAACTTTAGACTTTTCATGTATTGAAATCTGATATTCTCAAACACATCTAGTGAATTGCTGAGTATACAGAAAGTGTTGATGAAATGCCAAGTGAACTGAATTTGAATCTAATCGTCCTATTGAATAGACTTCCTAGAAATCCACATCCAGTTTAAGCACAATGGCATCATAAAATCTACTTACACATTGTTACAGACTTACCTTTTGAAAATTAAAACCCAATTTTGTCCCTATAAAGCTTAAAATCTTTCCATAACTCAGGAGTTTGACAATATTATGGTGACAAAAATGTATGATCTTTGTAGTCATACCTATAATGTTTAATTCTGTTTCAACTAGTTCTAGTGTGATTCTGGGTAAGTTACACAATATTTGTAAACGTTAGTTTCCTGATCTGTGAAATGGGGAAACCAATCTACCCACATAAAGTTACTAAGTAGATGAAATTATGTATATGCAGCTATTATCATGCAAATTAGCATATTAAAAAAAACTAGATACATGGTTGTCGTGGTTTGAATCTGGAATGCACCCCCAAAGCCTCGTGTACCTATGGATTCTGTATAGTGGTGAAGGTGGGGTCTGGCTGGAAGTGGGGGATGCTTGGGAACTGTGCTGCTTCTGCTCTTCATCTCAGACTTCTCTGTTTCACCATGCTGTGAGGATCTTTGTCTTCTAGACAGTTCTAGCTGTCCACCATTTTCCTGCTGCCTACTCGTGAACAGACTGGCACCTTCTGAAACTGTAAGCTTCAGTAAGTCTTTCCTTCCTAAGTTGTAGATGTCGGATAGTGAGTCACAGCAACGAAAAAGTTACTAAGACCATGGTTTTCTTGTGTGTATTGCAGTTAAATATAGGTTTAATTTATATGAAGCTTTTAAAACATCTAATTTGCAACTCTCTATCTTTGACTTAAATTTAATGACATTCTCCCATATTTACAACCACTCAAACTGGCAATACTGAACTACCATGATCTGTCTCCTTCCTTTGGTTCACACTTGTGTGTCTTTCTCCTCTCTCTGCCATTTTGGGACCCTTTAAAACATTATGTCAACTTGAAAGGGTCAGGAAAAGCCCAGTTAATCTATAGTAAAGAGGTCTGGGTATGAATGATCAACTTATAGGCCAGCAAATGAGAGAAGGATATCCACCCTAGAAATGGATGGCCCACCCACAGACTGGAAGTTTGAACTAAATAAAAAGAAGAAAGATTTTTTACAGTGTCTTTTGGGAGGACTCTGGCCTTTAATACAGTCTCAGGACAATTCACTCCTGACTTCACCATCTCCTTTGGGCATCGACCTGTGGCACACTTGTACCATCAGTCCTTTAATCTTGGACTAATGTTCTTCCATCTCATGTCTGAGAAGATATTGGAACCTCCAGCTACTTTACCTGCAAGTGGCCATTTTGCATTCTCTTTTTGGACTTAATAATTTCAAATATATATAATTTCTTTTAATTGTGTTTCTTCAAGAACTTTTACCAATACACTTATGAATCCCCATTCTTCTTTGGCTCAACTCTTAAGTTTTCCATGATCCTTTAGATGTAACTCCAACAATCCCATAGTACCACTGAATCTTTTTTTCACATTCATTCTAAATAATTTTTAAGGCCATTACTCTTATAAGAATTTTAGTTCCTTAAAATTGGAGGATTAGGGGCTAGAGGAATAGCACAGTGCTTAAAGACATTGCCTTGCAAACTGAAGGACCTGAGTTCAATTCCCTAGCATCACATAAAGCTGAGCATGGTGGTACATGACTATAATACTATTATTCCAGAGGCTGAGCTAGGAGAATTGCAGGGAGTCCAAGGCTTGCCGGGGCGATGTAGTGAGTTCAGGACTAGACTGGGCTACAGAGTGAGACCCTGTCTTGGGGAAAAACAAACAAACAAACAAACAAACAAACAAAAAATCCTATAGGCTTAAAAATCTTAGAGTTGAGAATGTAGGTCAGTAGCAGAGCAAATGTGCTTTGATTCAATCCCCAACATAACAAATAAATAAACAAATACGTAAATGCAACCTTCTTTTTCTCAGTTTCTAACACTGCACCTGCTGTCTAGTAAATCATAAATAAATTTTATTTGAACAGAGACATCATTTCTCCCATTTATCTGATTAGTAAATCTTCTTTAAAGTGGTAGATTAAGAAATAGCTCTCACTAGTACTAGCTGCAACTCACAATGCTAACAAAAACCAGAAAATCATTTTCTAGAAAACAACCACTCAAAAGGATTACAAATAACTAAAATTTCAACATAATAACTTTAGTTATAAAATGTCTCCCAAAAATGCTTTTCATCTTAGCTACTTTTTCATTCCTGGGACACAATACCCAATACCCACAACTTAAGAAAAAAAAAAAAGAATTATTTTAGCACCCAGTTGCAGAAGGTCTCAGTCTCCTCACTGGCAGCTGGTAAAGGTAGAAGGGCTAGGAGAAGCCCTAGCCAGAGAGGCTGTTCATAGCACCGCTGGACAGGAAGCCAAGAGAGGAAGGAAGAGAGGAGCTAGCATATAGTCTTCCAGAACATGTTCCAGTGATCCACCACTTCTAACCAGGCCCCGCCTCCCAACGCACAGGAAATCAACGGATTAACCCACATTATTGAATAACTCTCCCAACAAGAGGAATCTGTGTGATATTCCAGACTCAAACAATAACAATTTCTGGGAAACAAAAAAACAAAACAAAACAAAAAACATTTTTTTTTTTTTGCCCAAGAAACTCAATGTCTTATTTATACTGGCAAATAAGATGACATGAATTAGATTAGCAGCTGTAAGAGGATAGAATAAAAACTATAGTACAATGATATGAACATTTATATACTGTTATGTAAAATCTATCAACAATTTTAATAAGATACAAGATACTTATGATTTCATGTCAAATGATAAATACCCTTTATTTCTACTAATCTCTTTTAGTGAACAAAACTTGCTAACACTGTATGGTACCCTGATAACACTCACAGGCTCATTCAACATGTTATAAATAAGAGTAGAATATTTATAAATTAGTGTGGGCTGACAGATAACAAAGAAAAAACAGAACCATTTTAGGTGTATAGGAAAGCTAAGGTGTATGGCACAGACCTGTAATCTCAGCATTTGGGGAGGTTGAGACAGGAGGATCACAAGTTTAAGTCTGCTTGGACAACTTAGTGATTTAGTGAGACTCTAGCTGAAAATCAAAAATACAAATGTGAAGGTCATAGGCTGGGTCACCAGTACAACACACCAACACACACACACAAACACACACAAACACCTAACACCCCACATACAAATGGGTAAGGAGATTCTCTGAAGCAACATCTATTTAAAAAACTTACTGGATATGTATTAGATTCTAAATACATGAGCTACCTAATCTGACTTCTGTTATGTTCAAATAAATATCAGATCTACATTTTTCATAATAATTAACCTTTTCAAATATGTTAATGCAAAATCTTTTCACCACCCCCCACAAAAAAACCCACAAAGGACTAAAAGCTGATCTATATAATTTGAATAGGAATAAGTCGCAAAATTCATGCAGAGAAAAGCTACTCAAATTTTCACGCGTCTACACAAGTGAAAAGTTATAAGGCAACATAAAAAATGAATCAAAAGTTCGAGACATTCAAATTGTGATCACTAATCACATGAGTCAATTTTAATTTGATTAAGAAATGTCTAGCAGATTAATAAAGTAGGCTCCTGAAAAGTGTGCCCTGGGGTATTACGTATGATAACTAGACAGTTCCTCTCTGGCACTGTCCCCCAGCTGCACTTCCCAGCCTCCAGACACCAGCTTTCATCTATCAAGTGTTTCTCCTAAGAGGTTTCTGCATTGGATACTACCTACCATGTACTGAATATCCTGAAACTGTGAGCTAAATTAAGCCTTTTCTCCTTTAAGTTATTAATGTTGGGTACTGTGTACAACATGAAAACAACATATATAAGCACAAAACAAATATAATGTGGTCAAAGTCCCTCAAACTTTTCAAATACAAGGGATGATTTACAAAATAAGAAAAGACAAATTGAAAAGTGGTCTCTGATACAAGTGGAGATAAGGGCTTGCTTATAGCAGTTTCTTAAATAGTTACACGCATACATCATTTTCATCTTCTCGCATAGGTTTAGAAAACCATAATCACAGGAAAACATGGCTGGTTGCCAAGTTTTGTCTGGCCTGTGAGTTATGAATGGCTTTTACATTTTCAAGTGGTCAGAAGAGAATAGTATTTTGTGACACATGAAAGTTGTATGAAATTAAACTTTTGGTGTCTATCTGTAGAGTTTTATTAGAATACAACCAGGTCCCTCATTCAAATATGACCTATGGCTGCTTTTCTACTACAAAGGCAGAACTTAATCCTTTTAACAAGAACCCTATGTGGTCTACAAGGCTTAAAAATTTAATATCTCACCCTTACAGAAATTTCCTGACCCTTGTTCTAGATTCATAAATGCAATCTTGGGTGAAACATCAGTAATTTCCTGGTCCAGATTTCTTATGAAGATATGAAAATACAGAGAAATCAAATGTAGACCGCCTAAGGATACAAAGAAAGTTCTCTGGACTTGTGGTTCTTCTGTGAACATAATAAAATTGACTCTCTTTGCAAAGATA
This sequence comes from Ctenodactylus gundi, assembly GCA_004027205.1. Lineage (NCBI taxonomy): Eukaryota > Metazoa > Chordata > Mammalia > Rodentia > Ctenodactylidae > Ctenodactylus > Ctenodactylus gundi. The sequence goes on along the minus strand of PVKB01000924.1, from coordinate 159,191 downwards.
GCTTTCATCTTTCTGGGGCTCAAACGTACACTACAAACTCATAATATAAAATTGCTCATGTAACTTCATTTTAGTGCATATATCAATATAATAACTTATTTAATTGGATCAAAACATTTCATGTGGTTAGCATAATACTTCATGCAGGGTTAAAAAAACAGAGAAAATGTACTTTAAAAATCCTCAAAGTAGGTAAGTAAAATTTAAAAAAAGGACAGACATACACAAAAACATGCCAGGTTCTACATGCTAGTCCCCCAATAAAGAGAAAAACCAGCCACTGTAACACAACATGAAATTCAATCTCAACTGAGTTCAAAATGGGACATAAAGCAGCCACAACAATGTGCAACAACAAGAATGTACTTGCATCAGGAACTGCTAATGAGTATACAGTACAGTCAAGGTTTTGTAAAGGAGAGGAGAAGCCTTAAGATGAGGAGCACAGGGGCCACCCAATCGAGGTTGACAAAAACCAGCAGAGTGAGAACAATCTTTAAAGCTAATTCTCGTCCCATTACACAAGAGGCTATGGAAGAGCTCACTGTCAACCATTACACAGTTGTTCAGCATTTGAAGCAAATGGAAGTCAGAAAAAGATAAGTGGGTCCCCTTTGTGAGCTCAAAAAACAAATCTGTGTTTTGAAGTGTTGTCTACCCTTATTCTATACAAAAACAAAGAGTTATTTCTCAATCATATTGTGTTGTGTGACAAAAAAGTGGATTTTATATGACAACTAGTTATGATCAGGTCAGTGGCTGGACCGAGAAGCTTCAAAGCGCTTCCCAATGCCAAACTTGCACCAAGAAGCAATCATCGTCACTGTCTGGCGGCCTGCTGCCAGTGTGTTCCACTAAAGCTTGCTGGAACCACTGTATCTGAGAAGTATGCATAACAAATCACTGAGATATACAAAACACGGCAACATCTGAAGCCAGCCTTGGTCTACAGAACGAGCCTAAATCTCCACGATGACATCACCCTACATTATGTGGCGTGACAAATGCCTCAAAAGTTGAACAGATTAAGCTCCAACATTTGGCCTCATCCATTACATTCACATAACTTCTCCCCAACTGGCTATCGCTTCTTCAGCCATCTTCATAGGTTTTTTTTTTTTTTTTTTTTTTTTTTTTTTTTTTTTTTTTTTTTTTTTTTTTTTTTTTTTTTTTTTTTTTTTTTTTTTTTTTTTTTTTTTTGCAAGGAAAACATTACTACAAACAGGAGGATAGAGAAAATGCCTTCCAAGAGATTGGTGAATCCAAAACCATACATTTCTTCGCTACAGGAATAGGCAGACATATTTCTCAGCGGTAAAAATGTGTTGATTTTAACGGTTCCTATTTTGATAAATGAAGATGTGTTTTAGCCTAACTGTAATGATTTAAAATTCACAGTCCAAAACTGCAACTACTAATACCTGAGAAAGCAAATCAAAGATGCATTAAGTATTTTATTCAAAGTCATATAACTGGTAAGTGGCAGCGTCACTATCTGAAGTTATGTCATCTAGCCTATGCTGTTAAGAAGTGTGCTTTCTTGCCTTTTAGGAATAAGCAAAGTTGTAGATTAGTAGCATTTCCAAGCGTGAGAAGTGCAAGCTGAACCTAGTTTTTGACGTTCTTCTATAAGTTGAACTTGCACATAGTCGTTTTGCATCAGCTAATGAACAATGTGCTTTGCAATAGAAAAGGATAAGAAAATGAGGAAAGAAAGAACCAAAGTTGTAGGTAGCACTCATGGAACATATAGCATTGTAGGAAGCTTAATGCAAATATATATGTGGTCAAATAAACTGATTATTAGTCATGTTAAATACACCAAAGAGTGAGTAGGAAGTAAATAATGGGAAGACTATGTAAGGTATTCTTTGGTATGCATGACAGCAAATGAAAAATATTGTTTCAACTTTGCAATCAAGATAAGAAATGATGACCATCATAGAGCATAGGGGATATTCTGGATGTTTGAAGAGAATGGACCTAGTTTAGAACTGCTATGGTGGGGAATAAAGAGGTAGTTTGAGTTCAGTAAGAAGGTACTGTGAATCCACAGGAGCCTAAGTTTCGAAGTCATGAAAGGATAGGATCCCATCAGATGTACTGTGTAACTTTTATCAACCATGCTGATGGTGGAATTGGAACAGAGCACAAGGAAGAGAAAAGTATAAATGGCCGAGGCTCACGGGGATGTTGAGGGATAGTGGGATTCCACAGTGCTAGATCCTACTTGCTCAAAATGAGTAGGCTGCAGCACAAGGCTAACTCCATTGGAGGGTAGAAATGGAAGAAGGGAAAAAGAGACAACTAAAGTCAAAATGAGGACAAAAACATGTTCAGGAGCAGAACTAAGTGAGGATGTTGTGGACAGAGAGAGAGAAAGCCCTGCGGTGATGAAATAAATAGAGGCCAAGACCTCTGAAGCCAAAGTGTGAGGAGGGGAAGCACTTTCCATGGAGAAATCACTAGGATTCCTCTCATGTTACCTACTAAGTAAATATTCATTTCTAATTGGGTATTGCTTCTGTGTTTTTGTAATTATTACTTCTTGTTTTGAAGGAGAATTAAAGTTAGGATTAAAAGAAATATGTGGAATAGAGTAAGATTATCACAAGGTCAAAATCAAACATTAAAAGGGTAATATTTTATTATCTCTCTCTATGACTGCAGATTAACAAAAATTGTGTTGTAGGTTTTAGAAATAGACACAACCATCCTGAATAATTTCATTTCCTGTATTTTCAAAGTAGGCAGAATAAGAACAATTGGCAATACTTTAAAAATGTGAATGACACGCAACTATAAAATTGTCTTCAATTATTTAAATTTCATTAAATTCACAAGTTACATAGCTATAACAGCATATTTTAACATAGCACTGTAAAAATAAATGCATCTTTCTTCAAAAAGTAAGCATTTTATGAAGTACAATAATGCTATAGTGCATTACCCTAATTATGTAACTATTGTTTAGTTACCATATTTATTTCTCAATGGCTTAATATTTTAAACATAAATACACAATCATTAAAAATAACAGTATATCCAGATATTAAAAGATTAGTGAACTATTCCCTAATTGCCATCCACATATGTTTTGTAAGCCAATGAACTCTTCTAGGCCTCTAGAAGTTACCAATAAGATCCTTTCAAGAGTAACTTATTCAAGGAAAAAACAACTACATAAAAAATCCTGGAAGAATTAATATGCCTGAACACGTGTCCAAGAGACACGTGTCACTTTAGATCAGCAGCTAAGGGTGGAATACTGCCCAAACAAAATTTTCTTCTGGGAAACAGAAAGTAAACTCATCATGCACCTTTATGATTTGCTTTGAGGAAATTCAAACGCTCCTCTCAGACATCTCCATGGAAGGCATAGCAAATGGGGGACAGCACACTCATGACAAAAAGAAAGCTGGCTTTAGAACTGGGAGATCTGAATCTGCCTTATTTTCCATATGGTCTTGGTGAAGAGGCCTTTGACTTCAGTTTTCTCACTTAAAAACATACACACAGAAAAATATCACCACCTGCCTTGCATATCTTGTGGGGTGGCTGTAAAATGTGAATGACTTTGTATTCTTTGTAGAGTTTCTGACCGAGAAATCTTTAGCTGGTGGCATTTTAAATGTTGCTATAAAAATAATGGTGCTTGATAACAAGATGAGGTCGTCCTCTGGCTCTTTCCGTGCATAACGATAACATGTAGAATGGAAGACACAGCACGTGGAATGTATTTTTCACAAAAAATTTCAGAAATTCCTAAGCCCTATACGGTTATGATTTAAAATCTAAGCCGTATCCCACAGGGTCACTCTGCCACCAAGCCTTCTGTCTGTAAGGTAACTGGATGATGGGATTGCTGTGCCCATCAGAGGATAACCAATAGATGATTTCATTCCCTGTGCAGAAGTGGCCTGGGTGGAAGGGGGTACCACTGGTGGCATGACCCAGAAGGGTGTAACCCTTCTCTGGCTGCTCCCTTCTCTCTCAGCTTCCCAGCTGACAGGTGGTGAAGAGCTCTACTCCACCAGAGGCCCTGCGGCCATTGTCTTGCTGTTTTTTGGGGCAGGCTGACCAAAATGCAGCCTACATGAACGTAGAACCCTAAAACTGTGAGCTAAAATAAACTCCTTGTTGTGGTTAGGATCTGGAGTGTCACCCAAAAGTCTCATGTATCTTAATGTAATGAACTGTCTATGGAACTATGTGATGTTGGTGGATTGGGGTCTAGTCTGAAGGGGTGGATTGTAGTTAAAGACTAAAGGCGTGTGTGTTAGGATTAATGGTGTACAATGGTCACACCTGGATCCAGGAGGGACTAATTACTGGGCAGAGACCTGGAAGGATATATAAGCTGCACCTGCCTTCCTGGAGGACTGGGGCTAGTCTCAACTTGCCTGCCTATTGTGATGTCCTGAGAAGCTGCCTCCATCTCTGCCTCTGTCCTGTACTCTGATTGCTGCCGGCCACCCCTGAATGGACTGTGACCACCCACCTGAAACTGTGAGCTAAAATAAACCGTTCCTAAATTTGTGGACGTCGGGTATTGAGTCACAGCAACGAAAAAGTAACTAAGCCAGTACTGGTACCAAGAGCGGGGGTCACTGCTGCGGCTGCAGACGATGTGGCGCAGAAGTCTTTGGAACCGGTTTGCAGAAGGAATTTGGAAAAGTTTGGGGATGCAAGCTGGAGAAGCCTTTGAGTGCTCTGAGCCGAGCTTGAGGGGAGATTCTAGTCGGAGCTCAGAAGACCAGAATGCTGATAGAAGCATGGATTGGAAAGGCCAGGCTCAAGAAGTTTCAGATGGGAAGGAGGACTGTATCAGCAAGTGGCCTAAAGACCGTGTGTGCTATGCTCTGGCAAAGAGTTTGTCGGCATTTTGCCCTTGTCCAGAGACTCTGCCTGAAATTGAGATTAAGGGCGGTGGACTGCTTATTCTGGTGGAGGAAATTTCAAGGCAAACTGATATTCAGACTGTTACATGGCTACTGTTTGTGGCTTTTAGCCAGCGTTATAGTGAAGGACAGGAGACAATGGCAGAGAGAACAGATGTAAAAAGACTGCAGTCTGGAGTGGAAAAGCATGTATCTATTTAAGAGACTAACATTAAACAGAAGCAAAGAAGTTGGAAGCAGGACTGTAAAAAAGAGGCCTTCACAGTGACTCAGAAATCAGCAAGATTCCACCCTTTATCAATTAACGGGTGTAAAGGCAAAAGATCTTGTCCTGTGAAGAGTACCCCAGGACTGCCAGTAGGGCCAAAGAGGGAAGTGTTTGCTGGAGTTCAGCTTCCTAGAGTTCAGCAACCCAGGTACTCAGAAGCTGCTGCAACCATGGCACAAAGGAGCCAGGTTCCTGCTCAAGCCAGTGATGGATCTTGGAGACGTCCACGCGGTCCTGGCTTTACAAGCTTGCAGAGCCCAAGAGTTGTGGGTTCATGGAGGCTTCCACCCAGGTTTCAGAGGAAGGCCTTGGAGGCCAAGCAGTGTACCTCTGAGAAGGTAATGTGTAAAATTATAAGGGAGAAGCTTAAGGTCGAGTGGAGAGACCGAAATTTTGGAGAAGCCAGGAGCATTGATTGTCAGCTGAGAAACTCAGCAGGCCGTGAGTGGATCCAGCCCCAAGGAGAGAAGATCGAGGTTGCAGTCAGCAGCAATGCCACAGGGGTGGGGCCACCCAAGCCCCTTAGAGTTCATGCCTCACCACCATTTACCCCAGTTGCTGGACATGGAGCTACAGGATTTAACACTTGCCCTGCTGGATTTAGGAATTGTTCTGGTCCTGTTGCTTTTTATTACCTTATTCATCCCTTTTGGAATGGAAATGTTTATCCTGTGTCATTTTATATTGGAAGTGCTTAACTCTTTGGTTTGAACAGGAGCTCACAGCTAAAAGTTTGTCTTACATCTCAGAGGAGACTATGGAGCAGTGTTGAAACTGTTAAGACTTTGGTGACTCTTGGAGAAGGACTAACTACATTTTGCATGGGGAGAAGGACATGAATCTTTTGGGGACCAGGGGTAGAATGTTGTGGTTAGGATCTGGAGTGTCCCCCAAAAGTCTCATGTATTTTAATGTTTTGGAATGTCTATGGAACCATGTGATGTCGGTGGATTGGGTTCTAGTCTGGAGGGGTGGATTACAGTTAAGACTGAAGGCGTGTGAGTTAGGATTAATGGTGTGTAGCGACCACACCTGGATGCAGGAGGGACTGGTTACTGGGCGGACACCTGAAAGGATACATAAGCTGCACCTGCCTTCCTGGAGGACTGGGGCTAGTCTCAATTGGTCTCAGCTTGCCTTCCTGTTTGTGATGTCCTGAGAAGCTGCCTCCACCTCTGCCTCTGTCCTGTACTTTGATTGCTGCCGGCCACCCTTGAATGGATTGTGACCATTTGAAACTGTGAGCTAAAATAAACCTTTCCTAAATTTGTGGGTGTCGGGTATTGTGTCACAGCAACGAAAAAGTAACTAAGACACTCCTCTTTTGTCCCAGCAACTGACGAATGACAGACATACAGGAAAGAATCTGTGCATTTATTAGAATTCTATCAACTCATAAAAATAATTATGGTTGCTGTTAGACTTATAACACATGAGAGGAAGAATTCAGGGTACCTTCAGTAAAATAATTCTGAATATTCCTTACATTTTATTTAAATGAAATAACTACCTAACCCATACAAAAATATACATTTAAGGCCAATTACATGCTACTTCAACCTCAAACATAGGCCTTTTTCATTAAAAATCATTACATACTTGACTGGTTCTTTTTTCTGTTCTATTTTCTGCATTCCATGCGACTTCTCATCATTTATATGGAAATATTCTCAAAGAACCTCTGTTCTTTTCTCTATAACTGCTTTATCTTAATGCAGTGCTCTTGGGTAAAGTTTTTTTTTTTTTTCCCAAACTTAACAAGCCCCAACCTCCTATATGAGGAACCATGGCCTATTGTCATAAACGACAAAGTGCATCCAACACAAAGCATCATAACCAAACCAGAACAAACCAGCCTCCCACAGAAACCAAAATCTACTTGTCTTCTTGGTGGTACTACTATTCCTCTACCTCTCATTGCTTTTACTTTCTATCTTTCCTACTCACCATATCCAGAATATTATCAAGTACCACGTACAGTACCTGGCACCCACCTTCATCTTTTTATTGCAACAAGTGCCACTTTTCTGAACTTCACATCACCTGGTTACACTGCTACAATGCTCATTATGTTTCCAATCCATTTCCCATAATACCTCAGGGGGAAAATAATTCTAAGAGCATTGATGTCAATGTATCACTCTGTAGTCCAATGAGTTAAAATTAAAACTTTTGATTATATTATATCTGTAGCTCCAAGAGCTACCACAGGTGATAGAGTGCAATAAGAACTAATGAATATAATGAGCACCGTGAACATAAATGAAGAGGTTTTTAAAAGAATGCATTAAAGCAATATATATTACTGATAAATGATAGTACTATCTCAAACATTAAAAAAAAAGTCATAATCTCCTCAGTGAACAAAACAGTTTTAAGAATCTAATGCACCTGCCTTGCAGTCTCTAAGGACTTGAAAGCACACCTGTACCTTTCCAACACGTAAATGGACAAGGGTACATCAGTGTTACATTCTCCTCTCTCTATGGTGTGAGTTATAAACTAGGATTTAAATCAATTCTCTTAATATGCAAATCACATTCCATGCATAGATCCCGCAGTGACTTTGCAAAGACCAGCTCTTAGCTACATTTTTAGCATGACATAGAGAATCTCAATTTTGCCAAGATAATTTTGTTTCATTGCAGCTTTCCAATTTCTTTTTTGCAAACTGTTACTAGTGTCACCCTTTAATGAGGAGTGGGGTGCAGGGATTCTAATTTTATTTGAGATTTTATTCTTTTAAGGGGAAAAGTTCTATTACTTTTCAGAAACAGAAAAATTAGATCTTATTTACATAATTGTAAACTGTTCATTTTCTTTTCTCCATTAACAGAATACTGCTGCCTAATAAAAGGGTATGATCTTAGGGGAAAAGCGTTAGCATACATTAATGAGTAGTAGCAGAGGAATAAGTAAGAGCAGAAAATGTTTTTTCACTTGTCTTACTTACCATACATCAATAGAGTTCATTTTCTACATGAATTCTCTCCTCACACAAAAATATGGTATTTCCCCCTTTTCTATCATTTACATAGAATCCAGGATATGACCCCAATCATTTTAGGACCCGACACCTCATATCATTTGCAGTTTAAATATCAGGTAGAAAAACTACCATTTCCCATAAAATGTGGTGTATGTAACTGATGAGTTTTCTAACAGATATTTGGGGGCAGGGTTTAATAGCAATTTAAGAGTCTGTCTCAAATATTTGCTAAGAAATAACTTTTAGAATAGGAGTTTCAATTTTATTATTTTTCAAAAACACATCAATCTAAATTAACAAGTAGGTTTGTTTTTCTGATTATTGCCTTTCCTTTCTGACCTACAGAGTCTCCTGGTTTTACTTTGGCATTTGCCATCCAAAACAACTTTGGTTTTGTAAGATTTTAAACAAACTAAGACAGTTACAGAGAATTCTTTAAGACATTTCTCTTACAGTCAACCTGATGAAATCATTTGCAAGAAAACTATATTCCTGTCACTTGGTTGAAGAATAAGGTGCTCTTCTTGTAGTCCTGAACGAATGAGTGCAGTACACTACTCATAGTAATCAAAAAATATTGAGTGAAATGAACAAACATGTTACTATAAAATGGCCTACCATTTATTGGTTAGCTATTAAGTATACAAAGCCTTAAATAATAAGTGAACAGAATAGAGAAATATAGTTACCTAACATGTTAAGCTACAAAGATATAATGATTTGGTAAGACTTGCACTGTGCTCCCAATACTTTAATGTCAAGAGTAGCTAAAGTATTTTTAATGTTGATTGTACTAGGTAAAAATAAATGTGATATATTTTTAATATTAACCTCTTTTTAATATTGTATGTCATACATATACACATTGTGACTATTAGAAATTCACACACACTTCTATTGATTAAAGCTTTCAGAGAATTCTGAATACAAAAGTAATGGTAGAAGCACATAAAAATGACATTTTTGTAGATTAATCTATCCATGCAAAGGTATAAATAATAGAAAAAATTCTGATTCCCCTGCACCAAACAGATTGTTTTGACTTCATTGACTGCCTGAGTATTTCCATAATATGCTATTAAATATATATTCATTGCTAATCTTTGAAAAACAAATCCTGACATGTTTTTAATTATGTAATTTCTAATATAGCACTTAATTTTCCAGCCTGTTTTATCACTATTCTCCAAATTACAGCAGAAATAGACACTCCATTTAGCAACACCTACAGACATTAAAGTCTTCTTAATCCATTCTTCCATCTGCTCAGAAATGGGTAAGTACTTGGGGATTGGTACCATAATGGCACATTTTAGCTCTAACTTTTCATACTTGCTAGAAAATGTATAATGTTCTCTGCTACATAAGAATTGGAGTCTCTTCTTTGCTATTTCCTATATGTAAACCCTACCTCTCTGAGAGGAATGTAAGTCCCTCCAGCACAGTTATGTGTTCCTCATAGGATGTACATGCTTAGGCACCATTGCAAACTCTACCTATTTATTTCAATTAAAAAATTAACTCAGAAAAACGCAGTCTGTGGAAGTTGAGTTTATATTAAGGATTTAAGAAAGTATCAAGATATATAAAGACGTGGGCTAAGGATGTATGTAGCTCAGTATTGGAGTGCTTGCTAGTATGCAGGATGCTCGAGGTCAATCCCCAACACCAGAGACAGAGAAGGAGAAAGAAAGAAGCATGTAACTTTCCATGTTTTATACAGCAAAGAAGCTAAAACTTAGATTATAAAATTAACATTTTTATTGAATCTGAGTGAGCAGCAATAAAGTTTTAATATACTAATCAAAAATAGAAAGGATAATCAGAAAATCAGGCAAGGGTGATTAACCAAGGAGGTCAGTAAAAGCAGATGTTCATAAAACATGGCATAGTTTTTCTGAACCGGGCAAAATATAAATAATACTCATTTGCTGAGTCAGAACCCTCTCACTGGTTCACTACAGACCTCCCAAGCACATAATGCTCATGCAAAATGCACACTCTACAGCCTCTCTAGATTGGTTTCCACATTTAGGTTTCCAAAGTATAAAACCTTCATAAATGAATCCTAAGACAGGAGGTTTTGGATTGGTTCCTAACCTTTAAGATGATTTACACACACCTGATGAAAGAACCAATTTAAAGTAACTTAATCAAGCATTTCCAAATAGTCAATACAATTTTTGCAAAAACAATGTATTTCTTCTGCTAAAATTTATTCCTTGGTTTGCAAAATATTTAACTTTAGTAAATTACTACATTAACGAGTACAGCCGGGATATATTAAAAAAAAAATTAGAGAATAGGTGGGAGGCTTACAGCTCAGTGATTCAAGTGATTTTGATTCTCCAGCATCTCATAAAAATGAGTTGGGCGTAGTGGCCCATGCCTATAATCCCAGCACTTGTCAGCTGAGGCCAGCAAATGACTTTGAGTTCCAGGTGTGGCCAGCCTGGGCTACGAAGTTTAGGAGTTCAGGACTAATCTGGACTGTAGAGCAAGAGTCTGCCTCAACAAAAACAAAAACAAAAGAAACAAAAATAAAGAGAAAGAGAGAATAAAGCACAGCTGATAATGATAAAGCAAAAACCCAAACCTTAAGAGCAGCACTGCCAGCATGTACTCTAGGAGAGCCTAGGGGCAGCAGGCAGGTAGGCAGAGGGCCAGGAGCCTCAGTTAATACCTGATACTCAGTGGAGGATAAGCAGTGATTTCTAAAGAACTTCATTTCTTCCAAAAATGTGAGTGAATAGCAGACTGCATAACAAAAGATATATCCTTCATGAACTCCTTAGTGAACTCTCATGTTCAATTTATATAACAGCACCTTGAAATATTTTGTGTTGAGTATTTCACAGGATATATATCTTTCCAAAATATATAATTTGTATAAAGATAAAGATGCCACAGAAATGGGAATTCTCCTATTCTGAGAATATGTACTCTCCTATCACAGACACAATGACAGATTGGGAGGGAAAACAGCTAATCTCCCTTAAAAGGCCTACCAATTGATCTAGAAATGATTTGTTACCCTCATGAACACGTACCAAAATTTAAGGAACAGCAACGCACACTCCCTAAGTATTTCAGTTTTAACTATCTTCCTTTCCGGAATGAAAGAAGAAATAAGTTTGTTGTTAGATTTTCACACAATTACAAGTTAGATCATTAGAGGCGGAAAGAGGCTTATTGATGGGCCTCAGATTCTCAGTCCACAAATGAAACCATTTCACTCCTAATGACCATAATCTCCTCCTTTATCATGACTGCTAAATTACAGCTGGAAATCTAATGATCTTCATCTTTCCCTTGGTTTATTATACTTTAAAAAGACTAAGGAGATATAAAGTGACCTGAGAACAGTTAAGAAAAGATCACAACATAATGTTACTGACTAAACAGGGTGGTAATTAGCAACACTGACATTAGTCACCGCAATCTTACTGGAAACTGTCTTAGGTTGAAAACTGGTTATTTTTAGAAAATGATAATTAGCAATCAGAGTAACAGTATATCCCAAGCAAATGAATTATGACCATGTTTGTGTGGTTGGAAAGGGTCAGAATATGGTTGTTTTTCGTAAGTACATGCTATTCCACTTAGTATTTACGATTTATCATTCCCTGTGGTTTTCATTTGATTTTGAACTAAAAAATACCTGTATTGTTTCCAAAAATTTTCTTAAAGGTAGATCACCATCTGATTGGTGAACCCAAATCCGAACACAAATACGTAAGCACTGCTTCTTAAATTGCCATTAAAGAAGTTTTTTCATGCACACATAGCTGACACTACAGGTGAAACAAGTACACATCAGAGTCATGAATTGGTTTAAAGTTATGAAACACACATACTAGAAGACTTCTAATTTAAACCATCACAATATGGAGTTTTCTACAGCATAGAAAATGCCTACATATGTCAGTAACTAGAAAATATGAGGCAAAAATGGCCAAAAGTGGTATAAGAGTTTTCAAGAATGAAATTTGTAACATGACCTCTATTCAATAAATTTACAGAAATGGGTAATCAAATAAAAGTATGAAAACAAATGACAAAGCAATAGTGTTTAACATTAAAATTGTGTTTGAACTATGGTATAGAATAATGTAAAAATTTTTGGCCAAAAACTGGAAGAAGCTAAAACATTTAAAAAATAGATGATATAAGTCAATGTGAATTACTTCTTTTTGAGAAAATCAGAACAAGCAAACAAAAACAAAATCAGTATTTGTAGACAGAGCTTCAGGAAGGCAGAATTAGAAGTGAATCTACAACTAGCAAAAAGACACTTAAAACTATAAACAATAGAGTAAAAATTAGAACCACATGTATAATAGCAAAAGGTAATGATTCTGATGAGTAAATGATAACTGCCAAACGAAAATTTTAACACAATTTATTCTTTCCGAAAAACACTAAGCCAGTGTAGAGATCATGTTTAAATTTTTTACTTAATTACATTTAAAAGGTTTCAAGGTTATTATTCCTATTATACTGTAGAAAATGAATGAAACCAATATAAAATTCAATTACCATGAATAAAAGTTTTTGTTAATAAGCAAACAAATATTTAAAAGAGCAAATACTTTAAAGGTAAGACACATTAATACTGGACTCACAACTAAGCAAAAAAAAAAAAAAAGAATATGAGAAAACTAGCATCTTTTTGCACTTTATGACTTAGTAAAAAACATACCACAAACAAACAATAATCTCCACATAGTTCTCTCAGAATTCAGGGAACACATCATACTAGCAAGGTGCTTTATTATAAACATGGAAATGAATGAAGATGAATTATATGACCTTCCAACCTTACTTTTTAAAAAAGATGCCACATTATCATACTTATTAAAACAAATTTAAAAATCAGAGATTATTTATATTTAAGGTGTTTTATCATTAAAATTAACTTCAATATCTATAAATGAATTCATCTACTTTAGTCAGAAAGAGCTTATTATTCAGAAGTACATATTTTTCTACTTGATGATCGGGACCTTTGTATTTTGCAAATGCTGAAACAAACAATAAAAACAAGAAACAAGCGTGAATGTGGCTGCTTCTCAAATACGATGTTTGCTTAGTGTAACACAATGAGGTTTGCCAGAGATGAAATGAACACTTCTGACACGGTGGAAGCAGCCTCATCTAAATATTCATTGCTACAAAGCTCAACTGAATTTTTATCTCTGTTCAAAAAGCTAAGCTCTTTTAGGCTAAAGAGATAGATATTTAATAACAACTATTTGTGAAAAAATCATTTATTTGAATCTAAAACAAAAAGCTTCAGAAAGGAAAAAAGAGCCATTTTGAGAAATTGTGGGAAGAATTTAGTGCTATTTTAGACTAAAATTTGAGCATGGAATTCCAGTGATCAGTATATAAATAAATTCCTGTTGTTTTTTTAAAGAAAAAAGAACAGTTTATAGCTAAACAACTCTGTTGAATAAAATATTTACATGAAGAGCAGAGTTACTTCTGAGTAGGTATTTTAGCAGAAAAAGAAGGATCAATTAATAAGTTACATATCAACCAATGCTATCAGAGTCCTTCCAAGAAGATGTACTTCTACACCTATACAAGCCATTTTGTTAATTGAGCTATACTCTGAAGCTCTGAATTTTTGGAAAATCAAGACCAATTATACATGTGTATGTTTTATATGTTATTATGTATATTTACTCAAATTCATCCCTTAAGGTATGAACAATGTAGATATCAAGTTGAAACATACGAAATTGCTGTGCTATAACTAATAACTGAAAAATGATGGAAGATTGGCAGTTACACATGATTTGGCTGGTTTGTTTGTATTTGTTTGTTTTATTTTCCCCAGACTTGGTATATGGCTGAGTAGTTCAAATTAGTTCACTATGTCTATCACTTTAGGACACGTTAGGTACAAGATATGGCAGTACCATTTGCAAATTACGTATGTTTAGGGAAAAAGACGACTTCGGCCAAGGACCTATTTCAATGTAGGTGATTTTTCTCTTTTTAAAAGGAAACAAGAAATTCAGCTAAAAATCATATGAGGAAATATTTATAATTCCTAACAAATGAGTAAACAAATCTACAAAAAGTGTTCTTAAAAGTATTTATTCCTGAGATATACAATAGATTGTTTAGCAAAGCTATTTGCAATGATCACTATATATAAAAGAATATATAATTATCAAGATTTTTACAGAACTAATCAATATTCACCTGGAGACTAAGGACAGTGAACACTTCCTACATTTCAATAACTAATTGTAATACACATTCGCAATATGTATTAGTTATAATACATATACAAAATATATTTCAAAGAACTTTCAGACAATGTAAGGAGAAGGCTGCTTCTATAGAAACTGGTAGGAACGGGGGAAGCTATGTGACAGCAAATGTGTAAAGTTTGAGGCCATGAGCCACAAAGTAAAGTTCTGAAATACTCAGAAATGGACCCAGCTTGTTAGTCCAACTCCCTCTCTGTAATCATGCCAATAGTGCCAGAGTGGCCTCTTCCCAGCTGCCATCTGCCCCCTACCACCTCCCTGCTCTCAAATCACCTCCACTGGACCTGGTCCATCCAGCCCCCTGGTATCTTATTCCACCGTTTACCCTGCTACGCGGTGGGAGGAGCAGACAGAGGAACCAAAGTGTTCATCAATAAGTCTAGGTCTTCAGGTTGTTAATTTTTCTCCTCTCAAGCCCCAACTTAAATAATGACATCCAAGTTCATCTTCGATTTCTTCTGGGTTTCCTTGTAAAATTTCAAAGCCCTGATAAAGTCAAACTTAAAAAGACTGCTTATCAAAATGAAATTATGTGTATTCAGAAACTTTTATTAAAAAAACTCATTTCTTTACTGGGAAGTGGGACAGTAAACAGCCTTACTCACAATGAGCCTCTTACAGATCAGCTTACTGGATTTCCAAGGGCCTGTGGGGATTTTGGGATGTGTGCACAGCTGGATTATCGGCAGGGGATGGGGGGTTAGCTCAGCTATTTTCACGGTAACATCTACTGTCCTCCCAGTCTGCATCTGTTTCAATATCCGGTGATAAATCCTTTGATGGAGCTGGAGGAATAGCTCAGAGGTTAAAGCGCCTGCCTAGCAAGCTGAAGGTCCTGAGTTTGATTCACCAACACTACATAAACCAAGTATGGTGGCACAAGCCTGTAATCCCGCACTTGGGAGGGTGAAGCACGAGGACTGCTGTGAGTTTGACGCAAGCTTGGGCTCCACAGTGAGTTCAGGATCAAGCTGCACTCCCTAGGTTTCCATTTGCCTGAGAGCTAAGAGTGTCATGAGGTAGCACCTGAGGCCTGTAGCAGAGGTTTGCTCACTCCAGGCCACCTTGCCTTCCTGATGCCCACATCAATGCTTTTAAAAAGTGCTTTGGTCTATGGTTTCTATTATTCTGTAACTATGAATTTTACATGTAACTGCTAACTTGTGACAATGTGGTATTTTGGGAAACGTAAGTCCGTAATCCCGGGCCATGGTCACACACATTTGGCTCTAGAGCAAACTGGCATTTATCCTCTTTGAGGTGAGAGCTGTGTTTTTGCTTAGACAGAAGTGTAAAAGTGGCAGAATGCTGGGTGTCTCATCAGAACTGAATTCCAGGGGAGGAAGGACTGTCAAGGAAGTTTCGAGAGAAAGTGGGGTATGCCTGGAAGATAAGATAATGTATTATAATCCAAGTGGGACTTGCCGATACCTTCAGTAATAAAGTTTTGCTCCCAGTGTTTATTACGCAAACAATTGCAAAATGTAGACTGTCCCATACCCTGTCCTATCATAAGAAGGAAATATCCCTGAGAATTTAATGAACCACTTGTATGATTCTGCATACCAGTTGAAAGACCTATTTTCAGTTTTAACTTGCCCGTGCTAAACTTCTAAGTTTGCAATGATGAGTATTTTGCAAATGGCAAATATAGTCATTTTCACATTTATAAAGGATAATCAGTGGTACGATAAAAGATGATGCTGCTTGCTGGGCTCCTTGACACAGGCCTGTAATCCTAGTACTTTGGATGGCTGAGACAGGAAGACCACACATCACACATTCAGCCTGGGGAACAGTGATTTAGTGAGAACCTGACTCAAAGTAAAACAAACCAACAAAAGCAAAACAAAGAAGAGCAAGGCAAATCAAAGAAAAGAGAAAAGGGGGAACCGGAGACGCAGCTCAGTCTGAAGGCCTTTGGCTCAATCTTTAGCTTGAAAAAAAAAATATTGCAATAAACCAACTATGAATAAAGCATATATCTTTATCAGAAGAGTATCTGTCCAGGGATCTGTTTCCATTTATGTATCACTGATATTCTCAAAGAAGTATAATATAAAGTTGTCTATGTATATAAATAGTCAGAATTATTCAGTGGATGCAAAACTTTAACTATGAATTCCTGTGAATTAAAATGTTGCTGTAAGATATGATTTCTTTTTAAATGAAACCACCAGCACTTTTAGAAGCTATCAAATTATGGGCATTTTTCGTTTATCTTTTTGAACTCTGTAATGTATCATGGAAGATAAACTTTCTTTTATTGGTTTTCCTCAAACAACAAAAATAATTCCAGAATTTGCTTGAAAGAGTGAGTAAATAAACTCGGTGCATTTAATTTTCCCATATAATGTCCTATAAGAAAATATTCAAATAGTATGGGAATGCATATGAATGCTTATTATTTATAACAGGAAAAATGAAGATATTAAATAAAGCTTAGTACTTTAAACTTTTACTATTAAACAATTATGCTGCTTTCTCAATGATATACTTTAAGAAGAACTTGCTCAGCACAGGAAATATTTTTCATGCAAAACTTCGCCTACATCACTCTGCTAATTCCATATGTAGAAACCAAATTCATTGTACATCCAGCAAATTATATGAACCTTTAATAATTATGCAAAAGACTCTCCACCAGAAATCAGCATTTGGAAGAACCCTAATATATCCTATTTTGACTCTAATAAATTACCGAGAGTTTTAAGTACAAGGCATAGTATACCATAAATAAGAAAGTTCATTGTTAGAATACATACTCGTCTTGATTTTTTACTTTGTTGACAGGAAGTATTTTTACTATTTAATAAAGATATTAAAATTAATAAAACTGGTGGAATAAAACTCATATACCTGTGAGATATCCCCACATCAATCAAGACCCTTCATAAAACTTACTCCAGATGTTTAGTACACGTACATTTCATAAGGTTACCTTCAAGAACAAGCCCAAATGTCATTTCACATAAAAGGTCTGTCCTATTTCTCAAAACAGAAACTGTCCTTTAAACTCCTAGGGCATGTTCTAGCTCTAAATTTTCACAAATCCTCAATCTCTTTTTGTAAAAAATTGTGCATTATTGTTGAATTAGAAAAAAAGTATAAATGAAAATCTATGTGCAATTGTAAACAAAATTTTATTGGTTAGGGAAAGAATGAAGTAATTGGTGAAAAAACAAACAAACCAACAAAACCTCTTTCGGCCAAGATGGAAGCAGAAGAGTGAATTATTTGAAAATGGCAGTGAATCTGATAGTACTGTAGTCAGAAGGAAAGAAGAGTATGGGGACGGTGAGCAGAAGAGCGTGTAAAGGTGACAGTGACTGGGGCCAGTTAACTACCCACGAGAAACCGAGAAACCAGGGACTAGAGGCAACGTTTCTTCATTCTCATGGGGGCAGGTCAGCTTCCAAAGTAGAGGCCAAAGGAACTGAATAGGAGTTGAAGTTTGTATGATAGTGATGTACACTATTTATCTATTTGCCTCTTCAGTCTGCGGAAACAAGATGACTTTGAAAGAATAGGAAACTAGAGTACAGTTTTGTTTTGTTTTGTTTTTTCTCCTTGAGACCGGGTCTCATTCCATAATCCAGGCTGGCCCTGAACTCACTATGTGGCCTCAGTCTCCCTCCTGGGTGCTGGCATATAGGCATTCGCCACCTCTTCTGGCTCATTTTTATGTGTCACCAGGGAATCGAACCCAGGCAAGCACTGTAACCACAGATCTAGCCCCAGCCCTACTCCGTATTTTTCATGTGGTCTTGACTCTTGATACTGATAAGCAGAAGCATGGCACAGGGAGAGTGACAATGATAACACTAGCTTTGGTTTTACTTATTGAAATTTGGAAAACCTGAGTCAAATATATTCTTGATTATTTGATTCATATACTTCTTAAGAGTTTGGGGCTTTAAACCACACCATCGTATATATTTTTGTGTGCTAAAGTACTATTATTAAATACAATTCCGCACATTCTTATTGTTCACTATGTGAGCGAAATTCTACTTCAGGTATGGCAGAAGTTTTTGCTGCACATCTCTCCATTGCTCACTTCCTAAACTTAGATTCTACAGTTGAGAAGAAGCAGCAAACATGTATCTCAAGGCAGAAAATCACAAATGCCACCGAAGAATTACAAGACATGCACTTGTCTGATGAAGGGTACACATCACTGACTCCAGTAGAAGTTTGCTCCTGAGATCAAGATGCTATTTGAGATAGAGCTCAAAGACTGGGTATATTTTATCTGTAATATGTGGTTGTTCTATCAGAATCACACAAATGTTACAGCTTCACTCTTTTTCCATTCTGTTTTTTTTTTCTTTTTCTCTCTCTCTTTTTCTTTCTTTTGGTAGTGGACCTTCACACTGAGCAAATATATTCAGTGAAGTACTTATTTTTGGTTTTGGGACAGGATCTTGCTAAGTTGCCAGACTGAACTTGAACTTGGAGCTCTCCTTCCTTATTTCCCAGAGTACTGACATTACAATCAGCGCCACAGGCCTTCCGTCATTTCTTCACTTAACAGCAATTTCTTTAATATAACTCATGACACTCTTATGTGTGGTCAAGAAATACCTTCAATATAGACAACATCATGTTCAAAGATGTTTCCCACATAAGATTCATTAATTATACCTTACAATATCTGCATTTATATAACAGAATTCCTAGCTAGGAAACACTGTACATTTATCCCTTAAAGAAGTAAATCTACACATCTTCGGGTTGATAAGGGTATTAGTTTCTAAATCTTTCAACAAATGGGTTTGTTGAGTAAGTTTCTGACACTTGAGATAGGTGTATTAAGTAAGGAAAAGTAGAATTGTGATCTCAAGATTTGATCTCTGAACTGGTAGACCTATCTGATACTTCTAGCTCTAGAAAAGAACATCTCAAATATAAAAGTGATAAGCTACACATTTTCCTCACTGTGAAGATTCATAATGCTTCAGAATCTGAGCCATATTTATATTTGCAAGAATATTTATGTAGATACTCCACAACTTATGATGGGTTAAAATCCTTACAAATCCCTCAGAGATTAAAAATACCTTAAGCCAGACATTCACTTAATACTTCTAACTTACCCCATCATAGCGCAACAACACACTATAGAGTGTAGCAGGTTTCTCCTTGTGATCACATGTCTAACTACAGGCTGCACACAGAGTCCCAGTATTGCAGCCAAGTATTCAACAGAATATCCCTAGCTTGGGGAAAGATCAGAATTCAAAATAGGTTTTATTTTGGTTTTGTTTTTGCATGACTGGTGATGGAACTCAAGGCTCCCTGCATGTAAAAACGGGATGCATTCACTTTCTAGTCAATGTGTCTTTTGCAACAATATAAAGTTAAAAATCTGCAAAGTTGAAACTTGTAAGTTGCAAAGCTGAACCGTCTGTATAGGTAAATAGTCTTTTTTTCCTACTGTGAAAATGTAGTTACCATACTCAGTAAAGGGTACAGCTGTCACCATCAATAGCCAAATCCCCATTATTTAAGAAACTTAGTATAAAAGACAGGGGTTCACACATAATCTTAGAGGTCCTTACTGTACAATCTTATGGATTAAAGGGCATATCAAGTCCTATTTGATAAATGGCAGAAGAACTGGTAGAGACCAAGGATGCTGGTAAACACAGAATTATTTTTCATTATTTCCCACATACAGTGATAGGATTTGCTTCACAGGTTTGCTTATGTTTAGAACTAGAAATTAACAGTTTTTGAAATAACTGAAACCTACTATCTTCTTAGTGTACATGAATTATTTGTATCACTATTAATAATAGTTGAATTCTTGTATGATGAGGGAAGAAAATTCTCAACGTGAAATGTTGACCTAACTCAGTTAAAGGTCTCTAAAGGAAGAAACTGTCAAGATTTGATGAGACAAACACACCTAATATTCAATAAAACAATGTTGGAATTATTTTGAAAAAAGACCCAAATTTGATGAGATCACTGTATTTATTTTAGGCATGTTATTAGAAAATAAACAAAACCTCAATCTATTCATCTGGATTGCATTCTATATATAAATTGAATATGAGGGGACTATGTTCTGAAGCAGGATTACACAAGACTACACTAACTCTAAAATTTGCATTTTGGAATTAGTAAATTTTCACAAAGTAAAGTATTTCCTACAGAAAACGTGTTTATTATTGTGGAAAAATATCTCAATAACTCACAACCATACATTCAATATTGACAATTTTAGTAAATGTTGTAAAATTTAGGACAGTTTTTCTTAAACATTTTAAGAACAGTCCTGTTATGCCAGTACTATGATTTTGTGGGTGCAACTCAGGCCCTTTTCCAGGAAGCTCCATCTCCACCTGAAGACCTTACATATTGTTAACACTAAAACACGTGCACATACACATATACAGCACTTGTTTTTGTTGTGGCATTTTAGTGAAAGCACATTATGTTAGAATTCTACAATTAAGGAAGTGTACCCCGTGATGTGTCAAATACGAAACTGGATGTTAGGTTATCAGGTAGCAGAGATTTGATTCTATGCCCAAACAATTGGCTAACCCTTGTCACGGATGTTAGAATTTTTTATGACTATTCTTTGTCACACTCATATCCCTACCCTTCTCTTCCTTCCTTTGCAGTGGGCAACAGCCTATTCATCCATACTCCAAAATCAAGATCAAAGTCATTTACTCAGTGAAGCTTTCTTGGATATCAGTAGGGTGAATGCCAGGTCTCCCCTACTCCACAGTACTGAGGTAAATCCTGATATTATGCAGTTATATTGTAGTATAATTTACTTGCTTAGGTATCGTTGTCCCTTACTACACTGTGGAATTCTGGGGTGGAAGGTACTACACAATATTAATTTCATATTCTCAAAATATTTTATACATAGATTTTTAACTGTATCAAATTATTGAAAATAAAAATACAAATACTTTATTAAAATGATTGTCTACAGTAAGTCAAGGATGTATCTGCTTATTACCTAAGAACGCTGAGCCCTTTACTAATACTTAATATAGTTGTAAATTATTGGAAACATTTTTAAAAGATGTGAATCAATGTTTGCTATATCTTGGCATATGATACATGAAAGCAAGATTTAAAAACATGATATTTAGTAATACTTAGGTGGCACTGGTAACTAACAGCAATTTGACAGGAAATGAAAAAACTGGCTTAGGTATTAATCTTGATGATATTAACACCATAATGCTACACAATATGCATATTTTAACATTTCAATTTAAACACATTTCTTAATCTTAGGAACAAGTGAAAATGGAATCACTCTCTAGAGATTATCTAACACAGGAAGAAAAAAACAAGAAAGAAACAATTTTTCTTCTTTGGTGAAATCAAACTGATTTATGTTTTCAATTGAAGTTAGAGTCTGAACTATGTCTATTATTTTTTATTTTAACACATTTTCATCTCATATCTTAGTAATTAGTCTCAGGTTGCCTTGTTAAAGTTCATATGCTTCACTGAGAAAAGTATGTGTAATTCCTTTTCCTATTTTGAAAGTAATTTCTATAGCAAACAGAACACTGATCTATTATCAAAACTTCAAATGAATTCCACACATTACAAAATTACAAACATTACTGTCGCCACACAGGATCCAAGGAAGCCACCAAAGAAGCCAGAAACCTAGACTCACTCTGGCCATAGTTTAAGTTTACTGATCCCCATCACAGAAAAAGAATTTCAGGACTTGTCAGTGAGGGGCACGGGAAGGAGTGATTTAGGACTGTGTGCACTCAAAGAGACAGTGATGCCCCTCATGAGGGGCTTGCATTGTACCAAGAGCTGTGGACATTTATGGGGAGTGGAATGTGAGGAACTGTGGAACTTGTCAACCAAAAGAAATAGGGGGTTTCATTGCAGATGAAAGGCCAAGACTTCCGTTAGAGGAAGGATGAACCTAGTAACAGATGATAAGCTTGGAAGGTGATGAGCTTGGAAGAATTTGCCGGTGTCCTTAAGATGGATGATCTCTGCCTCTGCTGGTGGATCTAGTTAAAATGCACACCATTCCCATGTATTTGAAGTTGAGACCTGTTGCCCTCAACGCAGCTTCCTGAGGAAGAGAGTGGCAGGAGAAAGGCAGAGGTCCAGGGCTCAGGTTGAGGGCTGAGGGACAATTTTTCAAAAATGGACTGTCTTCTGAAGCTGCAGCCTTTATTAACTATATAATTTTAAAATTAGAATTTATCTCTTTTCTATCTTTACTTCTGTCCTATCTTGTTAAAACCAAAATGAACTCATCAAACATTTCAATCATTCCTTCACAAGACACAAAACTGAAAACATAAAAATGGTATATAATGGTTAAAAATACTCAAATCTTCCTTTCAACAATTTAACCAATGACTTAGTTAAAATTCCAAACTACAAATGTTCCTGTGCTTATTTTGGGGGTTTTTGTTTGTTTGTTTTGCTTTGCTTTGGGTACAGAGGATAAATCTCAGGGCCTTCACACCTAGCTCCTTATTTTATTTATTTTTATTTTTTGGTTTTGATCCAGGGTCTCACTAAATTTTGGCTGGGCTTGAACTTTTTTGTTTCCCTTTAAAAAAATTTTTTTTTTCTTGAGACAGGGTCTCACTCTGTAGTCTAAGCCAGTCTTGGACTAATGGCCATCCTCCAGCCTCAGCCTCCTCAATGGCATGAACACAGGCATGCACGAGCCACCAACCCCAGCTAGGGACTTGAACTTCTCATCCTCCTGCCTCAGTCTCTTTCTTAAGAGTGCTTGCACTAGAGGTCTATGCCACCAGGTGTAACTTTTTTTTTTTTTTCACTTTCTCTTTTTCCAAGAAAGTGTTTTGCTCTATAATACAGGCTGGCCTTGAACTCAATATGTGGCTCAAGCTGATCCCGAGTTCATGGCAAACCTCCCCGCTCAGCCTCCAGAGTGCTGATATTAAGAGATGTGCGCCACCATGCCCAGTTTATGCGGTGCTGTGGAATCCAGCTCGGAGTCTTGTGCTTATCAGGCAAGTTCTCCAGTCCCTGAGCAACAGCCTTAACCTTCTTTTTTCACTTTAAGAAAATAACATTATTGAGATATCATTCACATACTATAGGATTCTTCCCCTTAAAGTATATAATTAATATAAGTTAGCATATTTATAATTTTGTTCAACTGTCACCACAAATCAAGTTTAGAATAATTTCATTATCCCTCAAAACAAAAAAACCATCCATGGTAATCACTCCTCATTCTTCTCATCCTCAGTTTTAGTAACAAGCAATGTACTTTACACATTTATAGATTCTCTTATTTGGAACATTGCACATAAATGGCTAATCTGGGGCTGCAGAAAGAGCACAGCAGTTAAAGTGCTTCCCTAGCAAGCATAAGACCCTGAGGCTGATTCCCTAGCACTACATAAACTGGGCATGGTGGTATGCACCTGTACTCCCAACAGGAGGGAGGCTAAGACAGGAGAACTGCTGGGTGTTTGAGGCCAGCCTCGGCTGCACAGTAAGTTCAGGACCACTCTGGACTACAGAGTGAGACCCTGTATCTAAAATAATGATTAATTCATGTTGTAGCATGTGATGGTCTGTTGTTTCATTTTATTGTTAATAATATTCTATTACATAGACATTTTAATTTTGTTCTGCCATAATCAATTGATAGACATTTGAGTTGTTTCACTTTGGGTCATTATGAGAATACTGTTACGATGTTTGTGTAAAAAAATTGGTGTACACTGAGAACTGAAGTTCCCCCAAGATAGCCTCACTTCTACTAAGCCTGCTATGATCAGTTACTTGGATACCTGGAGTATCTGTGGAGAGATTGGGTTGTTTTGCACAGCCAGATTATCAGGGACTATCTCAGCCTTTTGTCCTTAACTATAGGTGACTTGACATATTGTGATAAATCCTTTGATTTTTAACATTCCTGTGATTATGGAGTAACCCTTTAAAATGTAAAAGCAGAACTCATAGGTGTCCACCAAATTTAGAGTCACGAATGCCCTTAAATAACATCTGAGACCTATAGCATGGATTTCCCCACTGGGTCACTGCCTACCTGATGCTTTCACCAATGTTTTTAAAAGGTGCCTTGATTTATGACTTCCTTCTGTTCTGTAACTGCAAATACTGCATATAATTGCCAAGTCTTTGTCAAAAGCTATTTGGGCAATTCAAAATTCGCGTTCTTGGGTCTTGTTCACTCATATCTTTGGCTTCAGAATAAACTATCTCTTACTCTCTTTAAGGCTTTAGCATGGACAGTACATATATTTACATTTATCTTACATATATATTCTGCTATTATTAAATATGGAGTCATACATTCTACTTATAGATAGCTATCTAAATTTTTTAAGTTAAATTTATTTTTCATACTAAAATAGTGCCCCACACATAAGGGCAAATTTTCAAAACTTCAAAATTGACTAGATAGCAAACTAATATAGCTAACAAAGCGAGAAGACTTAAATCCAAGATATTTCAGGCAAGCAGCATATGACATAGTACATGATGCTATTTATTTACAAAGCATTAGAATACAAAGAATCTCATTCTATATGCTATATAAATGCAGAATAAAGACAAATCAAAGGAAATGTACATACTGGGGGCTCACGTTCGGAACGTGCAGTGCAGTGCAGCAGTGACAAAATGCTAGGAAGCAGGGATTGGGAAAGAAAACTCAAGCAGTAAGTGGTGATCCAAACACCAAAGACATATCCACAAATCAGACCACAGAGGCAAGCATCCCCTAGTGCTGGCCCATCTGCTAATTCCTCATTCATAAAATGCTTTCAGTTGGGTTTACTGAAAGGGTCATCTCCTTTTCTCCACATGCCATTACATGACACTGTGACTATGGCTCCAGTTCTTAATGAAAACTGAAGGAAAAATACAGTTACTGAGAGTCCCTTTAATTTGTCATACACAAATCTGTCAAGTCATGTTAGAAAATAACTATGAAGTCATTTCTTCTACCCCAAACTGCTAAAACATTATCCATATCTCATTTTGCATAACTGAAAAGTATAAACATTACTTTTCAAATGGGACTAGTTTGAAGTCAGTATCATATTTAATTTAGTAAATATGCTCTGTTTGTCAAAATAATGCACAGAAAATTTAGAACAAAATAAAATCACACTAAATGCTGCCTAAATCTGTAAACTCACTTCCTGCTGGTCTACTTGATGTGCGACTTCAAATTAATCCCTCTAACTCATGGGCCTGTATTAGCAAATAATATCTCAGTTTGCCAAAGATAAACTGAACTGTGCACAGATTTCACTGTCATGTCCATTTCCTTTGCCAACAGGGACAGAACAAAATGTGAAGATAAGAGTTCTTCATAACAAGTCTACTCAAAGTATCTCCTAGCCTCATCAGAGTTTAATGAGACATTCGATCTAAGAAATAAATTAAATGACATTTTGGGATCATGCTTAATGAAGCGAGTATCTACAGAAGCGCTAGGTTGCAACGGTGCTCTTCTAATCTGTGGAGAAGAGGGCAGGCAAACGCCATCAATCATACCAAACCAAATGGCACTCTGTGGAATAGAAACTGTTGAACTTCACTGGCTCCGGGTCTCAATCACGGCCCGGAACTGGTTTCTTATTATCTCAGTACCATAAAACAGCTTCAATGTATCTATGCCAATTCTGGAAGTCAGTGTCTCCTCACTGTCATTACATGAAAACACACAGTATTTGTGAAACTCCACAATGAATAAAGCCACAAACAAAGTGAAAAAATAAACTAGAGAATAAAAAAACTATAAGAGAAATGAAAAATAAAAAAGCATGTCTACAATACCAATAGACATATTAGCTAACATTTCTATGAAAATCATTAAAAAAGAATGATAAATGGTCCCAGCAATAAAATATATTTAGTATATAGTAGAGTTAATAGAGCTAAATTAACATCTATGATTCTAAATAAACAGGCATTTCACTTGAAAATTAAGTGAGAATAAGTTTAAAGTGCATTACTATTTGCAAATGCAAACGTATAAAATCATGGTTATAATACATGGTAAGAATTTGACAATTACAATTATACAACTATAATTAAACAGATTGGGGAACTATTTACAAGAAATGTGTTATATAAAGAATTCATACAAGAAGACCAGAAAGTGACAAAGCTGATGTAAAACTGGAAAATAGTCTCTTTTGTTCAGGCTAGCAGGAATTTGAATTACTACAACAGAAAGGTTACCACTATATATTTGTTGGCACGAATGTACATGTATACACATGTATATGTGTGTGTGTATGCATACATGTATATATGCAATACATGGGATTGACTGTACCCAGGGCTTTAGTACTGAGCTATATCCCTTGTCCCAAGTACCCACTTCTTTTTTTATGTTGAGGCACAGTTTCGGTAAGTTACTAAGCTGCCCAGACTGGACTTGAATTTGCAATCCTCCTGCCCTAGACTCGCAGTGTGCTGGAATTAAAGATGTCAACTACCATGTGCAGCTTTAAATTTTTAAAAAAAAAATTTGCTGTGATTGTTTCTTACAATGATGAAGTCTCTTTGGAAGCCAGTGTAACATAAAACAAAAAGATAAAAACTAGTGTTTTTGAGGCTCTGGTGAAACCTTTATACTTCTTTGTCCTGATAATTGTGCATGATCTTCCTGAAAACGATTTTTCTAAATTTTCAAGAGCAGTAAAATGTTTGCTCATATAAAGGAATATATATAAAATACAGCCAAGCATTGGTGGTGAACACATATAAATCTAGTACTCAGGAGGCAGGGACGGGAGGACGAGGATTAGCATGAGTCTGAGGCCAGTGTGGGCTACACAGTGAATTCAGGACCAGCCTGGACTATAGAAAGACAAGTCATGAGGTTGTCCAGGCTAGCCTCAAACTTGTGATCCTCTTTCCTCGGCCTCACAGTACGCTGGGATTATAGATCTGCACCTCTGAGCCCAGCCATGAAGTGATTTTTAATAGTGAAAGGTCACAGATCTTCATGCTCTACAGAAAGAGAGCAACTTAATGAATTTTCACACAACAAACTGAGTCAAAATTACACAACTATTTAAAATAACTATGAAGAAAATAAATGCACAAAGACAGGAGGAGTTATCACGTGTAAACGTAGTGTAATGAATGCAAATAAAAAACATACAATACACAAGCATTACCTGGAGAAAGAGACTGGGAAAAAAAGCCCTTAAAATGAAGAATAAAAGGAATGATCCCTGTTTCATATTAATGCAAGAGAAATATCTTTAAAAATCATTTGGTTGTCTTAGTGTTTAAAAATAAAAATTGAAATAAAGCAAATGCTTATATAATTCCAACTGACTTAATTACCTCATTCTGGGCCAATAGAATGAGCCTCCTACTCAAAAGACAATTTTCCATAAGAACATTTGTTAGAATAGTTTATTATCTTGAAACATCCAGAAATTCTACACATTCCTCCCTAAATATATACTGCCACAGAAAACAGACTATTCTTCTCATTAAATTTATGTAGGATTATGTCAATCATTCCCTGTTGGCAAAAGTGTTTAATAGTGAAAAGCAACCCTTATCTAATAGAAGCTAGTGCATTAATTAGATCCAAGTTAATGTGAGAAGAGATGAAGGCAAATTAAGCAAATTAAATTCTATTTTAAATTAAAATTTATTTTAACAACCTGAACTGCAGAACAGGTTGACTCCTAGAGAGTTAATCTGCCTTCAGGCAGGTGAATATATAATCAACAAAGATAAATGGGTTTCTAGTCTCTTCCTGAGTGTAAGGTTTTTTTTTTTTTTTTTTTAAAGCAAGAAACATGTCTTGTTTATTAGTATATTCTTATTACCAGTCATGTGTTGGTCACATACTAATTTCTGGATACATGGATAAATAAAAATACTATTAATGGAGAAAGACACTACAACTACTTATTTCCACTATAATTTGCCCTAGTAACAAAAGTTCTTTCTTTTACAAAATAAAACACAAATTTTTATAAGGAAATCACTATAGCACATAGTTTAATAATCTCTATGTAGGAATCATAACTGAGGAGCAATATTTAATATCTGTTATTATTTCTCTATAACTACCTAAGGATTATAATACATTAAAGAAGTTAAGATAAATTAATATTTTGACCTGATGTATAGAAAAATGGGATGAAATTCTGGCACTTTCTCGCTTTGTTACATTGGACCTGTCAACTACCTCCTTGCTGTCCCAGTATTTTCACCTATACAATCTACAGAATGGGATGATGATTGGTATAGGGATTAAATAATACAGAAATTCGTGTGAAGTGATTAGAAAGAGTCCAACATACTATAAACTCAGTGGAGGAGGCCTATCATCTTCATCACCATCCCGCTGTTAGTGTGGTCACAAACCTCTCATGAACAATGTTTTTTATGGGGAACAGAGTCTTGCTTTCTAGTCCAGGCTGGTCCTGAACTAACTATGTAGCCTAGCATGGTCTCAAACTCACAGCAATCCTCCTGTTTCAGCATCCAGAGTGCTGAGATGATAGGTGTGTGCCACCATGGCCCACTTAGGAATGCTGGGGAATAGAACCAAGGGCCTTCTGCGTCCTACGTAAACAACTCTAAACATTATGCAATTCTGCTGGCCCCTCACAAGCAACACTAGAAGTTGCTCATAATCCTTGTTCAGTATATTTTAATGTAATCTGAGTTAGTATTATGTTTAAAATGCCAAAGGATTTCAAGTGAACTTTGTAGATCCTGTTATATGGTATCTGTAAGACTGGTAATGCTTCTCACTATATTAATAGTTTACAAGTGATTATGCAAGTGAATATCCAGTTCAGCTCTTAATTTACCCAAAATTTTTAATAAGGACATAATTGGTAGCAGTGCCCTAATTCAAAAAGACAGTAGGTTCAATTCCTGGTCCAAGATACTAGAAGTGGTAAATACCAGGCAGCAATGAGAACATAACAGGATAAAAGATTGCGAAATTAGAATGAGATCCTGACAACATAAGCAGAATACGTGTGCAAAGCACAGTCCATGTAGAACCAGGGTTAGTGACCATTAAAATAATGCTGCCAAGTGAATATCATTCATAGCAAGGATGTTTTTAATGTGTCAGAATTACACATGCTTGAGTGTTTCTGACCCAAAAGAGCTTAAAAGCATTTCCAGAAACTGCACAAGTATAATCACCTTGATTTTTGCTGTTGTCCTTGGTTAAATACACTACCTTCAAGTAACTACTTTTTAAAAAAAAAATGTTTTGGATAATGACAGCATAGCATAAAATGGACAAATACTATATAAATACATATATATGATATATATACACACACACGCTTCTTATCACTCAACACAGATGATTTGATTAAGATATACAATATTATAAATTGACAGATTGATTATATGTACTACACAGGCTCCTATACATTTTGTTGCTGTTTTTCTTCTTCTTTTTTGAGACAGGATCTAACCATGCTGCCCAGCCCAAACTCAGATTCGCCTTTTTCCACCTTTGCCTCTTGACTAGCTGGGGTTACTGACGTACACCACCACATTTGACTACCTTTATAGCTTTTTTCATGTATGATCTCAGTTGCGCTGTATCAGCTTATGAGAGATTTTATGACGTAAACATTCATTTTCCCTATTAATCACCACAATGAATATGAAGCAATATTTTGGGATCCAATGCCAAGTCTATTCACAACCAATCCAATATTTAACTAGTCTAGTGTTTTTACAATGTGTCATTTCCAAAAGCAGCCTAAAAGAGGCAGAGATTAAGGTATATACTTTCATTATACACTGTTCGAGTGGCATAGGGGAGGCCGGGTGAGGTGGAGGTGTGCTAAGAGGAAAGCGATGCAATATTGAAATTTAAAAATTACCAAAAAAAAAAAAAAAAAAGAAAGAAAGAAAGCAGATAGCCTGTTGAAAGTACGTAGGTCAACATCCCCTGCCACCGCCCCCCGCCGGCCCCCCCCCAAAAAAAACAAGACCACAAATTCAGATTTCCTTATGGCCACAAAAGGCTCCTGATAATTCAGAAAGGATAAATAGACTCCACAGATACCAGAGTAAATGTCAAAGCATTAAGTTGGCGTTAATATCAAAATGGTTTCAAGCTGGCTGATTTCCCCATCCCTGGTGGTTCAAATCAGAAATAAAAACAGTGATTGGTATATGCAAAGGTTCCAAGTTGAGTCCTGAGAAGTGTAATATTTCACAAGAACTAAAACAGTAAAGAGATAAGGCAAAATGGGCAAGGAACATGAGCCAAAGAGCTGTCTCAGGAGCCAATTTCCCATAAATCCTTGCTTGAAGGCACATAAATGTACGTCTCTGTGTGTATTAAATTTACACAGACACACATGTGCGTGTACATATTGAATATACACATAGAATAAGTGCAAACTAATTTACATACCATAAATCATTTTATAAGCCATAGTCATTCATAAAAAATTAGAGACATTTGTAAGATTTTTTTTTTTTTTTTTTGAGACAGGGTCTCGCTCTGTAGCCCAGGCTGGTCCTGAGCTCACTATGAAGCTCAGACTGACCTTAGACTCATGGCAATCCTCCTGTGTCAGCCTTCTGTGTGCTGGGATTACAGGCGTGCGCCATCATGCCTGACTTAAGCGATGCTGGAGAATCAAATCGGGTACTTAGTGCTTGATGTAGCAGTTGCTGGGCAAGCGCGTTCACAGCTGAGCCTTTTCTCCAGCGCATATTTGGGTATTTTATAATAACAGCAATAACAAGAATGACCGTAATGGTAAAGACTCACATTTACTGGATTCATACTACGCCAGGCACTGTTCCAAGCAACTGATGTGAACTAATTTCTTTAATCATTGTGATAACTTTATGAGGTAAAAAGTGTCAGCATGCCATTTACAGGTGAGCATACTTGGGCCACAGGAGTTAGATATATCTGAAAATAAACTCATACATGTAAATTCACATAAACGACATGTATATTTAATCTTCAAACACTACTTTCTAAGATGATTACTGACAGCAAGGGCATTACTGTAAGGGGAGATTATAAAACAGGATATGAGAAAAACTCAGTACTGCCTTCTGTCTGAAAACTGCCTCAGCTTCCTGCAAGATTCTTTTCCTCCTACCTCCTCCCTATGACTTCACCCTCCCAAGATATCCAATCTTCTTAATTATTCTTTCCATGCTCGTCTCCCTTCACCTTTAATCAAGGTTGGCCACAGCTCACATGGCAATATCTAATATATTTGTAAAACGAAGGATAGCTCCAGCTTTCCTTTCTTAATAGAATATGATGCTGTCAAAGTATGAGGGGATTTGAGAGCTGTCAGGGATTGAAATATCAAATGGATGTGTGGGGAAATTACTGTTGCTTGATGATAACACAGTACCACATTGCTTAGTCTGCAGGTGAGGCTCAATATATTTGATTAAACCCATCAAGTACCTGCTTGTCTGCACTCACCAGTGCACTCACAGATAAAACGAGGCAGCTAGTACAGAATGCTAGCTTGAAAAACCAATAATTTCCACAGGATTATAAACACAAACACATTAAGTATAAATTAAAATGCATCTGTAAGTGTATGTATTATATGTACATATGTATTCGATTTAAGTAAGTTCTTATTCTCAACCTTTTTTTTTTCCTTTTTTCTTTTTTGAGATGACGTCTAGCTGAGCTGCTGTCTAGAAGGGCTCTAGACTCGAACTCTCCTGCGTAGGGCTCCCAGAGTGCTCCAGTTCCAAATGTACACCATTATTCCTGGTAGTTCTAGCATGCTATCACATTCACAGTTTTTTATGGGACTTCTGATATTGTTATTACATATTAAACAATATTAGTTTAAAAGATATATTTCATAAACACATGAATATACAGATGCATGTATGTGTATATTTATAAATGTATGTGTATATGTGTATGCAGCTGTGTATATAAAGACATATGCACATAGCTCTGTATATAAATATTTTCAGTTTACCTCACTGATTTGAATTGACACATTTCATTTACATAGAACATCTTTAGAATTTAAAGTATCTCCCTGGAGTCCTCCAATCCAGTAAGGTTGTTTTTGACCACTAGATATTTCTCCGCGCTCATGACACATGCAGTAGAATCATTCCCATCATCTTTTGAAAGAAACAAATGGTTCTGAGCTGCTTCTCACAAATCTGATGGTTGCTTTCTTGATGTATAAAGGTGGCTCAGTGATGCAAACATAACTGCCTTGTTTCAGCATACTGAGTAGTCTTTATTTGTTAGTTACTCAAATGGAACTACAGGCTTGAGGAATACAGAAAATTTTTAAGATGACTAACATTTAAAAAAAAGAAAACCTTAGGAAACACCTTAGCACCTGACATCCAACTTGGCTGCTGTCAAGGAAAGCATTAGATGACTTGCATGCTTCAAATTTAACCCTGGGGAAAGACTAAAGAGTAGTCGCAATTATGCTAAAGTTAATAATTCTATAAATTGCATATATGAGTCAGTCTCTTATGCCTTTGGTAAAAAAAGGAGCTGAAACAAATGTCATCTATAATTAAGTGTACTTAAAAATTCAGATACATTTTAATTTCAACTATCAATATTTAGAGTACACATGTGTGGTGAATTAGGAGTATGCTGTAGTTTTGGCTGTGAGGTACATTAGTAGGCATGTAACTTGGAAGGGGCAGAGTACTGGAACATGACCCGGAAGAGTGTACACTAGTTGCACCCTTCTTGCCTTACTTGAATTCCTGACTATAATAGCATGAAAAGCTCCTCTGCCCTGTGCTTCCACCACTGTTAGCTGCCAATGAATACACCAAGACATTCTGAAACTGTGAGCGAAAACAAACCTTTTGTTCCTTAAATTGTGGATGTTAGGTATTTCTGTCAACGAACAATCATCAATGAAATTGCTTGAATAATTTTTCATTTATGTCTTTATGTCTCTACTTTGTCACAAAATATCCAACAACATATCAATGACTCAATACTGGCATTCTGTGCATCTGTAAAACCCACCCTGTGTGGCTGGTGCCAAGATCTGCCACTGGATTGAGCAGCAGTCAGCCCCCCCAGGCTCTGAGATGGTTGAACTCTAGTAAACATTGGTCCTACAGGGTGTCTTGGAGTACAATTCTCAGAGCAAGGTGCTTTGCCTCTCCACTTTTTAATTGGTAAAGGTAGTGGGGTTTTGTTGATTCTTGTCACACACTTAAGGAGTTGTTTTATTAATTTTGTTTCCAAGTACCTAGCTTGTTTTTTAATGCTAATGCCTTCTGCCCCACCTCTGAAGGCCCTGTCAACCTGGCAAAACAGAAAAGCTTTTACATAAATTTTCTCTGCCATTTTTTTCATCTTTTACCACATAGTGTTGGCTGAAAGCTTCAAGCAATACTCAAGTGAAAGCATGAACACTGGATTACCTTGATTTTTTCTCCACCAGATTAAGTAGTTCACTGCCCTTAATCTCAGTTTCAGGCAAAGTAATTGGACCAGGGCAAAATGTAGACACACATTTTGCAACAGAATAGAATGCAAGGTCTCTAGACCAATTGCTAATAAAGTCCTTTCCCATCTGAAATTTCCTGACCTTGGCCTTTACAGTCCACACTTCTATCAGCATTCTGGTCTTCTGAGCTCCAACAAGAATCCACCTACAAGCTCAGCTCAGAGCGCTCTAATGATTCTCTAACAGGCATCTTCAAACCTTTCCAAATTCCTCCAACAAAGTGGTTGCAAAGGCTTCAAAATCACATTGTCAGGTAAAGTCACAGCAATGACTTCACTTCTCTGGTACCAATATCTGTCTTAGTTACTTTCTCGCTGCTGTGGCTCCATATCCAACATCCCCAACTTAAAGGAGTGATTTATTTTAGCTCACAGTTTCAGATGGTCACATTTCATTCATGGGTAGCTGGTAATGGCGGAAGCATGTTGAAAAGGCATAGCTGTTCAGAGCATGGCAAAAGGAAGGCGAGTCAGGGAGGAAGGGGAGCACTAGTGTATACCCACCCATCCAGGTCACGTCCCCATGAACCACCACACTCACACCTATAATCTACCACACACCTGTAATCAACCACAAACCCATATGACACCATAGCCCCACAATCCAAAATATCCGAATACATGAGACTTTTGAGGTACATTGTGCACATCCATGAAACATTTCTCAACCCTGATATAACTCATTAGTCAGACTCATAATCAAATAATAAATTCATTACCATCAATCAAATAGCTAAAATATTTTAATAAATGTTTCCTTTCTATTTTCAAAGAGAAAATCATATGTGTACCAACTTCAAATATACATTATCAACATAGAAATTGCCTATTTAAAAGCCTCCTCCCCTTACATGCAGGGGACGGCCAGTACTGATCTGAAAATATGGGCAGGACCAAATCATAAGTATGTTTTTATACGTATGTAATTATGGTAAAGGTTTATAAACCAAGCCAAACAAGAGGTTAACAACCACACTAAAAAGCATACCAATTCACTGCAATAAAACTTCAATGAATTATATTAAAATATCTAAAATCATATTATAGTCATTCTTGTGATATGTGATAATATAAAACCTATGTGATGAGACAAAACAGGGAAAATGGCATAGTCTTAGGCTACAACTACTTAGAGATACTTTAAAATGAGTGGTTTGATCTAGTTCGTCTAGTAACCTGGATGGCCAGTAAGTGACTAATGATCAAGTAGCATAAACAGCATGACACAAGCAGACAGAGGGATGATTCATATTTTAGGTAGGAGGAAAATAGGAGATGGAAGAGTTCATAACATTACTAAGAAGAATATGCAGTTTTCTATTTAAGAACTATATCTAGGAATTTCAATTCAACATTTTTGTACCATATTTGAACACAGATAAGCGAAACCATGGAAAGAAAAGCCAAGGATAAGGGATGACTACTGCATACAACGATATCCGGCTCCGTTTCAAAATTTTAATCTTGAAACAAGTGTTGGCAAAGGTCATAGTGAACATTTTCTCTTTTTTGTAACAAACTTCCAATACCAGCTCATGATTGAAGCCTTGCAGGTTCTTTCCTGGAATCTCTACCACTTCTCTGTTTATTAACATTTCATCACAAATCCCTTGTTATTAGCTCTGTGAATTTCATACCACTAGAACCATATCTTTGTTCAACAAATTTCTGTTAGCATCTGATGATATCCTAATGCCTACAATCTCCTCTTATATCCTGCTTGGCTTCAGAACCGCTAAAAAGGCAATAACACTGAACTGAATGAAAGAACTTAAAATACAATACTGAAATCCCCTTTTTTATTGTTCTTTCTCCATGGCCTGCAATATAACAAAATTACACACACACACACACACACACACACACACACACACACACAGCGATTTTTATCAGTTCTGAATCTAGTCATAAGATCCTCAAATATCGCATCTTATGCAATTATCACCTATAGGTAACTAATAATTTCTCAAGTTATCATTGGTATATTCCTTCATATATTTTGTCTTATATTTTAAATTATGGTTATGGCTCATTTACTGCAATCAAGTTTTTACAAAATTATTTTAAAATTTCATTTAAAAACCAGTGGCATCATAACAAATATTAACTTCTATTTTCATTACACATGCAATTATTTGTAAGTTAACTATCCAGCTACTAAAATAAGCTCTTTGCTACATACAAAATCATGGTGAACATCACTCAATGAAGGCCTAGTGCTTGCTTGCTTGCTTCCTTCCTTCCTTCCTTCCTTCCTTCCATTCTTCCTTCTTCCTTTCTTTCTTTCCTTCTAGAATAGTGCATTTGCTTTCCTTCTATACCTTTAACGTTTAGAATAGTTCATCTCCAAGATTTTGCAACATAGGTTTGGAGGTGAGCTCAGTGGTAGAGTATTAGCTTAGCATGAGTGGGGCACTGGTTTTAATCTCCAAGGTGTGAGTAGAAGGCAGCCTAGGCATCATACAGCTTTAGTGAGAACGGGCCTTAAGATATTTTGTTTTTACAAATGCTGGAGATGTAGCTCAGAATAAAAAGGCTCTGAGTTCACACTTCCCAGTAGCACAGGCAAACACAAAGAACTCCCAACTTAGTAGGATGGCATACACATTCTTGGGTTTGCACCAATTTCCACTTACCAGTAATCCATCAAATTTAGTCATCTCCCATTTTACCAAAGACACTTGTCAACTGGTAAGCACACTTCAAAGGACAATAATGAGTTTATATTTTCATAGTGATTAATTTACTATGAATTATTATTAAAATATTTGAATGTGATGTATGTTTTAACTATTCCCCCAATTGTATGATTTCTTTTATTTTGTCAATACCTTTTCTGCATCCCATTATTTTCTGATACACACCTACTACAATTTCCCATGTGATTTCTTAAACTTCCATACTTAGAATACCTAGCCCTATAGCAAGATCAAACAACATCAGCTTATGTTTGGTTAGATTTCGTGATTGGCTCATCTTGCTTTTGGAATATTTATTTATTTTTAGGATACACTATGAGTTGGGCATGTAAACCCTTAACGCAGTTTTTTTTAGAACTAAGAACGAAGTGATCCATCCTAGAAGAAAGTGATTATTGAGTTTGGGAAGCAATTCTGATGGATCAAAAATAAAAAAACAATATTTTCTAACTTGAATATGTTTCTTTTCAACATAATTAATATGCTCCTGTGGAGTGTTAAGCTATAAAATGGTTCATTTAATCACATTAATTTGAATTTTATACTTCTTTCAGGCTTAATTTTTGTAACAATACTATTGTTTCTCCTCCCTTTTTATCATAGTACATGAAGTAGATCTTCCTACCTAGCCTGGGAAACCACCAAAACAAATGCAACAATTTGAAGATAATTATTGGAAATTGAAATGGGCACGGGATGTCTTACTAAAAATGATATCACTGTCAGGGAAAGAAAAAGAAGCAATTTATTAAAAAATAACAGGCAAACAGAGGGATTAGCATGGAGTCAGAATATGGAACAAAATTAAAACTTTGAGTCATAGGATCTGGGGTTTGAGAATTGACTCTAGCCCTAACTAGCTACTTGTGTTGCTCTAAGACATCTGAGTCTCAGTTACATCAACCAAAAAAATGGCAATAATAATAAATAATGTCCTCATATAATAATTGGGTAAACAATGTCTAAGAACGTATGTAAAAGATGAAAAGATGTAATAGACATAATCCCTTTTTATTATGCAAAGTATTACAT
Source organism: Ctenodactylus gundi (assembly GCA_004027205.1). Taxonomy (NCBI): domain Eukaryota; kingdom Metazoa; phylum Chordata; class Mammalia; order Rodentia; family Ctenodactylidae; genus Ctenodactylus; species Ctenodactylus gundi. Next base: position 121,511 of record PVKB01000924.1, on the reverse strand, counting down.
AAATATAAAATCTTAAGACCATTCCTACTTATTTAAAGATCAAGAACTAGAAGCTACCATACATGCAATAAAATTTTTCACTTTGCCTAATCACCTAGGTTCAGCAGAGAAAGAACATCTACTAGGCATTTCCAGAAAATAATTTGTGAGAATGCTAAAATGTTTCCTAATAAAACAAGCAAATTTAACATGAACTCCAATGTATCCTAACAATACTAACTGCATTCACCTCACTCACATAAAATTCACCAGAAAACACAATAGTTTTTCAGGGAGAGAAGGAAGCCAATGAGAACGCAATTAATTTCATTATTAAATGATATCAATGGGCAGATGACTAAATCATAATACTAGGACAATGAAACATCTTTAACTTTTTAAAGTCAAATGTACCTTTCATTCACCTTAATGAAACAGGAGACAAATCAACAGTTTCAAAGTGCTTGACAAATTATTTTATTAAACAAAAGAAATGCAACACTGTCTTTTATCAAATTCAAACTTCCTATAAGTTTGAATTTGATAAAAGACAATCAAAATTGACAAAATTAACGTAAATTAAGAGAAAAAATAAGGTAATTTTCTGATTTGGTTTGAGGTATGGACGAGGAACATGGATTGCTGGGATTCTAACTTTAATACAATAAGTTTCTGGTAGTGCATTTTGGGTAATATTGACTTCTCTAGGCCTTAGTTTTCTCAACTGTGTAATGCAGACATGCAATTACACTAGTTCTTCTCAGGTGTTAGGTGGTTGGAACCCACGTAAATCAAAAAGGCAGGGTGTGGGGCCCCTAACTTTCTATACTGTCAAATGAGGCCAGTATTTTAGGAGGAAAACTCCCACCATTTTTGATTAGTAACATTTCATAAAAGTAGAATATTTTATCATAAAAATATAAAGAAAATATCCTCGGAATAAAGGTGTAGCTCTTTACATTCAACAAACTGGATGCATTCATGTATTGAATGTAAGATTAGCTTAACATTCTGTGTGTCCCAGGTTTTAAATTTCACCTTAATTACAGACAGTGAAAAGTTCACAACCTGAGAGCATTGTAGAACTAATGGGGCTAACAGATGTCTTTAGCTCTTATTTTTACAGCTCAATGCTCTTGCCGGACATTCTTATTTTATAAAATAGGTGTATGCATATACAAAAATCAGGTATTGGTTTGCATGTTAGAGGTGGACACAATATAAAAATTTTACTTTTTTATAAAGTAAAATTTAATGAAGAAGTTATTTCCCATTATGATGAGGCAAAGCGTCTTGTCTGGGAAGAATCCTATTTTATGTATGATAATTTTAATTCTGGGTACATCAGACATACCAATCTTCAGCTTCTGACTGCTTTCTTTGAGATAATTAAAGCAGACTCGTATTTATCTGATTGCAGGGTACAAAAGCCCAAGTTGCTATTCAATAACTTTCCTTGTCTTTAATCTTTCTCAAGTTTAAATACACACTGATAATATTGTGAAATGGAAACTTGAAAAGTCAAAACTATAAAAAGTGGCATATTTATATGATGTAACATACAAATACAGAATGCTGGGAGAAGGGGAAAAGATGGCAGCTCAGTAGGATCCCCTGTTTAACTGCTCCATCCCGGCTCAAGAAAAACAGTTGATACGTAAGACAAAATCGTATCTGTACGACTTAGTTCAGAGCAAGAGATGAGCTCCAGGAATTAAAAGGAGGCCAACAGAAAATTTAGAAACCAACCTGGAAAGCCCTCTAAGGGACCCACGAGTTGTCATGAGCAGCCAACAGATACAGACGGGAGAAGAGTCTGGAATAGTCTGAAGAGCTGGGAGCCACAGAAGAAAGCAGCAGACAGGCAGCACTTTCCTCTAGAAGAAGCAAGCCTATGCGTAATGCAAACTGCAAATGCATTATAAGCCTTCTCCATGAAAGGGATCATCTCCATACTTAGGAAAGGAATTAACAGACCGTGCTAAAACAAATAGAAATGTAGCAATACAGGGCACAGCCATAGTCATAGTCTATACTCCACTTTTGCACTACTGAGAAAAAGAGAATGCAATTTCAGTTCACAGTACTGAATGGGTTTCCCATTGAAGATACAAAATGCTTCCTCTGTATCCATGCTACAAATCAACACTGTGTATCTCTATTCGTATGTGTGGATTCTTAGCATTAGAAAGAGAAGACCACCAAACAGAGAACTGGGGGGTGAGGACTTTATGGGATTGACCTGGCCCTACTTTTATGTTTACATACATAACAATGCATGGGTGAGGTCTGGCAGTAATTTATCTTGTAGAACTCAGATGTCCCCAAGGCCACAAGCTGTGCTTTTCAGTGGAGTGCTTAGAAACACCAACAAGCAGCATTCCCAGGGTGGCTCATTCCCATTTTGCCCACCTGGCTGGATGCACCTTTGAAAAAATTTTAAATATTATACATCATGGCATTTCAATTTCTTTGGTAGCATTAAGGTACATTTAAAGAATTCCCACCATTCAACTTTAAAAAGTGGCCCACAGAAAACCCTCTACATCTGAAAAACATTTTCCCAGTTAAGGATAACAGAATATATAAGAACAGAGATCTCCAATATTTTTAACAGTAGAAAATGGTTCGGCAAAAGACTATTCTGCGAAGTAATAGACTAGGGGCAAAGGGTACTTTTGTTATGCAGTACACTGTCGGAGAATAGCTTGAAAATAGTGATTGGTAGCAGGACGGAAGTAAGGAGTGAAGTTTTGCCACTAGGCAGATCATCAGCAGCATTAGAACCTAATAGGAGCGAGCTAACAAGAATCAGAGCTTGGATCACATCTTACCTCCTGCTCACTGCTCATGGTTCACCACCTGTCCCGATGCCCAGACCTTCCAAGGCAATGGGACAGCAATAGTCCATTGGGTGGGTACTGGAGACCCCTCCCATAGAATGACATATCTCTCCATCTACCCTGATAACTTATACTATTGTAAGAAAAAAATTATATCACTCAAATTGTAGATACTGCGGAGACCAGAACAATGTACTGACAGAAAGAATGAGGTTACCAATATGATGAATAAAAACAGTGTTCTCGGTCACTTTCTAGTTGCTGGGAAGGAATATCCAATATCCACCAATTAAGGGACAAAAGATTCATTTTAGTTGACAATTTTAGAGGTCTCATTCCTCTCATAGGTGCCAGGCCATGGGAGATGCACATGGCAGAGGTGCCGCACGGGGGAGGAAGGCTATTTAGTGCATGGCAGACAGGAAGGCATTTGAGGGAGAAGGCAGGGAGCTAGTGCAGACCCTCACAGGTCAAGTCCTAGTGTTCCACCCCTTCCAACCAGGCTCCCATGTTAACAGCACGCAGTTCAATAGGCATTCCAACAAACCCAAACATATGACGCTTTTGGGGTACATTCCAGGTCCAAACCATAAAACAGAGATAAAAAATTCACAAAGAATATTGTTGAGAAACGGCATTTTAGCCATGACTAGGCCAGTGGCTATAAACCAACGGAATACATTTTAAATCTGCTTCTGCTTTCTTTGTTGTTTATACCTAGTAATGCTGTTGTGATGCTCCTGTGTGAAAGAGACATTTTCTAACAGTAGTAGAGTTTTTCTCCTGTTCCCAAATGCTATGCATATTGCACACAACTTAGCAAGTCAAGTAAAAATGTTCAGAGTTTGGGTAGGCAGCCTTTGCAGCCCACATGTTGATAATGCTGGCCTCTGCTCTGACCCTAAGAACTCCACAATCATCAGCAGCTTCCTAGTTAAGCATCTCATGGACTTTCCCTACAGAAGGAGGAAAGCTCACACAGCAGGCTAGATTTTAAACATTACGTTTTCTCACAAGACATCTTATATGGTTTTGTCTTTTTTGTTTTTGGGAAGATGTTTGTAAGCTGTGCTTTCTTATCTTTTCCTTCACTTGGTTGAATCTTCAATTTTGGTGTATTAAACATTTGGAATACACAATTTTTTATGAACACAATGATCCTATGTACACAGTAACTGCTAAAAGGCACTCTTATACATCGCCATAATACACATTGTGGAAGCATATACACTAAAACTAGGATGACAGACAGAAGATAAATACTGCCTCTGCACAACGGTGATAAACACAGGCGAAGCATTCAGCAGTTTATCATCACACATTCTGTCCATCCACGGATCATTATGCAGTACCTCATAAACATGTACGCCTGTTACATCCATTCACACATTAAAACGTTGAGAAAAAATTTATAATCCACTACCATATTCTTGCAATACACTTGAAGATTTATACTACTTTAGAAGCATGCAACCATTACTTCGTGTGGAAAAAAGAAGAAAAGAAGAAACCCTATCAAAAGATGCAGAGCAGTCTCTTCTGTAGTGTTTTCCCCGCCAGAGCCTTCTTTGTGCTCTCCCTTGTTCTTCTGAACACCATAGAGATAAGACCTCTCATTCACCCCAGTTATTGATAACCCTGGGTTCCCATACAGGTTTTTGTCAGTCAGCATTTCCCCTGACTTAACACTATTCAGTGGTCTGGATAATGCCATTAATCTCTTGAACATGCTCATAGAAACAAATATTTGTCCAGCTTTTATTTGTGTCTACCTAATTTTAAATTGTTTTGGTAACCTTCTTCCTTATTTTGAGCTAAAATAGCTGTCTTGGCAAGTAAAGAAAAAATAATCTTGCCCACTCTATTGGCTGTAATTTACCATTCTTCATTTCTTAGCTTCCACCAGCACCTTGTCATGCACACTTATATATATGTATGAACTCCAAAATTGGACTTCTAGGTAATACAAATAATGGCGTCCTTCTAAAAGCAAAAAGTGCGAATTGCAAAAAATTGTAAACATTTCACAGTATTCAACAAAGAGAATGCTTTGCACGGTGTGGCATGCAAATGTGGCATAATTGCAAGATGTGGCATAATTGTGCTTCTATTATGAAAGGAAAATGTTTGGAAATGATTTTTTGAAGTATGCACATATGACTGTAATTAAAATGCTCTGTAGCATTATAAATCCAAAGTAATTTAGAAAAAAAAATCTTCATTGCATTTCCTGGAAAACTAACATCTGTCTGTTATTAAAGTTATGCAGAGTGAAGAAATAAATTTAATTCCTATGGCCATTAAAATATGTAGTCATTATTGAATAGTCTAAAGTTAAATCAATTAAGATGATGTAAGAAACTTGCAGTAATTTTTCAGTAAGTTTATGTAATTCCCCTTTTCTTTTAACCAACAGGACAATTAGTTAAGTAGGAAGAAGCAACAGTAAAGCCCTCGGGGCTATTCATCCTGGATAGCCTGTGACTTTTATTTCCTTCAGTGCTGCTCATGTCCTGTTATCCAAGCAGTCCACCTTTGTTATTCTCCTGAACCTGTTCTACAGAAGGTCTTCAATAACTATGTCATCACCAAACTTGAAGGCCTGATACACTTTTTATACTTCAACTGATTTGTGGATTTGATGGTTTTGTTTACTCCCTGCTGATCTAAAAAATGATTTCTTTTTAGGCTCCTCGAATGTAGCAACAATGTTGCTTATCCTCTCTGTCTTTTTGTAACACTCTCTTGCCAAGTTCTTTTCAACCCTTGTCCTAAATATAGGCATTATTTGCTATGATTTTTATCTCAGGTAGCTCTTCTGCCTCAAACATATGAATTTACCTCTTACTTTTGGGCAACTTTCAATTATCACTTAAGGTAGAAATTCTGGCTGTTTAAAATCTCCACCCAGAATATACTAGCATTATTACCAACCAACTATAATTTTTTTACTCTGACTTCTCATCCCAGTAAAAAAATCACTCGTAACTTTCTGGCTTCTTTTTTTAAAAAAATCAACTTTCAGTCATCTTGGCTCAGAATCGTTACTAATGTTTGATTCTGTAACTTGCTTATTTCTTATATTGTCAATTACTAGTTGTACCATTACTTCCTATACATCATTTGCAAATTAATTAATGGATTCATTCCATCTCATATGCCCAATATTACTGTTAGGTTTTTATAGCTTGTTAAATGGTTTTCCATCATTACCACTTCCTCTGATGCATTATGAAAACTTGGGGCAAAAGAATTAGGAATTTAGGACTATACCCCCTGTTACAGAAGTCTAGAAATTCTTACAATGTGAGTTGCATATCCATATCATCACGTTTCATTGTTAGAATCCTTTGGAATCTGTATGGGAAAAGGCCACGAGCACACCTGTAGAATGAAATCTAAGAGGTAAGATAAGGTCACTCCTGGTAATAGCTTTACAAAAAGGAGGTCTTTCATCTCATCCCCAAAAGAGCCAGGAGAGCAGATATTACATATACAGGAAAAAGGACATATCATCTCTTGTTCTATATAAAAAGATTAAAAAATCCAGAATAATTATCTGGTTGAATATCATCAAATAATGCTCAAAATGTGGAAGCAGTACAAAACAGCAGAAATAGGGAGTCGAGGCAAAGCCCTTCACCTTCCATGGGTCTCCAGCCCTGTATGCTGCATCGGCGGGAGGTAAATTAGACTCCTGTATTTACCAGTCAGTTTGTTTAGAGTTCATATGCTTTAACCTTTTTCTTCTTTAACTTAAGCACTGATTAAAAAATATCAAGGTTTCTCAGTGGAACTAAAGAAAATGAAGCACTATCTTACTTTCTCATTGCTATGACAGAACACCCGGCATCTACAACGTTAGGAGGGAAAGATTTATTTTAGCTCACAGTTTCAGAAGGTCTCACACAGTCTCTTCATGTGCAGCTGGCAACAGGGGAAGCACACAGCAGAGGCTGGAGAGCTGCTCACCGCATTGCAGACAGAACCCAAGTCAGTGAGGAACCAGTCTATATCTCAGGACTAACTCAAAGCTACAGATTCCAAGAAAGATGGTACAATGTATCCTCTTCTTTCCTTTACTTACTTGAAGATGCCAGGTGAGCTCCCCACACCCAGGGTGGGTACCTCTCTCCCTCCCTTCCTGGCCCATAAGACAATAGCATACACCTAAAAGCCTTACAAATTGACACAACTGCTCTGGGCCAAATTCTAGACAGCTGCTCCTTTCAGCCAGCGCCCAGTTCCCAGAGGCACATGGTTCCACAGATATTCTACTACATCTAAACACATGATGTTCTGGAGGGACATTCTAGATCCAAACCATAGCAAGTACTTTTGGTCCTGTCCAAATCTAGACTATAATAAGGATATGAATGAATCTATAAAAATATGAGCAAAAATCAAGAAGTATCATGGATTATGCAAATTAATGACCAACTTATTGGCAATACTTTGTTAGAGAAAATAAATCAAAACACATTTATATTAATTATTTTCTTTTACGATAACGTGGGATAATTACTTGATACTATCGCAAGAAAGGAAAAGACACATGGATTAGGTAACAGTACAGAGGGGTAGATTTCAATTTTATTTAAAAAGTAGAAATAGAAATTTCTAGATTTACATCAATCTAGGAGAAAGTTTCTTTGGTAGACACTGGCATTTGTTCCTGTTTGTGTGTTTTCAATATACCAATAACATAAAAGAATCTGTTTCATTGTTTTGATAAATTTGGAAATGATTCAACACCCAAAGAGATTACTAGAATGCTAGATAACAGAACCTGAATTTAAACTTTTGTAACGGGTACAAGTGTAGAACTTAAACTAAACAAAATTAAACACAAAAATTTAAGTTTTGCAAATAGTTGAAGAGACAAATTGGATTTAAGACAACTAACTTGACTGTAGTTTGTTTCAAAATAAAAACAAAGAAAGATAAAAGAGCAGCACTGTTAGTTGACCACAAAGTCATCACATACTCACAGCAAGATGTAATTACTATAAAATATAAATGTTAGCCAGATCTGGTGGCAGCCTTTCACAGTACCCCCAGTACTGTGAAAGGCTGAGACAGAAGGATCACATGCTTGAAATCTCTCAAAGCAACTTAGTGAGATCCTATGTCTAAATCAAAACTTAAAATAAAAATGGGTTGGAGATTTAGTTCGGTTTGAATGCTCAGCATGAAACAACAACAACAACATCAGCAATAAAAAACTAAAAATCATAGTCTTTAAATAATAATTTAGTATGAGAACCTAAGCACTAAAGAATCGATCTTCAGGCCTACAATGCCTGTATAAGTCATTGCTTAATCGTATTCTGCAAAAGTAAATCTTGATTTGAAATAGTGAGCTGAACAAGGACTCATTTTCAGGAGGGACATTTGCAAGGTACAAGAAATAAGAACAAAAGCATCCAACATGCTGGACAGATGACTACGGAATGGTTGGCAAAGTTACATACCGTACGGCGGAAAAGGACCTTGGACTAGAAAGCAAAATGGAAACAGCTTCAAATACGCAAAAGCCTATTCTAAGGGAAGAGGTATGCCTCCTATTCTATATTGTATCCCAGGATAGAGATGCCTGAGAACTTACAGGAAGAAAAATTTCAATTTAAAAATGCATACATTCATATACACACACACACACACACACACACACACACACACACACACACACATATATATATATATATATATATATATATATATATATATATATATATAAAACAAAAAAGGAGTCTGCATAAAGAATTCCATGTTAGTAGAAAGTGATACCTGAGGAGCGTTACAGAACGCACTGCTGCATTCGAGAGACTAAGGATTCCGCTACAGCCTCTTCCCACAACAACAGCAAAAAAAAAGGAATGATCCCCTGAAACAAGGTTAACTCAAATCATATGAGAATGACAACTTCAGTTTCCTAACATTTTGCAGTCTGCTATTAAGTCAAAGAAGTAGTTTGGATGCAGTACACACACAATTTCCAACTGCCTTAACATTACTATCATACTATTCTGAGGTCACCTGCCAATTACCATAGTTGGTCTGACCAACCCAATCTCCCCAGGTGGCAAAGGAATACGTGTGAAGTGATGTCTGAGTTTATGATGTTAGCTTCTGGTTACAGAGTAGGTGTTTGCACACGTGAAGCTAAGAGGAACAGTTTGCCTCAATAGGCTATGAGTTAAATACAGTATCACACCTGGCCCGCTAATCTGTGATAAGTATGCATGCATGTATACCTGTATGAGTACAGGTCTATATAAGCATGTATGTGTGTGTGTGTGTGTGTGTGCACCTGTGTTTACATACAGACATGTACATGGCATATTGCATGACAACACAATGGAGGTGAAGGAAAAGGGATGTGACAACATGGCCAAATGAGACCTAACACGCTGTCTGCTACAAATACAGGCTACTAGCAGGTTTCCAAATTGAGAATTTAGAAGGAAGCCCTTGTTCGTGACAGGAAAAAGGTGAGAACGGAAGAGGGAAGAGGAAAATTAAACCTCATGGCCTTAGTGGAAAATAATTCAAAAGACCATAATCAGAGCAACACAAAAGTATCACTTACTGCAATATACTATTTTTTTCATGATAACCATTTCATTATTTGGCCACAATTAGAAATATTGCTAAAAATAAGACTCTGAAAATGCAAAATTTCACCAGCAATCAGGTTATATTACTGCAAATGAAGAAGAGAGCCAGTCAGAAGCTAACTGTGCTTGGACAAGTTCCATTTTGCCACCCATTAGTATTTGAAGATTAGTACACTCACTTCTATATCAGAGAGCACACAAAATACAAATAATATCCATTTTTCTTTCTCATTTTTTGTTGTTCATATAGCACATATTTATCGTAATGAGTACATGGCTTTTAAAATGATAGTTGTAAAACAAAATAGCACTATTTGCATTTCAAAGTAATCAGTAATATACAGCTTGAACTCTGTCCAATCAAAAAATGATACTAAAGAGAATCTGCTTCATGCTGATCACTTCAAAATCTGAAATTACGGCTTTGAAAACTCTTCTATGAAGTGATAAAAATGCTTCTTGTATGTATCATTAAAATTTAGGATCGGCCTGTTTAATATGATGGAGGCAAAAATAAGCAATGTTCACCTTCTGGAAAACAACAATCTGCACAAGTTTGACATTGCCTTATTATCTACTACCTAGGTCTTTCTTAAACTCTTGCAATAATATCTCTGTCTTCTATAGTCTACTGAACAAATCCAAAACCTGCTTTTTCTTTTATGCTCAAGCCATTTTCTTCTTTTTTGATCAACCTGTTTGAAAAATTTTTTCTCCCCCCGCCCTAACCCCTTTTTGAGAAAGGTTCTTGCTCTGCAGTTCAGACTGGTCCTGAACCATGTACCGTGGGCTGGCCTCAAAAATCAAGGCAATTCTCCTGCCACATTCTCCGCAATGCTGGGATTACAGATGTGTACCACTACGCATAGCTTATGTGGTGCTGGGGAATTGAACCCAGAGCCTTGTGTTTGCTAAATAATCACTTTAACTGCTGAGCTATGCAACCAGCCCCTCTATCAATGGCTCTCTAAACACTGCTTTAACAAGATTTCCCCCCACAAAATCTCTAACTTTTCTGTTTCTGGTAATTCTTTTTCTTATACTCAAATGAGGTATTCACTAAAGTTTTACCTCGATCTTTTTCATTTCTTATTCTCTCTACCACAATTTTTTAATATCATTTCATCCCTATGTGGGGATAATTGCAAAGAGTACATAATAACTGAAACCTACCACTCTCATAATTCGAATGCCATGTTTAACTTCCTAATAGGCAACTCTAGCCATGTACTGAGTGATTACATCAAGTCAAAGATATTGAAAAATAATTTCTACCTAAATCAGGATCTTTGCTCCCAATTAATTTCTTCCTTCTTTTTTAATGAGGAAAATACACCCTTATTCAGTAAGTTCTTCAGGTCTTCTGATTTTTTGTGCACATAAAAATACTAAATATCATTGAATCATTTTTGTAATGTCAGTTTCATCTATTCTGGTTTAGGCTCTTGGTCTAATGCAATTACAAAACAATTAGTCCCTTATTAAGTTTGTCCCCCATTAATTCTATTCATATTTGTCAGATCTATCTCTTGGAAAGTACTTCAAATGTTGAAGTACTTAAAATTATTGCTACTTAAAATTATTCAGTTCCCCATTCCACCTTATGAATAAAATTTAAATACCTTAACATGAAATTTAAGATTATTCTTATTATAATTAAACTTCATTTTCACAAAATATGCATATCTATATACTTATCTAACTGTATTTATAATTTTACAAAATGAGTTTCATTGTGACATTTTCATATATGCATATCAATAAAATTTCTAAAACTATAAATATGTTCTAATATATTCTAAGATTCATGCATAATGAACTACTTACTGCTCCTTTAATTTACTCTGTATTTTCTTTTCTTTTCTTTCTTTCTTTTTTTTTTTTTTTTTTTTGAGACAGTCTCAATCTGTAGCCCAGGCTAGCTTCGGCTCAATGCAATCTTCTGCCTCAGCCTCCTGAGTGCTGGGATTATAGTTGTGCACCATGATGCCCTGCTTTTAATGTGGTGCTGGAGAATTCAACTACTGTGCTACTTCTCCAGCCCTGCATTTTCTTAATCTTGTCTCAGAATTTCATATATTCTTCCTACCCTAGAATTCCAGTGTTTTTTCCCTTTCTATCCTTAGCTAATGTAAATCAGTTCAACATTCTGACCTATGGTAACCCCATGGGATTCTACTTTTCTATGAAGCCTTCCATAAGTCCTTAGCAGCTACAAGTCATTCATACTGTCACTAAACAGATGTCTCATCTACTGTCTCCTACTGTCCATTTTTATTGCTAAGAATATGGATAATTGATAATGAGAGAAAATAGTTAGAAGCAAAGGAAATGGGTGACTGATGACAGGTGGTCTTAAAAGGCAGCTTATAAACCCTTTGTAACCATTCTATAGGATATAATATTTACATATGATGATTTTATTATAGACTATAAATTTATAGCGCAGTACTGGCTACCATCTATAAAGCACCTAAGATGCTAAGACAGTGAAACATCCAGGATGAAATCACCATAAAGTCACAGCCTCTCAGATCGAACAATAAACACTGAAGGCATGCACTCTAGTAACCTCATCACCACCAGTTACATGATCTTACTAGATGTATAGCACGAATGGAGTTAATCCAAAGCATAAGGGGGATGTTTTGGTCTGGTTATGCTACCACAGCAGAATGTCACAGACTTAGAAACTTACTAAAAACAGAAAATAATCTGACATGGATCTGGAGATCAAGATCAAGGTACCAATAGGTGATATGTGTGGTGAGGATTCTTTCTGCTACCAAGATGATACCTTGTTGCTCTCTCCAAGTAGGTACTATGTTCCCACACGGTACACAAGTTACACAGAAGAAACCCAGGGCTTTAAGTCCTTTCATGTGGGCCCTAATCCTACCCATACAGCCTTACCCTGACGACCAAACCTCCTAATAAGGGCTACACTTTTCAATATCATCCCATACACCAATCCACTTTCAACACATGAATTTTAGGGGACATCCAGACCATAACAATACTGAATAAAGGGAAAAATAAGTATGTTCCCTTCATAGCCACAGGAAGTTGAATCATTCTTCAGAAGAGTTAAGTGTACACAACTCTTCAAAATTAATATCATATCAAAACAATCATCCTTTTCTCATATCTTAAAAAGCATAACCATCTTATATATTTTGTTCATAATTCTCTGAGAAAGTACAAAGTATTATCTATGTTTTAAAATTACAGTAGGTTGATAATTACAGTCAAAGAAATACTACTTCACTGGTAGAAAATGGGAGCACACAGTGTTTATATCATTCGTCAAGGTAAGAAAAAGTATAGATGTTTGCTTATTACCAACACAGTGCATTATTCAATTAGACCAGGAAGAAAAGTCAACGAGACAGTTAACTTTTTCCCCGTTTTCTTTAAGTAGGGTTTTTGGAGCTACAACCAAAAGGGAATGCAGGAGAAATGAGAAAATTCACAAAAATAATTCAGGGGAAATTCTACATGTCTTTTGAAAATGCAGTAATAAGTGAAGATCTTATAAAATGAAAGATATATTAAGGGAAAATCAAATAGGACATAACTGAATACTTTTATACAGGTGTTTTGAGTACAAATCCAGAAGTCAGATTAAGTCAGGAAGTTTGGTACGGAATTTGAAGCTAACAAACCAAAAGTACAAGTCAAAGTACAAGTTGAATAAGTTGGAAAGCAGCACAGCCAAGGCCAACTGAATAAACCCCTAGAATGTGAAAACAATTTGGTCTCTTCCTATCTAAGCCACTTTCTTGATATGTGGTATCTGACAAGTTACTGAAACCACATGACCTCAGTTTCCTTCTCAGTAAAATTAAATGTGACAAGACAGCATCTCAAGGTCATTTTAGCACTAAAAGCATATGATATAAGATTTTAAAAGACACTGTCACTCTCAGTTAGATAAAATAGGACACGGAATTGCCCAAATGCTTTAAAGTGAGCTATTTTGTGGCCGGGGTCCTCACTGAGTCATTAGATCTCCTGACTGCCAAGCACAAGGCCTTGGGTTCCATTCCCCACTACCACATAACAGCTGAGCGTGCTGGTGCACACCTGTAACCTCAGCATTCTAGAGGCTGAGCCAAGGAGTACTGCTGTGAGCTTGCAGCCAGCCTGACTACATAGTGTGCTCAGGACAAGCCTGGACTAGAGTGACACCCTATCCAGGGGGAAAAAAAAAGGGGGGGTGGGGGACCAAGAGAGAAAAAAAAAAGACGTACCAAATATCAAAAAAAGAGATGGAATCTATACTGTAAATTCATTTTTGTTCAAGTAATCAAGTTTTATATAATATTCACTAACAGGAAACATTTCTATAGCATAATGTATGTTAAGAAAAAAAGAAATGTTTAAAGAAAAGGTTGAAGACAGGGGCAGGGTAAAAAAGATAGCCCAAAAAATCAGCTAGTCATCCTAAGTCAAGGTCTCCTGATTGTTTTTTTTTGTGTTGCTCTGTAGTTCAGGCTGGTCCTGAACTCACTATGCTGGCCAGCAGGCCAGCCTGGAGGTCATTGTCATCCTCCTGCCTCAGGCTCCAGAGTGCTGGAATTACAAGACTGTGCCACCATGTTCAGTTTAAGTGGTGCCAGGGATTGAATTTGGAGGATACACTTCCTAGGCAAGTACTCTAGTCACGGAGTTCAGTCCCACAGCAGCATGGGAGTCAGTGGGATAAAGTAAGTTTGTTTGTTTCTTTTAATGAAATTGAAAGGTAGAATTACCTAAACAAAAGACTTCTAAGTTGCACGGTAATTCTCTCAGATTTTTCTTCCTTTATTCTGCAACAGCTGAACTATAGAGTGAAGGTAATTCTTAGAACACGGTAACATATAGAAATTTCTAAGCATTCCAGCTATTGATATCTGAACAACCTCTGTTCTATAAGTAGTCAAATGATCCACAAAATACCAAATAACATACATTGGCAGTTATCTTACTTGCATATATACCATCTATGACATTTCACACTTCATTTGTTGATCAAAGAAGTTTGTTTTTTTTTTTTTTTCCCACTTTGGCCAGCACCAATCATTACAGTCTTGTCAAACGCTTAAAAATGAATTAAGCATAAGTAGCATCTGGCTAAACTGATCTCAGTCAGGTGTCAGCTATTTTACTGCAAATCATCAGTAGAAATATCCAAAGAGGATAGAGGCAGGTTAAAAAAAGCAGTTATTCCAATGCAGCATGTACTTTAACAGGCATATAGTAATTAATCTCCATGAAAGCTAATCTTGTCACAAATAATATACTTTACTACTCAGGCCTTAGTATATGTGCCTATCTGGCTGTCAGAAGAATTGAGAAAGTAGTTGAGATATTTCATTAACAGAGGACACAAAAATGCAGCTTTTTGTAAAGTGTTTGGTTATTGATACATTTCTTAAAAGTAGGGATCAAAAGACCTTTAAAAATACTTTTCCTCCTTTTCTTAAACCAGTCAAATAACCCTGCATAGTTTCCTACTGTATTAATATCAGGCAGTATAGAGCTCCAGAACCTCCTACTGTGACATTTCTTACACATTGATACCAACTGATATTCTATTTGATATTGAACAAATCGCACAGGGAATTTAGTTTCCAAGAAAAGCAAATGATTATTGTCTTCACTAGCTCCTTCTGAGACCACAATGCTATAGAACTTATTTTTAAAACAGAAGCCACACATCTGTTACAACTCTTTTGTAATCAATCTGGAAACGGGTTTATAATACAAAGTGTACTTGCCTTAGGTAGGAGCAGGACTATGGACATTAAGGACTCCTTCATCTAAGTAACCAAAACAGTGATAATGCTGTCTATAAAGTTTTGGCTAGATTCTTCACAAAATTTAAAGTCTAGGCACCCACTCCCTTGCTCCCAGAAATATGTGCTGGTCTAAAAGGCTCATGAGATATCTCTGATATAGTCCTCATGAAGTCATTATTCTCTAAGGGAGAGCAGCACTAAGATGTCTGCAAATGTCAGGTCGAAATGGTTCAGGTACTTCCTCTTAATAAATGTTTTAAAGAGGTTGTTCTATTTGGAACTTATAAAGCACGATCAGTCAAAAATAATTAACACATCGAAGTGGAATAAAGTATACTGTAGATTTACTAATAGCTCTTTTAAACAGATACAAAATCTTAGAATTCTAACACAAAGAATTAGGTTTCTGAAGAACCTCACAGTAGATAATTTATTATTTAAAACTTTAATGCTTCATGGGAAAACAACTTTAGAAGCAAAAAGAAATCAAATAATTGTATGGAAGCTCTCACAAATACTTTTTGCATTAATATCTAGGACAACTAAAGATATGTTAACTTAATCCTATCTGATGATTCGGAGCCCTTCCATTACAGTTACAAAGCGAATACAACATCTCCTCACACAGTAATCCCTTCATTAGTCACGCAGGAATACACTGCTAAAACCCAAATATCATTTTGCTCATTTTCTTCCTACATTCTAATGTTTAATTTCAAAACTTTGTATTCTGTTTCTATAATTAGACTTGTATTTACTGGTATAATACAGTGATTAAAAGTCTTGGGAACTTTGACAATTTGTCAGAAATTAGGCAAACAACCTAATCTCCCCAAGTTCTAGATTCATCAGCTGGAAATGAAGAGAATGATATCTTTACCTTACAGGATGTGTGTGGTGCATACAGGGAAAATACATACAAAAAAACTCACTGGCCAGGTGTGACAAGGGCTGCCCATAGATCGCAGCGACTTGAGAGGCTCAAGCAGAGCTGATCGAGCAGAGGAGTCAGGAGACAGCTAGGACAACGCACCAAGGCTCCATTTCAAAAACCAAAGTAAAACAAAACTATTATATGCTGTACTAAGTTCTTAATAAATTCTACTGCCATTATACTGCTTGACACTACTCTTTTTGCTACTCTTTTAACTGCTTTTCTCACTTTTAAAAATATTCTTTAGATGAATACGTATGATTTGAATATACAGTCTAAAAATATCACTTCTGCCAAATTCATGCAAACGTGTATATCGACTTATGCTAGTAATTTTCAAAGGAAGACATATTTAGGGATCATTTATTGTATATATTGTACACTGTCATAGCTTAACAGAGCAAATCAAAATCCCACACAGTTATTACTATGTTTGAGCACTGTGGCAGTCTCTGGAGAAACTCAATGGGAGATGTTTTACTTCCATTTGTGTAAAAAAGGATGAAAATTTAACTAAACATAAACTTATGAACTGTATAAATGTAGTTGCAAAGTGTTGGCCATAGAAAATCTGGGTGAAGACAATATGATATAGACAGGAGTACAAAAATATATTCTGTGAAGAATCAAAAGAAAGTAATTCAGCTCTCCTAGACAACACAGTCTGTAAGAGAACCTTACAAGACAACTTCGAAATAGGAAATTTACCTTCACAGCAAAGCGTCTGGATTTTGATTACATATATATATATATATATATATATATATATATACACACACATATACACACATACATATATATATATATATATATATATATTAAAATGGGATATTGGGATGTACCTATGTCACTCCTAATTTGAGTCATCTTTTCATTATCTAATAATCCTCAAAAAGTTCTGTTTTTCCCATGTTGTTGGGATTAAATCCAAAGTCTTACATATGCCAGTCAAATACTGTACCACTGACCTACATCTTGTTATTTATTTATTTATAATTATTTTTATTTTACAACAGGGCATCTTACAATGGCAAAGCTGTTTAGCTGGATTCAAATTCGTCATCCTCCTGCTTCAGCCTCCAAAGTAACTCAGATTGCAGGTGAGTGCCACCATACCCACCTACATAAGTAGTTCCTCCTGCTACAGCCCCCTCAAGTATTGAGATGACAGGTTATGCGCTGCCACACCCAGCTTATGTGGGGCTGGGGAATCAAACCCAGGGCCGGGTGCCTCCTACGCATGTACTCCAACCACAAAGCTACATGCCCAAGGAGTTCATTCTTAACGGGAAAAAAAATCAAAGCCTATATAAAAATGTAAAGCACACTTCATTTATTAATGCTACATTAAACACAATGTTCAAAAATGAAGGCCAGAGATGTAGCTGTTTCTACAAACAGTAATGATATACTAGTTATTTGGCTTTTTGTAAATCTAAACTGAAAGATTGCTCTTAATTGCCAATTCTGTTCCTAAGCAACATCAACTCAGGTAAAATACCACCTACACTGACCTTTTTGCTAGAAATCACAATGCAAGCCTCAAGGAAAAAAATAAAATTTTGATTGATTAACTCATTCTTCAAGACAGAAAACTAACTGAAAAAAACAAGGGGTTCAAACATTTTAAGGTCAAGAGAGAGAAGATATTCATGTTACATTTATTTTCCAGGACACAATCTTCTCCAAGTTGTTTTACATTTGTCTGAATTTTACAAATAGTTTCAAGCTTATATTCAATAAATTATTAGTATAGCACAGACATTAAACTCCCCTAATTATAACAGACACACATACAGGCTTGTGTTTGAATCTAACATGCATCTAATGTTCACACATTTATCTACAGGGTATATTACCTAACATATATTACAGTCTGCAACTCCATGAAATACAGACATTTTTGGATTTTAAAATTGCTGTGAAAATGTCTACAGATGGGACCTTTTCAAACCAGAAAATCTGCCTTCCTTCCTAAGAAGCATCTTCTATTGCTGGACGTTTTTTCTCCAGCAAATCTCTGCCAACTGTTGCTATGGGAGCAACTCTTCCGAATCCTTCCTCAAATGACATGGTTAGAACCTTCGTGCTCACAGTATTTTTCTCCTGGACATATGCCAGAGAACTACTAGTCAAAATCTTTAAGAATGTTTCAAAGCAAGAACACATTTACATACTTAAAAGTTCACTGCAATGTTTTCTTAAAAAAAAAAAAACTAACACTGCCAACTGGAAATAACCTACATGACTAATGATGGTACTATACTGGTTATATATAAAGTACAATACATAATACAGTGCTGTATAATTCCCTTAAACATAATATTTAGCTAAATATGAACATCACATATTATTTTGCATAAAGCCCCAGACACACACACACACACACACACACACACACACACATTTTTGTTTAGAAAACCAATTTTTAAAATGCATAAGAAAAACCCTAATGATATGTACTAAAATATTAACAGTATTTTAATGGCATAATAATAGAAAAGATTTATTTTTTATCTCTCAGTCTTTCTTAAATATTCGACAATGGACACTTATTTTTGTAATAAAGAAAAAGCAACGTAATTAGGGAATATGGTAGAAATGTGTTTTAAAGAAAATAAGTGCTTTTACCAATTCTTCCTTTGTAATTCTCATGCTACCCTCTAATTTGGCTCTTTATCCTCATTATTCCATCGAAACAACTCCTGTCAAGGTCATATTGCCTGTTCTCATATTTAATTCCCACTCTTAATTTTACTTGACCTTGTTTTATTTTGCAAACCTGATCACTCCGTCTGCAAGACTTTCTTCAAGTTGCTTTCAGGCTACCATTTAAGTATCATTTTATTCCGATTACCACTTAAGCCCCTTTGCTGACCTCCTCTTCATCTTTCTGACCTCTAAACATGGCTGTGTCTCACAGGCCAGACTCTAAGCCTCTTCCTATTTCTATCCTCAGTAAAATATACAGTTTGGATGTTAAATGTCTAACAAAGGCTCATGTGTTAAAAGGCTAGTCCTTAGCTTGGTGGTATGGGATGCTGGTAGAAACACAAAGAAGCAGAGCTTAGCTGAGATTCTTTAGGACTTTCAGGGTGTATCTTTAAAGGAGACTACTGGGTAGGGAGAAAACTACAGATATATAGCCAGGATAATGGCCAAGGGAACTGTGGTATCTATTCAGCTGATGGAATCCTGAAGAATGGAATTCAGACACGCACTGCCTTGAATAATCTCATGAAAATAATTTTAGTGAAAAAAGCTAAACGCAGAATAAAGTATATTTTATGATTTGATTTTAATACATTCAAGACAGAACAAAACTAGACACTATTTATTTTAGCCATTAATCATACGTGATGAAATTATAACAATAAGGGAGATTTTCACGTACCTTTGGAGAACATGTGAAGTGCTAATGACAGTGCTAACAAAGTTGAGCTAAGTGACCGAAGAATTTAATATTAAAAATTCATTATACCAAGAAACCTCTAATTGTGTGTTTGCTGAGTTACTGACCTCTCACTGATTAGCAGTGTTCTTATTATAAACTCTAACCACGAGCTACACAAAAGAATTCGAGAAAGAAGAGAAACCCATGTAGGGAAAAGTGTAAGGGGGACACAGGGAAACATGAAAAAGCCAAACAGGAACAGCGCAGACTCTTTCCAAGTCGTAGGCAAGAGAGGTAAGAGGCACCCTGAGTCATCACTGAGGCTGACCTCACTGAGCATCAACATGAACTTGGAAAGGGATCATTTACATGACCTATGAATATCAAGGAACTTGAAGAAAAGAAGTGCTTTGCAGACAAAACTTCATGTCTACACTCCGGGTGGGAGGAAATGTGCACAGTCGTTGAGCGTCTCCTCTTTGAAGCACTGTGCTAGCTGCTCTCTCCCGCCCATGTCCCAGCTCTCCTGTGACATTTCAAGCTCACGCTATGGCACTTTCCCTTCCTAAGCAATTCTTTACTTACTTGTTTTTCAGAATCTAGAAGAGTTAAAAACTCTGTCTACAAAGAGACCTGTTTCTTTGTTACTACTCCCATCTGGAATCCTAAATGTCACATCCCCAGGGAACATTCATTGTCCTACTCCACTAAAGCAGCACCTGTCTTATTCTTTCATGACACTATTCTCAATTCCTTGGGGTTTATTTATGTATCTACTGTTCCTGAGTTACAGTTTAACAATATGATTTAAATGAATAAATTATTGCATTATAATTGACTAAAAACATTTATAACATTGCAAGACAGGTATTACCTACATTACATTACAGAAGGGAAAAGTAAGCCTTACAAAGATGTACTTTGCCTAAAAGCACACATATAGAGGAGACACACAGGTGTGTTTCAAACACAGATTTTTTTCAGATCATAAAATTCTTCATTCTAAATTAAACAATATCCTCTTCCTGTGGAGAAATATTCCCAGCTTTAGTCAGGACTCCCCACCAAAAAACAAAACAAACAAAAAAAAATGTGTTATTCCTACAGTTCCTCACTTGCCCACTCATCAAGTTAAAAATAACAGAAAATGAAAGGAAACAATCATTCCACTTGTTGTAAATTATTTCATGAATACTGTATTATTATGCAGCCCTGCAAATAGTATTTGAATACCTGACATATGTGCCCAATTATAATTCTGACATTTTCATTTCATTAGAACGCATTTGAGAGACACAACGATTACATTAAGCTTGGATTGGTGCATATATATACTGTCCATGTCAACTTTACTTCCCTTTTCCCTTTTCATACTAACATTTCTCCTTTTCCACACATCACCTTCACCTCTTCATAGCATCTCAGATTCCTAACATTATTCTTCTACTTTGCTCTTATTTGTTTATACTTTGCGTTTCTCATAGAGTGATCATACAATATTTAACTTTCTGTGACAGATTTATGTAACTAAGCACAGTGGTTCCAAGGTGCCTTTTTCCCAGCTGATGATTATACATAGTTAACATTTTGGTGACAAAGTAACCAGGGTACCTATAAGTTGACAAACACAGATATAAGATCAAGATTCTGAGCAAACTCCCGCTATGAAATGCTTCATCAGGTTTTTACCCTAAAATAGGTAAAGCCAAGTAAATAAGGGTAATTTAAACAAATTTCAAAATCTATGACAGAATATAATAAATTAAGCTTCCATACACTCATGCAGAGAAGACTGGTTGGCAGGAAGATCATGCATTAGTAAAATATTTAATGTCAAGCCTATGTTCTTCTAAATAGGAAAAAAAAAGTCAGATCAAGATTCAGTATACAATCCTAATTTTGGAATACATGAATTTTGTATATGCATAAAGATTAGAAGGATATATACCAACATGTTACCTGTAGTTATTACTTTTTAGCAAGAATGAAGCTACTTTATTTTTTATCCTGTGCATATTTTTAATTTTTTCACATTTACTAAGTGACCTAAAATATTTAAGCTTCAATAATGAAAAATGGTTTAATTTTACATTAAAAAGTGAGATTAGCTGCAAGAATCACAATCCCAGTCTTCATAAAATACTACAGAACATCCGTGATTAAATCTACATGGTATTAGTATAAGAACAGACAACAGGACCGGGAGAACAGAGTAGAGGATCCTGAAACAAGCCTAAATACACTTAGTCACCTGATCTTTGACAAAGGGCATAAAATAATCCACTGGAGAAAAGTCAACAAATGGTGTTGGGAAAACTGGATCTCCACATGCAGGAGAATGAAACTAGACCCATATCTGTCTCCACACACTAAAATCAGATCAAAATGGATCAAAGAACTGGACATCAAAAAGAAACACTGAGCTCACTGGAAAACAAAATGGGTAAAATCTGAGAAGACTTAGGGGGCAGGAAAGTATTTTTGGAACAGAGCACCAACTGCACAAGAAATCTCAGCAAGAATCAACAACTGGGAGTACATTAAATTGGAAAGCTTCTGTACAGCAAAAGAAACAATGAACAGGGTGAAGAGACAACCCAGAGTGGAAAATGATATTCACCAATAACACAAAACTCCCTAAAATATATGATCCCATCAAGAAGTGGGCAGATGAAATGAAAAGAAACTTCTCGGAAGAAGAAATACAAATGGCCAAAAAGCATATGAAAAAGTGTTCTTCAATACTGGCCATGAGAGAAATGCAAACAAAAACAACACTGAGGTTTCATTTCACTCCAGTTACAATGGCTTATATCAAGAACTCAAAAAAAAAAAAAAAAAATCACTGTTCACAGGGTGTGGAAAAAAAAGGGAACTCTACTCCACTGCGGGTGGGAATGCAAGCTGGCACAACATTATGGAAAGCAGTCTGGAGGCTCCATACAAAGAGAATGGAAATTCCATTTGATCCAGCTACTGCCCTACGGAACATATTTCGAAAAGAAATACAAGTCAACATACAAAAATGACACATGCATATCCATGTTTATAGCAGCACAATTCGTAAGAGCCAAATCGAGGAAACAACCTACCTGCCCATCCATACAGGAATGGATAAAGAAGATGTGGTACCTACGTACACTGGAATACTATGCAGCCATAAAGAAAGACGGACATGAAGGGTTTGAACGAAAACGGTGCCATCTAGAGTTAATAATGCTCAGTGAAATGGACAAACACAAAAGACTGATTATAGATGGGTGTCCTTCTTATGAAATGCACAAAAATAATGACATAAAAAGGCCCAAACTCAAATGGCAGGAAAGAAAGAGAGGCAAATGTCAGACAGGAAAGGAGTGAATCTCTGAAAAAGGTGTAGACACATATGCTCACTAATTCCCCAAGTCCCATGGTTCTAACGTGTTACAGAATTGGGAATTCATGTATTTACAAAAAAATGTTAAAAATATTAAATATGCATTTTTATACTGACAATATCTTAAAATATTCCACAAAATTTTTGATCAATTTTTAATATTCAAAAACGAAGTTCTATGGTTTTCAAAAATAAAATAAAAAATAAAAGGTTATATTAATTCAAATGATTACTTAAATGGTAAACAGCATATGGTTTGTACAAAATTTCAAATTTCAAAATTTAACCTTTTTGTTGGAAATAGGGTCTCACTCTGTAGAAGTTTAATTTTTCAATTTCCTTGGCATCAATGATCTTTGGAAAGAATTAACTAATTTCTCAGCTTCATTGCAAAGTGCATTTTGGCAGTCTTTACTCAGTTAAAGTACAGGAAGTATTTATGCTCAAGTCTCCCAGACAAGTTCAGAGTTCATTAACTCCAAAGACCAATAAGATGGAAAAAAAAAAAAGAAATTCCTTAACTCTGTTGGTCATTTACATTGATAGATGTAACATTTGTCATAAATTTAAATAATAGAGAAAAAAACACTACAGTTTTCTAATTAAAATATTTGTAACATAAAATGTAGAATATGTTAAATTGAATTCTTCCTATATATACAATGACACACCAACATAATCATAACAGGTTGAAAATACATAAACCAAATTTTAGCCCAGGGTTACTTTCAAAGCTGAGTTATGAACTGCAACTGAAATGTTGGGTTTGCAATACAAATGCTGTCAGTATTAACTATAGCAGCGTGAACACTATTGACCGGAATAAGAGTGCTGTTCACACATAACTCACACAGAAAGTAAAAGCCAACAACCGGGAGCAGCTGAGTTCATTTGCACTGCTTTCAACATGGATTTAAAAATCCACATGCTTCTGCATCCCACTTAAAGCAGTACCTGATAAATTTTTTGGCTTCTGTTTTGGTTTTGAAAATCTGTACATATTAATATCTCACAGAACTTCCTATAATTTTTTTTTCCCAGGCTGGACGAATAGCTCAACAGTTAAAGTGCTCGCCTAGCACTCCCCACATGGCTTGGTTCGATTCCCAGTACCACATAAACTTGGTGTGGTGGCACATGCCAGGAATCCCAGCACAGGGGAGCCTCACGCAGGAGCACTGCCTTGAGTTCAGGCCAGCATGGGCTACATGGTGAGGTGAGAGCCAGCTTGGAATACAGAGTGACAACCCTGTCTCAAAAAAAGAAAAAAATTTCCATTATCTTTAGCTAGTGAAACTTCTAATAAAAAGCTCATGAAATAAGTATTTCTTCTAGCCTTGTTGTACATTTTCAATATCCTCCAAAGTTGATTTGTTCAGTGAATTCAGACAAATAATAAATGGCCAAGCAGTTTCTGAATTGCAAAGCTAGTTATAGTTATCTGCTTTAGATATGTCAGTACAAAACTAAACAGGATAATACTATTTCACAATGGTTTAATTAGCATGTTGTTTTCCCTCCTGGATGTCAATTTTTTTTTTAAACTTCGAAACAAATATTTAAAAAGAAAAGAAAAAGGAAGAATGAAGAGGAAATCAAGCACTCTGGTTAAAAAGTTCCAGCAAAACCAACAGAAATATTGGGTAGGCAAGTGCTGTTCTACAACGGCCCTACACCCCCAGCCTCAGTATTTATTTTGTAACTAAGGTAATATAGGTAATATAGTACTCAATCACGCACAGCCAGCCCACTTAGATGACAGCTGGCAGTACACACTGCTGAATGAAGTTTTACCAGACAGTGACACACAATTACTCCCTTTGAGTCCAGTTTGCACAAAGAGAATTCGTGAATCTGAAGAATGAAACAGAATTGATATGACTTCCATTAACACTTTCTACCACAACCTGGTAATTGGTTATGGAAAACAGAATCTTT
The DNA here is from genome assembly GCA_004027205.1 of Ctenodactylus gundi. Lineage (NCBI taxonomy): Eukaryota > Metazoa > Chordata > Mammalia > Rodentia > Ctenodactylidae > Ctenodactylus > Ctenodactylus gundi. The sequence goes on along the minus strand of PVKB01000924.1, from coordinate 96,644 downwards.
GTTTGCTCTGAACTCAGACATTTTAAACACTGTAACTTGTAAATGTGTTCAGTCTTAAATATCATTTTGCAAACTGCTTCATTAGTCATAATCATTTCCCATTTTTTAAAGTACACAAAATCAGGGTAAGGCAATAAAATGAACATGACTAAAAGATTATTGTGGTGGTTTGGATCTGGAATATCCCCCTAAAGCCTCATGTTTCTATGGATACTGTGTACTTTTGGGAGTTGGGGCCTGGCTGGAAGGGGCAGATGCTTGGGGCTTGACCTGGAGGGGAACTGTTGTTGTTAGGATCTGGAGTGTCCCCCAAAAGTCTCATGTATTTTAATGGAACCATGTAATGTTGGAGGATTGGGGTCTGGTCTGGAGGGGTGGACTGCAGTTAAGTTAGGATTAATGGTGTGTAGTGGTCACACCTGGATGCAGGAGGGGCTGGTTACTGGGCGGAGACCTGAAAGGATACATAAGCTGCACCTGCCTTCCTGGAGGACTGGGACTAGTCTCAACTAGCCTCAGCTTGTCTTCCTGTTTGTCCGGGAAGCTGCCTCCACCTCTCTCTCCGCCATGTTCTTAGATTGTTGCCAGCCGCCCCGGAATGGACTGTGACCTTCGAGACTGTGAGCTAAAATAAAGCTTTCCTTTCCTAAGTTTGTGGGTGCTGGGTATTGAGTCACAGCAATGAAAAAGTAACTAAGACAGAAAACTGGTCCCAGGAGTGGGGTCGCCGCTGTACTTTATCTGAAGATGTGGCTCAGAAGTCTTTGAAACAGGTTTGTGGAAGGAATTTGAAAAGGTTTGGGGATGCAAGCTGGAGAAGCCTTTGAGTGCTCTGAGCAGAGTTTGATGAAAGATTCTGGTCAGAACTCAGAGGAGACCAGAATGCTGATAGAAGTGTGGAGTGGAAAGGCCAGGCTCAAGAAGTTTCAGATGGGAAGGAGGACTGTATCGGCAAGTGGCCTAAAGACCACGTGTGCTACGCTCTGGCAAAAAGTTTGTCGGCAATTTGCCCTTATCCAGAGACTTTGCCTGAAATTGAGATTAAGAGTGATGGCCCGCTTACTCTGGAGGAGGAAATTGCAAGACAGACTGATATTCAAACTGTTACATGGCTACTGTTTGTGGCCAGGAGACAATGGCAGAAAAAACAAATGTAAAAAGATTGTAGTCTGGATTAGAAAAAAAAGTGGTTGTTCAAGAGACTAACATTAAACAAAAGCCAAGAAGTTGGAATCAGGACTGTAAGAAGGAGGCCTTCGCAGTGATTCAGGAATCAGCAAGATCCCACCCTTTACCAATTTAAGGGTGCAAAGGCACAAGATCTTGGCCTGTGAAGAGTACCCCAGGACTCCCTGTAGGGCCAAAGAGGGAAGTGTTTGCTGGAGTTCAGCTTCCTAGATTTCAGCAATCCAGGCACTCAGAAGCTGCCTCAACCATGGCACAAAGGAGCCAGATTCCTGCTCAAGCCAGTGATGGATCTTGGAGACGTCCACGCAGTCCTGACTTTACAAGCTTACTGAGTCCAAGAGTTGTGGGTTCATGGAGGCTTCCACCCACATTTCAAAGGAAGGCCTTGGAGGCCAAGCAGTGTGCTCCTGGGAGGGCAGTGTGTGAAATTGTGAAGGAGAAGCCTAAGGTCCAGTGGAGAGCCCGAAAATTTGGAGAAGCCAGGAACATGGATTGTCAGCTGAGAAACGCAGCAGGCTGTGAGTGGATACAGCCCAAAGGAGAGAGGATCGAGATTGCAGTCAGCAGCAATGCCACAGGAGTGGGACCACCCAAGCCCCTTAGAGTTCATGCCTCACCAGCATTTACCCCAGTTGCTGGATATGGAGCTACAGGATTTAACACTTGCCCTGCTGGACTTAGGAATTGTTCTGGTCCTATTGTCTTTTATCCCCGTATTCCTTCCTTTTGGAATGGAAATGTTTACACTGTACCATTTTATGTTGGAAGTGTTTAACTCTATGGTTTGAACAGGAGCTCACAGCTAAAAGTTTGTCTTACATCTCAGAGGAGACTATGGCCTTGGAGTTTCTTTAGCAGTGCTGAAACTGTTTAGACTTTGGTGACTCTTGGAGAAGGACTAACTGCATTTTTCCATTGGGAGAAGGACATGAGTCTTTTGGGGGCCAGGGGTGGAATGGTGTGGTTAGGATCTGCAGTGTCCCCCAAAAGTCTCATGGATTTTAATGGAACTATGTGATGTTGGTGGATTGGGTTCTGGTCTGGAGGGGAGGATTGCAGTTAAGTTAGGATTAATCGTGTGTAGTGGCCACACCTGGGTGCAGGAGGGACTGGTTACTGGGTGGAGACCTGAAAAGATACATAAGCTGCACCTGCCTTCCTGGAAGACTGGGACTAGTCTCAACTAGCCTCAGCTTGTCTTCTGTTTGTCCCGGAAGCTGCCTCCACCTCTCTCTCTGCAATGTACTTTGATTGTTGCCGGCCACTCCTGAATGTACTGTGACCTTCGAGACTGTTAGCTAAAATAAACCTTTCCTTTCCTAAGTTTGTGGGTGTCGGGTATTGAGTCACAGCAACGAAAAAGTAACTAAGACCGGGACGTTTTGGTTTTGCCCTTCCTCCTAGACTTCTCTATTCTGCCAAGCTGCCATGACGATTTCTCTCTCTGGAGCACTGGCTCTGGCTCTGGCTCTGGCTCCAGGGGTGGCCCCACCAATGTGATTTCAGCTGTCCACCGTGAATGCACTGAGACTTTCTGAAACTGTCAGTTACAATAAATCTTTCCTCAAGTTGTGCATGTTGGGTATTGAGTCACACCAAGAGAAAATAACTAAGACAATTATGATTGTTTAAAAAGCAAAGAAAGGGGCTGGAGGAATGGCTCAGCGGTTAAAGAGCTTGAGCAAGTGCTAAGCCAAGCGCTAAGTACCCGAGTTCGATTCCCCAGCACCACATAAGCTGGGCGTGGTGGCGCACGCCTGTAATCCCAGTACTCAGGAGCCTGAGACAGGAGGATTGCCTTGAGTCCAAGGCAGCTTGGGCTCTGAAGTGAATTCAGGACCAGCCTGGACCACAGAGCGAGACCCAGTCTCAAAAAAAAAAAAAAAGCAAGGAAAAATCTTTTGATACATACATATTTCTGTCATATAAAATAAAACATGACTGACTTTAATTCATATGAGACTATGGTCAATGAGGCTATTTTACCTACACTAAAAGCCACAGAAAATTAAATTTTACTTTGTAAAATATTTTAAGTTCACAAGCAGTTATCACAGATAGACTCAGGGCATACTTTTATGTGTTAATTACTTGAAATAAGTGTAAGTCATACATAAGTTACGAGAACAGAAATGCAGATAAAATGCAACATCCAAATATGTTAATTATTTAATCCTGACAGAATACTTTCAGGTTCGTCAGCAGAATACACACCTTAATACTTCCACATGTAATTGATAACACTGAATCTAATATTAAAGTTAACTCAAGAAATTTTATTTTACATTTGCATGTTATATGAGGCTACTGATATTAGAAATCAAATCCATTTAAAATTATGTATGATTAGAAAAAAGATACAAGTAATTTCAAATAATGACATGTATCATTTAGGTGGAATATCTGCATATATATTTTCTTTCCAGTGGTGCTTCCTCATTTATTACTCATGTCACACCCCCCAAAAATATATATTTAAGTTCCACTTTGGTCAGGAATTTCTGTTTTTTAGTCGTACTGTTATGACTCCCTAGTAACTACATAGAGAGATTCTAAATCATAAACAATGTTACATGATTAGGAAATGAAAAGTAAATGTAAATATGCTGAGTCCAATTTTGTCAATTAAGTAAAAGCAAAATGTCTTTTGAGACTAAGTACTTGCTTCATTCTACAGGTTAATTTCAAATCTATTACTGATTTAGGACCAAACAATATAGAGGATTCTATAACCTCCACTGTCACTTTCACAAAACAATCATAAAAGGAAAGAATACAATGTAAGTAGTGGCCTGGCCTGGTGGCAAACACTATAATACCTCCAGGAGACTGAGGCAGGAGGATCACAAACTCCCACCCAGTCTAAGCAACTTAATGACTTAGAAAAAGTAACCTCAAAATAGAGAATTAAAAAAAAAAGGAGGGATGGAGGGAGGGAGGTGGAGGATGGGACAGGGGACGTATCCAAGTAGAAAGGCTGTGAGTTCACCCCAAGCACTACATATACACACGCACACTAATCAGTAACATCTTTTGTGTACTGCTGTCCAGAAGGAAACTACAGGATCTACATAATCGCTCTGGTACTTCACCAAATGCAGGTCAGGATTAACTGGTTATCTAACTGTAGGTGAAGCAGTTCATTAAATGCATACTGAAAAGTCACTTTTCCAATCTTATTTTTGTACACAACCATTTCCGTCCAAGTACAGTAGTTAGCTGTACTGATGATTGGCTTATTTACTTAAGCAAGAACACTTGTCTAACATCACTGTTAAAAATGTCACTAAAGTACAGGTAATAAAATAACTCTATGCAAGGTCTGTAAATATACACTGATTCCAGCATCCAGATGTGTGACCCAGGGCAATTACTTTGTCACTCTAGGTCTCAGTTTTTTGAATTATAAAAATATGTTTAAGGCTTCTATTTTTTCTTTTCCTCAACTATTACACCCTGGTGTTATTTTCCTTTTGCTTTATTAACGAGACGTATCCCTGCAGCATTTACTTTAAACTGATTTGACCATTATTAATTCAGTGAAGCAGTCAGAATAGAAAAATAGCTAATCACTTACTAATAGGAAAGGGAAACATGGCGGAGAACTGAGTGTTAGAATTTATAATTTATTTAATTTATAACAAAGTAACACATATCCATAGAAAAATTAACTAGCTTTTATCTTGAAGGATAGTACTAATTTCACTGAAGTGAAACACATTTTGAATTTACACAAAACTAGGAATAACAGTGCTTTCAAAAACATTAATTTCCCCTACTAAATTAAACAATTTTATTTAAACTTTACTGTATCTTTTTGTTTAATCCCTAGAGTGAACTTATAAAATGGTACAGGTTTTAAATCACACTATAAAAATACTTAAAGTTTAAGGTAAGAGCCACAGGGGTAAAAATAAAGGATTTTTCCAAAAATGTCTAGTATTAATAAAATAGAAATGCTTTATAATGCATATATATATGTATATATATATATATACCATACATAAGCTTATATACATATATATACACTTTTTAAAATTCATTCGAAAAAGGCATTTTTGTGTTATTAAAAGTATTTGCAATGTTTTAAAGGCATCAGAGTCTCCATAGCAACCATTTTCTTCTGTCTAAAGATTCATTGGTATGTCAATGATGAATGAAAAGACCTACAGATTTATAATTTAACCTACAATAAAATGACTGAGGCAATGTTATTTTATTAATTACACTGGTAATGAAATTGTTATATAATCCAATTTGCTTCTGAAGATCATACATAAATCACGAGTTCATCTTTTTAGAAAAAATATCTATTCTTTCACCCTATTTGCTTATCCTTTCCATACAATAACAGCTAAAGAGCTAAACAAATGAAAATCAAAGTAAAACTACTCTTTTATTCTTCAGGGAATGCTTCATAAGCCTTTCCTACCAAAGTATCCCTAATGAAAGAGAAGACTGAACGAGTCCTCCCCCAGGATCTGCCACAACTGTGAAATTTCTTTGAAGTCATCTATTTTACTTTAAATATTCATGTGGCTTTTGCATTCTACTCCATAATATATATCTGTTTTAATGTAAAAATGATGTGTTTTTCCGAAATATCTCTGAGACGCAGAGCTGCAGGAAAATATGCTAAATTGATGTGATCGCTATGTAACTCTGCAAGAAGCACACAATTTTAGAAGCTAAGCTTCATGAAAATTAAAGGTAATTATAAAATCAATGTTTCTATAGGTCCCACATTCTTTTTATATATTTTTTTCCTTTCCCCTCAAGGTGATTTTTTTTCACTTTCAGGTAATTTTGACAATTTTAACTTTAATACTGAGATTAAAACCAACATTATTACTACAGTGGACAGAAAATATCCTTATTTTACAAAAGTAAGTACTTGGATTTTGATAAGCCAAGAACTTCGAAAAAGGAATTAGTCATATAATTTTCTTCAAATATTTCAGCCTCAGCAATTTCCCTGCACTTACAAAAATAATTTTTTAAGAAATGATATTAAAAAGTCTATTATATAAAATGAATTATATAGTGTTAATCTTTTATTTTCCTTAGTACAGAGTGAATGTCAAAAAATCCAAACTGTTACACACAATACAGTAAGTGGCACAATGTGATTCAAACAGGGATAAAATGCACATTAAGCAAACAAGACCAGTTTAATTCCCATACAAAGGAAAACTATTTTATGATAAATAACAGGCATAGTCTGATCATGTATTGCTTCTTACTATAGGCCAAATTCAACAGAATTTTCTCCTAAGAACTTGGTAAAACACAAACACACACACACACACACGGGGGGGGGGGGGGGGGGGGGGGGGGGGGGGGGGGGGGGGGGGGAGGGTGGGAGTAGCAGGAGAGACAGAGACAGATTGTGAACACTGTGAGCTGACAACCTGGCTAGAGGATATGCAGTTGAGCTATACAAGCAGAGGATTCAGTATGAAATTATAAACAGAGAGGATTATTATAAAGGAATAAAATAAAGGAGTAAAATCAACTGAAGCATATATGTGTGTGAGTATACTGAAATAAGAACTAGGAGGATATGAATGAGAGACGCCAGCAGGGTGAACATCCTGAAGAACTTTTTGAGTTGAGAACTCTGAATCTGAATTTCAAGGACAAAGAAAGAGAACTGGTCAAAGAGGAAATAAAAGAAAAACATCAGAATGAAGATTGCTATAACCCAAACAGTGGAAAAAGAACATTTTTAGCAACAGTCTTATGAATATACTGGCAAGAAGAATAAATAAAAACAGAAATAATCCAAATGCAATGTAGAGAACTGGCTCTTGAGAAAGGAAGAAGGAAGTTAATCACATTGCAAAAGAGAAATGTGAAAGGATATACCAAAAACAGATATAGGGGAAATAAGCAATTAGAATCAAATATAATAAATGATTGCAACAGAAAGAACTATAAGACACCCTTAGGCTTACTCCTTTCTTACCTTCTAACAACAATAGAAGTAACTACAATATTCTGAGTAGTTTATCAATTACTACCACTACTAAAGAGAGTAGTCTAGCAAGATTCATACCTGATACATGCTTTCTGTGGATCAAGCATTGTATTATTTTAGACACTTTGTACTTGTTAAGTCATGTAATTTTGTTACCATGTGCAAATATATGAGTTAACATATATTCCTCACACCCGTATTTTCTACTTTGCGGGACAAGAAACAAAATCTTAGAAGTTTGAAATATTACCTCAAGATTACAGGCCTGATATGTAATAGAGTTTGGATTAGAAATTTATAACATCTAACTAAAAATCCTGTGTCCTACAGGCTACTTTCATCAAGAGCAGTAGTGGATAAAAATATGACATGGTTTAACATTTCTATAACTAAAATGATTTCATCAGCATTATCTTTCCAAACAGTCACACACTGCTTAACAATAAGGATATGTTCTGAGAAATGAGTTATTAGATGACTTCATAATGGTGAAATACCAAAGAATGTACTTTATACAAACTAAAATGGCTACCACAAAACCAGGTGATATTATATTCTGGGGCCACAGTTATGTAATCTGTGCAGTCTACCATAGACCAAAGTTATGTGGCATATGACTATAGCCACATAAGTAGTTAAATATCTACAGCATATATAGATAAATGTACAGTACTTGTACGGTTTGAATGTGTCCTCTATAATCATGTGAGTGGAGCTTGTCGGGAGTCGGTTATGCCATGAGAGCTCCAATCTCATGGATGTATTACTGCTGACCAAACAAGAACACAAGGCTACAAGTTTCACCTCACAGTCTCCACATGTGTGCCTTCTACCATGTTACGACACACAAAGAAGGCTCTCATCAGGTGCGGACCCATGAGCTTTCATGGCCCAGATTACATAACTATAGTAAATAAATCTGTGCTCTTTATGAATCAACCAGTATGTGGTCCTTTTGATAGAAGCATAAGACAGAACTGAGCACACACATGCACACCCCCCCCACATACATACACACACACCCAACAAGTACTCAGACATAAAACCCAAGGCTGATACAAGTTCATTACACACTTGATTTCACTCACTGTAGACTATTTTGAATAAAACATACACTTATTATCAGATATATTCGTGTAAAACACCCTCAATGTAAGAAGTAAAAATCATCGCAAAATTGAAAAATGTATTTATTGAATGCATTCTTGATATCTTTCAAAATTTTTAAAAATCTTATCCTACCTAGTCAACAAATAAAATTTGGAAAAAAATAGGATAGCTGGAATCAAATAGTAGTAAAAGCATCAAAATGCTCTATACTCAACTTCTAAGATTTGTAGCATTTTAGGGGTTTCAAATTACACAATTCTAACTGTAGCTATTCTTTCACTTTGGTTACATGTTAGTAAATATGACTTATCACCAAGGCTGATTTTTAAATCTAAGAGCTAATACAAGTTTTTCATAAAGCAATTATTAGAAAGCTCCTATTATGGTGGTAATGAGTATAATTTTCCATCATATTATAAAGTTTTCTTAAAATATGGAAAGAAAAATATACAGCACCATGAAATCATGGTGTGTCCTCTTGTATTATTATGTTTCTTTGACCACAAAATGAGACACACTAGATAAAAGGAAAGAAATACATTGGGGATCCAACTGGCAATACTAAGCCAGCAGATCTGACCACTGCAGTGTTAATGAATGCTATTCTGTGCTTCATAAACCAGATGTTTATGCTTATATGATTTGCAACGAACTTGGGGAAAATATGCTTTTGAAATCCTACAGGAAGTTCTCAGAGCTGTTATCAGTTTCAAATAGGATTCATGGCATAGTTCTGTCATCTAAAATGGAAAATGTAGTGTTTCATATATACATTCTCACCTTCAGAAAAACCTTCCTTGATATATCCTCTTTTTATTTTCTAACTGCTCATAAAAATAAATAATTCTAATAAAGTTAATTATCTCAAAATAAAATCTTAAAAGTATTTTATTTTTGAGTATTCCCTCCCATTCCGTGTCATCCATGTTGTTTCACGGCCCACAACAACATGACACCCATCTTGTCACTGAAGTCTCTGAAAGAGCAAATTCAGTACTCCAATATTCTTTCCAAGTCTTCCTTGACTTGTCCTAAATATCCGGCTCCTGTGCCGCGCTCTTGTATTTTTCTCTGGAAAGCAAACCAGGCCCTTTCCCGGGCCTGAAAAACCTGACTCTTAGGTTTTACCCTCAGTATTTTTTCAAACAATTCTTTCTTTATCCATTAAAGAGTAGTTTATCCCTCATCTCAAGTACAGAATATTAAATTTTCATGTAAATTTTTCATATCCACCCTTGCTATATTATGCATTTGTGCATATGTGTGTGATTTTTTATCTTTCACATTTTTAACACTTCAAAAGCAATAATAATATGGTTCTTTGCAAACAATATATTTGTAACTGTGTTTCAAATTAAAGAAAGAAATAGCTTTCTGATTGGAGGTATGAAGGCCTCATAATCAAGCACTGTCAAAAATGAACACAAAAACTTCAATGAAATATAAAAAGCTATTAAATATTAGCTAATGGAAATGACAGTCGTGCTTCTGCTATAATAATCAAAAATATTTTTATAATAACATTTTAAAATTTTTTGTGTGGTACCTTGAACTGAACCCAGGAACTTTGCAGTTGTAATACTAGCCCGGGTTTTTTTTTTTTTTTTTTTTTAAACACAGGGTTCACATTAATTTGCTAACTTAACTGGGCTCCAATTTGCAATCCTCTTGCCTCATCCTTCCAGACTGCTGGGATTCCGGAAATGCACCACCAGGCCTGGCTACAGATTCTTTAATTATACCACTCAAAAAAATGCACAGGTCAAAAGCAGCCTCAAAACAACTATCAATCAATTACCTTTGCTTGCACTTTCCACGTGTTCTAGTTCTTCAGGAAATTTCAGGATATCGTGGTGTTTTTCCTCACAAATCTCAGCAATAAAATGCAAAAGGGTTGTTTTCTGATCTGAGGATTTAGTATCTTTGATCTAGAAGACAATAACAAAAAATGTTTAAAATAATTTGAATAGATAATTTTTCTTAAAGAAGCTGAAGGAATAAATCTGTGAAATCAATTAATTAAGGCAGATTTTGTTCCTAATGGGAATCTAATTGCAAATTTCTGTATTTTAAAATAAGCTTCATATTTTAAGGAAGGTGATCAACAAAAGTCACAAACTAAACCATCATCTATACTTCCAACGTCGGAATCACTGCAACACAAAAGCATTCATTTAAGTATTTGTAGTAACTGGCCAAGTTAATGTAGTTTTATGTTAACAGTATTATGTCCTTTATTATAAAATATATTGTTGAAGGCTGGATTCATTTTCAAAATTACATTCATTTCTACCATTATTGGTGTGAATTAATATAAAAGTATAAGCACATTTTATCCTCCTGAATGAGCAATCAGAAAATGATCCTCAAGGTTTTTACCTGCACTATAAAAGAAATATGATCACAGAGTTGTGACAATACAATATTCTTTTTCTGTTTACATATTGCATTTTTTTTCAGAGATCTAGGAAAAGTTTCATTATTAAAAAATAAAAATCTTCAAAGAGTAGCCTCTCTATGTATGAAAAATCTAACATTCTTCAGTATAATTCTTGCATTAAACGAAGCTGCAAATGAAATCAAGCATTTACTCAAAAGCATAGCATAAACAGAGTGTAAAGTATCAAGTTTTCTCATTCCATGGAATGTTTTAATTCTATAATCCTTAGATGATGGGTTCGGCCACTGATGTTCATACTGGTTCGGTTTTTAGTGTAAGGATTATTTTGTTTAGATAAAACAGTATTCCTCACAAACAGGTTTATAAAAAGGCTGCAAAGGATATTTAGGTAATTACAGAGTAAATTAATCAGTATTGTTTTAGAGATGAAGAAAATAGCATAATATTTAGTAATCGGGCACATAAGGATTCTGTTTTATAATAAAGCTTTAGACAACTCAACAGTTCAATTTCAATGATGTGGAAAACTGGAACAGAAATGTTAGTTTCAATGCTATAAATAAACATATGTTCATAGGAGATAAAAGGTTGATAGTTCAATGTTATAGTTGTTCCTTTTAGAATTTCTAGGATTACCTAATAGTACGTAAGTAAAATATGAAACAATTACATTATCACACTGATCTGCTAGACATTTTTTAGCACCACTACATAGTATGATACTATGCATACTATGCAAGGACACGCTTAAGAGCAGGAAAGAAAGAATGAAGGAAGGGAGGGAGGGAGGGAGGGGGCAAGGAAGGAAGGAAGGAAGGAATGAAGGAAAGAAGGAAGAAAAAAGAAAAAAAAGAAAGGAAAAAACCCTACATATCTCAAGGGCAACTTGCCTTAAATAAGCTAGTCGCTGCAGAGGGATCAAAGAGAGGCTCTCATTCCCAAACAGAAGTCTTTAGCTGAGATTTCTGTGGTATAGGTTTACAAAGTGCAATATTTTTGGAGCACGTTGGGCATTTCAAGTAATAAGGATATTAACAGTTTCTTTTTCTCACAAATTAAGCTATGTGTTGAAATCCTGAAAACATCATATACCTAGAGACTGCAGCAACATCATTCTAAAGGAAAGGAAGCTGGCCTACATCTGTGAACTATGTGGAGACAAACACAGAAAGAAAGGCAGCACAGCACAAAACAACAGCCAAGAGACATTGCCAAGTTTCTCGTATGTTAAATTCTGTAAATACATTGCAGTTACAAAATGCATGGATAACACAGAAAAGCAAACACAGAAACACAATGGCCTTGAGCTCATGTTTCAAACTCATGCGTGATACTCTTTTCCTTGCTTTTCTGATGGGTATCGTAATGCATTAAAAACTTCAACTTTTGACATGTATTTTGCAAGTGTTTAATTTCAGAATTTTTAAATTAGTATTTACTCGATCAGTATCATTACTTCATTTCTCCTATGAAATTTAGCAGTCAATACTTATATCTTACAAAGTAAATAAACATAATATTTAATAAAGTAAAAATCAAGCTACATCGATGAAACCAGAAAGGGTTATTGTCAGAGTATATATGAGCTTTTCTAGAATAGTAATAGTCCCTTCAAAGCGTAGGGAAACATGCTCAAGCACCTACCTTCTCAAGCTGAGAATTACCTGAGTTGGTCTGGGGCACAAAATGATTAATCTTTATCACAATATTTATTTTTTAGATAACCTTAACAGAGTCAACTTCAGCGTTTCAAACTGGCAGAAAATCATGATAAATAGGTAGCTTTCTAAATCTTTCCCTATGTATATGACTGTTAGGCCAATTATTTTAAAATAAATACCTTATATTAGAATTTTTCCTTACCAAAGCATATTCATTTTGCATTGTCAGGTCATTGATCACTATTACTGCAGTTTACCCAACTCATACATTACTTCTCTCTCTCTCCGAGGCCCTGCTGCGTTCTTCACTATCAATACAGAAGGCAACAGAAAACATTCACTTTCATCAGTTCTACCAGCTAATGACATTTATCCAATAATCTGGTCTTCTACATGTACAAAGCGGACGGACACACACACACACACACACACACACACACACAAATGGGGCACAACAAAACCAATCTAATGTGAATATGCACAAAATCACTGACACGGTGGTTAAGTCTCAGTGGAGAGTATAATGTACGCATTTCAAGGTGTGTCACACTGCTTGGCACCCCTGTTCATGCGTTTCCTCTGTTGCTCTCACAAGCCACAGTTCTGTAGGGCATGAGACAGACACATGACTTCTTTATGAGATGCGGAAGGTTGAACACAATGGTCACTGTACAGGCCTCCGTCTTGTACATATTTTCACACAATAAAAATTTAAGTATCAGCTCCAGAATTTAGTGTTGGTAAAACCTAAAACAGTGTATATTATTTTAATACACTGACCTATCAACAATTACGAATGCAAATAAGAAGGAATCCTTGTATTAACTGAAAAAGTCTCATTAGACAGTAAGCCAGAATGCTGTTGTAACTGTAATTAAGTGGCCAATAAATGGTACCCATAAAGATTAATAACTGAACTTAAATCACTTCTAACCACCTAATTTTTAGTAATTTTCTGATATGGAATAAAAATTCACAATACCTTTAATGCAGCACTGGCCCTTTCTATAGCTAATTCTGATTTTTTTCTTTTTTAATAAAAAGGAATGTTAAATGAAAAAAGGTAACGTTTATATGTTATGTGTATATTACTGAAACTTTAGAGGAATAGTGAAACATTTCAGTAACTTTCAACAAAAGGCGTCTTTATTCCAAATACCCTTTGAGCCAGGCTGAGTACACACAAACCAACAGAAAAAGCCTGAGACGACACTTTAATGATGTGCGTCAGTCATACAGAATCATTCTCTGAAAGATTTTTCTGCTGCTGATTTTCCGATCTGCTGTGATTTAAGCCTTTTTCTTCTTGCTTTGTCCTCAGTGGGAACTGAAAATAACTGGTTGCTATCCTCTGTACAACAATCTCTAAGAGCGCATATTGGCTTCTCTAGGGTTCTGTGCTCTAAATGGAACAACCATTGAATCGCCAACATAGATACTCTCTTTCAAATTTTTAATTTTTTGGGGTAATTGGGATCCATTCAAAATTTCCATTGCAAAGGTTCCTGTCATCGTCATGGACAAGAAACGCATATAAACTTCTTGATTTTCCATGTAAAGCCCCTTAGGAGCTCTCTTTTGTCTTTCTAACATTCCTCCCGCTGGTTTTCAAGTGCTTCCAACCACTTACACATAGACCATTCCATTTATATCCCTGCGCTTCTGCAGGACCTGTGTTACCTGGACACTCTCCCTCTTCTCTTTTTGTCTTTCAGGTTATTCATATTTCATAATTCATATTCAATTATCACCTCATTTCTAAACCTTCCTACCTTAGAAATAAATTAGAAATTTTAGGATATGTTCTACACTGTAAGCCCTTTTGAACAAAAATTTCTTCCAGTTCTATTTTTAAATTCTAAATTTTCCGATTTTATTGATATGTATAAGTACAAACTTTAAGATTTAAAACAAAGTTGAGCATTTTGTGCACATACATATCTTGTTAAGGTGACAAGGACTTTCCCACTCTCCTTTTGTCCCTCCCCCTACCCACCGCTCCCTCCCTCCCTGCCCTACCTCCATTTCACTTTGTTTTTATGAGCTCCTTCAAGAAAAAGATGCTGTTTTAGGAATTTTTATCAAAGTACCGAGGAGAATGCAAGAACCTATTACACAGTCAAAAAAACCATGTCTGAATAAGGATTTTTTCTTCACATACAAACTTCCACTTGTGTGGAATATAGAGCAAGACTTTCAAATTTAACTCTCTCTCTCTCTCTCTGTGTGTGTGTGTGTGTGTGTGTGTGTGTGTGTGTGTGTGTGTGTGTACATACACAGGGAGTGGGGAACCAGCCAAATTTTTCTAGGACACCATATGTCTTGAAGAGTTAGATGGGACTGAATGCCAGACAGAAATTAAAATTCGTTGCACCGTGAGGCGACGACTGACCTAAACACTAGGGATATAGGACAAATGATGCATAGTACCTTTGAAGCCTCGAGCTCAAAATTTTGTAGAAAATTGAAAATTATGTATGAAAAAGTGACAAAGTAATTTGGTGGCAACTGTCAAGGACTGATATAATTAAAATAACTGGGAAAGGTATATAGAAAAGGTAAGGAGTTAATAAACTCAAGAGGCATTGAGAAAAAAAGTGTTATGGGGCAGGAAATCTCAATTGAGTACACAGATGAGGAAAAGGGAAAAAAAAAAACCAAAGATTCCAAAAATATCTAAGTTGTGACAATTAAAAGATTGATGTGTCCTATCCAAAGTGAGGAACTTGGTAAGTGCAGAGCTGGCAGGTAATATCTGTCAAAAGACGGTTATATCCATTCCTTTCTTGGTGCTTCATTTATTTCTGTATGATATAATTATGATTATTAACCATACATGACCACGTTACTCCTCTCTTTAAAAACTTTGGTGCTTCTCTACAACTCAGACAATAAAGCTCACATTTCTACTCAGATAATTAGTGCGTAACCACTTTGGATTCAGCTAACACCAAGTTTGAAAAGTGATCCTACCTTTCCTAGCAGTATGACTGGGAAAATGACTCAGCGCTTCATGCTTCAGTTTACTCAATTGTAAACTGAGGTAGTCGTGCTCACCGACCTTTGCTGAACTCAATGAAACACTGCATTACTGCGCCCTGCACCGTCACCTACATTGGGAGTGATGCGAGCCTACCTTAGCTTTCCACCTTCAGCTGGAGCAAGTCATCACATCACCGAAGTCCTTCTGTGACCTCGCCCCCCTATGGATGTCATCTTTAGTGAGTATCCTGTGGAGATGTCTTTGTTCTGCTTTCACTTTTTACATACTCAGCACTAAATACGTATATGCTGGTTACACAAAGGAGTTGTGATTTCCGCCCATTTACTTGTGTTCCTCACCCCACAATGCCCTTCTTCATGGATGAAAGAGGAGGGAAAAGTCTTATTCCTCATAGAAGCAGGAGACGAATCAACATTTCTTACCTATTTCATATGTGCCTATGGTCCAGACATACTGATTGCTTTTACAGTATTCAATTCTATGAGCTACTTATGAAAATGCCCATTCCACAGGTAAGATATATAACTTCAGTTGTTTGACATATGACACACAGCTAAGGAGGGCTGGTGGCAGAAGACAGTGCAGTTGCTTATGCGCATGGAGAACTGGACACAGACTTACTGGATGAATTAGGATTTAAGGCTTATGCAAATGTGTGTGGAGAGAGGAAGACCTATTCGCAGAGAGAGATGGTTGCTTATTAATGAGGCTTTCCCATCTTCCCTGAATAAAATTAATAGTCTATTATTTTCCCATGGGGAATTATAATATATATGCATATATATATATATATATATATATATATATATATATATATATAAACTCTAGTTATAGCAATTATAAAGAAATACAATATTTTGTTTATATAATGTCTCATACAAAATATTCTGACCTCCTTCAAGATAAGGACATTATCAACTTTGAATAAGTATGTAGACAATCTAAAGATAATTAAGCATAGCTTGGGTACTGTACCAAGGCCAGAAAACTAAAAAGAATGCATTGCCAGAAAGAAGAGGTAACACACAAGGACAATTTATTCAAAATATTGACTGCATATAATCACTGGATAATAGACAGGGCAGCAGAGCCAGCAGCTGGAAAATGGTGAGGCTAAGTGACAAAAACTTATTATAATTATCATTCTGAATATGTTCAGCATAATTAGGCCTGAGGGAAAGAGGCTATTGAAGAAATAAGAATGAGAAATCAAAAATTCATGGGCATTGACTCTTGTATTGGTTCTCAAACTGTGATCCCTGGACCAGCAGTATCAGCCTCACCTGGGAGCACATTAGAAGGGCAATTCTGGGAATCCTGTCTGCAATCAACCAAACCAAACCACTCTTAAGAGTATATGGTCCAGCAATTTATACTGATTAAAGAAAAAATTCCACTTATAGTTCCAGGTGATTGTGATTCATGGCAAAGTTTGAAAGTCACTAAGATAAATTTAAAAGAAATTTCCAGGTGACAATGAGTTTACTAATTGTCTATAGCTTGGCTGGCTGTTTTCATTAGTATTAGTAAATATAATGAGTTAAACTGTCAATACGTTTTCAAAGCATGGCATAAATTTAAAAATATGGAACTGTCTAGAAATGTATGGCCCCTGAAGAACAGAACTATTCTAACTGTTCTGCATTACCTCAGATCAAAATGAGATTGCTCTGTATCACTATTTATTTATTTAGAGACAGGGTCTCATTCTATAGCCTAGGCTCGTCCAAATTCACTACGTAGCTCAGGCTGGCCTGGGACTGAGGGCAATCCTCCTGCATCAGCCTCCTTAGTACTGGGATTACAGCTGTGCAGCATCACACCCTGTTTTAAACGGTGCTGGGGAATCAAATTCAGGTGTCTTGCCATTGCAAGTCAAGTGCTGTAACTGCTGTGCCATCCCTCCGGCCCTTATCATCTAGTTATAAAAGAACAGATGAGCCAGTGTGCTCGAAGCTGGGAGGATTTCATACATATTGTTCATACATCTTCTAAACTGTCCCTCACTTTTCATCTTTTCAACGGTATTAAAAATACACTTAAAAGACACTATAGTGTGTCCTGTCTCTTATGTATTAGCAGGAAGATGGACTAGATGATCTGGCAGATCAGTCATGCTTTTCAAGCTAACTCAAGCTGCAAATTCACTTCTCATCGGCAAATCTGAATTGTTACTCAGATAATTTCCCAAGAAATTTGATTCAGTATACCAAACTTTATGTTCCTGATATGAGGCATTAGTGCTTGCCATAAAAGTGCTAGCATGGTTAATGTACTTTCCATGTCCAAAATTCAGGGCTTATTCCATTGGCTCTAATGTGACTAATGCCTTGACTCCTTTGCTAAACACAGTTTATGCACATAAAATCAAACTACAGTGCAAGAGCGTAAAGAGGAAGAGAATAGATGGAAGAAGCATCATACCGGTCCGGATATGGGGATTTGCTGGTAGTGTGTTACCAGCATCAAAATCTCTACTTGAGGTTGAAGATCAACAGCGAGAAAGTGGCGTGGCTCATGGCATATATATTTAGGTACAAAGCAGTGGAACTCATGTCCCACCCAAACACAATGCGCAATGGGATGCAAGAGTGTCAGAGTAAGTAAAGGCACAGGTATCCAGCAATCTTCATGAGAATAATTCTTTTTTGCAAAGAAGCAGGAGTATATGAGAGGAATATCAGGTTTTGGACAAATGATGCAGCATAAATATTGACTGGAGACAAAAACTGATGTGCACTCCCAAAAAACACAGGAAATAAAATGGTTAAATATTGAGTGCATATTTATTAAAGGAAATACTTCTGGACACATTTACACTTTTCATTAAAACACCCATGCCCTGCCCCACTGCCGTACCAGGGATTTAGCTCACAGCCTTTGCACAGAGCTACAATGTCTTTTTATTTTGAGGCAGGATCTCACTAAATTGTGTTAAATTGCCTAGCTAGGCTTCAACCTGTACTTCTCTTGCCTCGGCCTTCAAGAGTCCTGGGATTAAAGACATGAGCCATCACACCAGGCAAAGTGCACTAAAACTTTAATGCAAGATAAAAGTCCATGTCCTTGACAATACTAGAAAGAGGCCTTTTTAGATCTCCCGCTCGTCCCCCAGTATTTATACAAATGGTCGAATGGAACTCAGCAAACTTGATGGGTCCTGTAGTCAAAATAAAGTAGAATTACCTAATCCTTCTGGGTCAAAGAAACAGTTCTAATATACAGCAACAACGCAGTACACTTTTATGCTAGATTGTCCTTAAAAAGAAATGAGATACTAAAACGCAGTAAAGGTATTCAGTTGAGTCATTGAAATAAAATCATCTAGACTACCAAGATGATCAAATAACTCAAAGTAATTTCTTTTAGTAAAAAGTTTTCTTAATCCTGTCTTCTTTCCCCCTATTATATTTGTATATTCATGGAACAGTTAATATTTAAGCAATAATGAACACTCCAGTGCATATATCAGAACAACTACTACTGCTTGCCAGTCTTAATACAGCATATGAATTCCAATGTTAGTATCCTCTATTTAAACAAAATTAAGTTCTGTGCTTTCTGCCCAGGGTTGTTTACCAATTATTGCTTTTTTCAACACCACCACATATTGCAATAACATTGAGAAGATATTGCACTAACATTGAGAAAGATAATGCATTTTTAAGAATTGTAATTACCATAAAGACATTAGCTCTTCAGCTACATCCAGACATGTTTAATACATGTTTTTCTGGCTTTATTTCAAATTGTGTAGCCAAAAATGCTTTTTGGGGGGTTATATATGACCAGAGCTGACACTAATTCAGCCAAATATAATGTATAGTGGAAAGATGTCTTAATTTTTATATAAGCCTGATTGTCCCTTCTCTATACTCTTGACTTCAGTATTATAATGGCATGTCTAACAAAAAGAGAATAGATATCAATTGTATAGTAAGTACTGCCATTTAAGAGCTTTACACTTGTTAGACAAATTTATGGTAGCAATCTGTGAAGGGAGACCTTAAACTTGAAACCATGACAACATTAAATGGAAAAAGGATTCATCACATTTGTCACCAGCAGGCCCAGCAGGGCATTCGCGATGCTAGGTTCTGACAGAAGACAAATCCTGCTTTGGAACCTCTCAGCATTTTCCCTTGTAGCCTCACTTATTCAAGGAAGATTTCCTGATCTTGGAAGAGCCAAAGTAGCCAGATCAGTGGCAAATCAACAAGGATTTGAAGTTGTTTTAGGAGAGGCCAGAATGAATTAATGACAGACAGAAATACTTTCAAAGAAATGTTTACATATTAATAAAATGGGAAAAATTTTTAAAAAGAGAAATGTTTTCAAGTTTCAAGTACTTTCTACTAAGACACTTCTCTTATTGAGACTTAGAAAATGAAAAACTTTCTGGAAACAGTTTTAACAAAAATTTTAATGAATTATTTTGAATTATTATTAAAATAGGGAGCACGAATCTCTTGGGCATAAAATGGTCTCTTTGGTGTTAAATGATTTCTTCAGAGACTTGGTTTAAACAGTTAACTAAAACGTTTAACTTTTACTGTAATGAACTTTATGAGGTTGGAAAGCAGGTTAATTACGTCTGTTAAGCCGGTGTTATCCCGTGTACAGCTTCAGAGATCATCGCCACCACCAAAAGTGCATGGGACTGATTTGCTATACACACGTGTATAAATGTACAGATATTACCATATCACATAACTAAATAGCTTTCAAAGGCTTAATATTAGTGCAAGAGCAGCTTTAATGGTCTTAGATATGTATTGCTTAAAAAGAGTAATTAGCAACCAAGATTGAGAAATAGTTGCTTAGGGTATTTTTTAAGTACTTGGGTTTGAACTCAGGGTCTCAGGCAGCTACATCTCCAGAGCATTTTATTTTTAATTTTGAAATAGGGTATCATAAAGGTACTAAGTTGCCCACACTGGGCTCAAACTTGCGATCTCCCTGCCTCAGCCTCTCACAATGCAGGAATTAAAGGCCTGCACTAGCAGCCCTGGCTGGAAATGTATTAGCCATGTTGCCCATAGCTATATTCATCCGTTAATTCATTTCCACTGCTGCATACTATTTTACCATATGACTATAACCATCCTTGTTATACTCTCCTACAGGCCATCTTCCATATTGGGTTACTTGACCTGTGGACATCAGTATTTCTGATACTACAGATGCTGCTGTTGTGAACACTTTTTACTGTCACTGAATACATACAAAATTAAATTAAGCACTTTAACATTTTTGAAGTATACAATTCAGTGCTAGCATGTACATTCCCACTGCTGTACAAGTACCACCACTAGCCATCTTCAGACCCTACCATCATGCTAAAATGAAAGTATGTTCATTAAACACTAATTGCTCACTCTCTGCTGCATTCAATCCTTCTTAACTACCGTGCCACTTTTTCCCTTGATTTTGACTACTCTCGGTATCTCATAGAAGTGAAACCAACCGGTATCTGTCAGTCAGTGCCAAGCCTATTTAACTCAGCATGTTTTTAAGATTCATGTATGTTGTAGGATGTACCAGAACACATTATTTAGTGCTGCTACAGATAAAGGCTGCATACGTGCTAAGCAGGAATCCAACTCCTAGAATTTCGTTCCTTTTAAAGAGTGAATGCTATTCCTTTGTATATATGTGCCACATTTCTTAATCCATTCATCTGTCAGTGGATCTTTTATTTCTAACTTTTGGTTATTAGCAATAATCCTGGCATGAATATTGGTATACAATCATCTATTTGAAGCAATGACTTTGTCACCATTGGAGGGATTATGTCAATTACTGAGATTAGGACATTCTCAAGATAGAGCTTACAGGTGTGTGTAAGTGACTTGTGGACCAGCAAATGAGGGTAGAGCACCCACCCCGGATGTGGGAAGCCCAACTGGCAGCTGGAACTAAATAAGAAGGAGGGAAGAAGAAAGACTGTTACCGCTTTTACTGGGATAGCTCTGGCTTTCACGATTGTCTCCAGACATCTATTGGGTCCTATCAACACATCGCCAATCTCCATCACAGACTCTCTCTGTCTCCGGACTTCAGCAATGCTTTTAGACTCCCACTGGCTGTCCCACAGTCTTGAACTGGAGTTCTTCTGCCTCACATCTGAGTAGCCATCTCACCCACCAGATGGCACACATGCACATGGCCACCTTGGACTATACCTCCACATGGACTTGTAAGCCCTCCAAATAAATCGCATTATTTACATACAATTTTTATTAATTCTGCCTAAAAACCCTAACCGATACAGATTTCTGCTACATATATTCTCAGAAGTTAAAATGCGGCATCATATGTTATTCTATATTTATTTTTTGTTAGAACCACTATATTTTATTTTCCACTTTACATTTCCACCAGAACGACACTGCACAAGGATTCCAATTTCTTCATATCTTTCACAACACTTTTCTTCTAACACTTTTGGGTTCAAAGTGGGCTCTTATTAAGTTTTGATTGTTATTTTCTTCCTAATTACTGATAGTGAGGAGTTTTTCACATGATTTTTAGTCAACTGTATATCTTCTTTGGAAAAATATCTATTGAAATAGTCTTTAGCCCAATTTTGAACTGTGTTCCTTAATTCATCTGTTGCTAAGTTGTAGGACTTCGCTATGCATTCTAGATATTAATCCCTTACCAGATATATGACTTATAAATATATTCTGCCATTCTGGGTAATGCCTTTTTACTTTGTCAACATTGACTTTTAATGATATGATCATTTTTGTACAAGTTAGAAGTATATTCTAGGAGTACCATTTTTGGGTGTTGTAATTTTAAACAGTAGCAAACTTTTGAAAAATTAATATATGAAGTGCTGTTCTCGTCAGAAGGTTTTTTTTTGTCGTTGTTGTTCCTCAGTCCTACTCCCAGTTAATACTACCAGAGCTTAAAATCTTTCCTAATTTTGTTTTTGAATTATTATTCATTACTGTTTGCTCACACTATATAATAATAAAAACAACCAGCTTAACAAATTGGTGCATATATGTTATAAGGAGCAGTCTATTGCTGTTTTACATGATATATGAATGAAAATGAAATAAACATTTTAGAAAATAGTGTATATTAAAATTAAATAATATAAATATATCAATATATATTAATATAAATATAAATAAAACTTTGCATATGACCCATACCTTCCATTGTTGTTCACTACGTAAGATAGATGGATTCATGAAGAGTACATGAATATTCACAGGGTCATCATCTACAGTAGCAGAAAAATAGAAATAGTCCACATGTCCATACGTGGACGAACAGAAAAAAAATGTGGTATCTACCATAAAATACTACTTGGTAATAAAAATGAACTACTCATTATGTACCACAACATTATATTAAGTGAACGAACTCACACAAAACACTACACAACACAAAGTCTCTCTTACAGTATAATTTCCTTCATATGAACTTCCAGAAGAGGGTAAAATTATGGGGATGGAAAGCAAGTCAGTAGTTTCCTGGAGCTGGGTGCAGGAATGGAGGCATGAGGAAACTACACTGATAGGCTGTGATAGAGATTTCAAAGCTGTATAAAGATGCCAACGTTCAGCTGGACCCAGTGGTACAGGCCTGCAATCTCAGCACTCTGAGAGCAAGAGGCAAAAGGACTGCATGTTAGAGCTCCACACGAGCAATTCAGCAGGAAGGTGCCATATTTATTAAGCATTTACTCTTTCTGGAATACAGTGCAATGTTTTGCAGGAATAAAGAGAAATAAAACCTACATCTCCAATCTCAAAATAAAAAATGAAGTTCACTAAACTATATACCTAATAATAAATATTATATACCAATTATACTTCAGTAAAGCTATTCTAAGACATTATAGACCAGGCTGAAGTCCTTGTTAAGCAATGACACATTAATTATAAGAAAAAAATCCCAATATAACAAAGGCTTGGCATTTCATGAAAGCCAAAAGTTGGAAGCAGAAGAGTGGGCCAGACACTGACTGATGACAAACCCGTGGAATCAAGTGCCTGAATCTCTCACTAAATCTTTGAGTATCTGCTTGTATTTTTTCACTCCTCTCAGCACAGGTTTTGATGTATGCTGTTTTCATCTGCATACTACCTGCTTGAAATTGAAGATTGAGTTGTTTTCCCTAAATAGCCTGAAAATAGCTTGTGGCTCCTCATACACAGGTGCTTGTATCATGCAGTAATCCAGCATACTGAGGATTGGGCAGTAACTTTCTCCAGTCTATTTTATGTAGAAAAATCTCATGATAGCCTCTTGCTAGAAGGAGTATTTGACTTTGTGCCAAATTAATGAGCCACAGGCTGTGTGGATACAGAACAATAATAATCAATACAATTATAGTGTGCTTTTTAACAGATACTAATTAAATTTTATCCAAAATTTAAAAACTAATGATACTGAATGATACACAGAAATAGGTAGAATCTTGAGAAGCAATTCCAAAGATATTCCTTTCAGCATAAATGGAAGTGTATCTGAAGAATCCAGCTTTCAAATGAAGAAAACGAAAGAGCAGAGAAAGATTCACAGCAAGTCATTGTGCTTGTCCCCGTGACAGAAGTCAGGAACAGTAAAATCGAAGAGATTTGTGAGAAAAAAAAAAAAAAGCCCATGTTGTATATAAGACTAGTATTGTTCTTTTATTTTCCAAACCTGTGGAGCAGACTTACAGGATGGGAAATTATCTAACGGAGTACTTTATTGTTTGGTGGCTGGCTAGCCAGTGCCTGTGAGCAGCATTTTATTTTTCATGTACATTATGAAATCCTTTCCCGCTCTCCCCATCCTCTTCTCCCTATGCTGTGCTGTCTCTGCCTGCAGTGTTACAGTGTTCTGTGCTCATCACCAAGCTCACCGCATGCCAAGTACACCTCAGTTAGCACAAGAAGCTCATTAGCAACTCAAAGATGGAGATGCAGGTTTTATTATTTCTCTACATCCCTACAAAACACAGCACTGTATCCCAGAAAAAATAAATGCTTAGTATGGACAGCTTGCTGCTCAAGTACTAACTGCAAAGTATTTAAGTGATTAGAGCTAATTTTTAGATTGCCTAAACCTAAAACAGAGCTTCATTTTCTATCAATTGACACTTTAAGCACCCTGTTCCATGCTTGCCCGCTGTCCTTATTATGGCTGTATACTGCCTTTATTAGGATGGCTTCATTTGACAGAAAAATCGGTTTGTAAGATGATGGGTCATACTCAGTCAGAGCAGGCGTGTTTATTGAACAATGGTCTCATACTGGGTTGAGATCCCCTCTGTACAGAGCTTTTATAAAATAAGAAGGCATTTGTTTTCAAATTTACTAATTATATTCACTAAATGGAGTTCATGTTGTCAGGTTCCTCCAGTGTGAGAATTATATAATCAGTGGTAAGATTCAACTCAGAAATTGACTACAGCAGTGCACGGAACGAAGGAGCTGAGTACATTTAAATCCTCTATGGAAACAAAATTTGAGGCAAACCCACTAAAACCTACAGCTAGTCCCATAAATCATCATTTTGGTCTCCTCCAGCCCAGAAAATGTTTACTGCCACCTCCGATATATGAGGGATTCAACAAGAATCCAAAAAAAAAAAAAAAAAAAAACAGTAAGCTGGAGAATTATTCATCTCTGCTAAGCATACCACTCCAAAAAAAAAAAAAAACCTAGCTTGTTTAGTTACAATGACTTTAATAATTGATTTGTTTTTTTTACTAGTGTATTACAACTTTTTCTAAAATACAGGTTCATTTAATTTTTTGTTTCCTTGAAGCACTTTAGTATTCAATTAGTGAAAAACTAAGTAATGTATGACTGTTACACAGAAAATAAATTGGTACCCTTCACTACAGTTTAATATGCAAATACATATTGTCCATTTTTACTGGTATTTGTAGATCATAAGGACCAAAATTTTTCAATTTTTTTCATTTTTCAAGGCTCTTTAAAAGTCTTTCATATTAATATAAAAGCGTTTAATTCAGTATTGTTTAACTCTGACTATATAATTGCAAAAATCATGCCTGATTAATTTTCCTATTCGATTTGCTCTTACTGTCTCATAAAATCTGAGTTTCTTCTCTTTCTTTCTCTCTTCACATACCCAAAGTGGACTCTCAACCTTCTTGGCAAGATCTAGCTCTTACTAAATTTACTGGGCCTTCACCAAAACAAACATTTGAAAATTGAATTCTCTTCCTTATCAAAAAAAACCACGTGTTTGAAACAGCAGGTGTAACAATGACACAGTACACAGAAAAATGCGTCTTTTTTTTTTTTTTTTTTTTTTGTATATGCACTTCACAGAAAGTTACAAAATATCCAGCAGGAGACAGATGGAACTGTAACCCATGAGATAAAATCAGATATTTCAACATAGGGTTCATGATATTTATTATTTCAGTCAAGGGCCTGGTGTGTTTGCATATACATGTGTACATGCACATGATTCTGTGGGAGAAAGCGATCAAACATATTTAAGTATAACAGAGACACTGATTGAGATTTCAAAACAGTCAGTGTTGACAAGTGTTCCACAAATTTAAACAATGCTAGATTTAGAGACTTAAGTGATATTATTGCTTGCTCTTTCAAAAATTATAAATTTTGGAGTATGGATTTACATGAAGAACTCTCAGAAACAAAAACCTATGGCCTATTTGTAAAAACTGAAATGGCATCGTAACAGTGTAATTTTTTTTTAAGCTTAAGAATTATTCTGTGGTTCTCAACAGAAAGCAGAGTACAACAAGACACAATGGCCTTAAATAAAGGTCAAATATCACATAAGCTAAACAAAAGAAACTATTTAAAATTAAGAATGATATCCTATCCTGTGTCATTCTATGGTGCTTAGTGATTTCAGAGGTATAAACTGGGGAATGTGCTTGCTTTGTGTAATATAATGAGGCACAGACAGACCCTTAAGTTGAAATGTTTGTTTCTACTGGTCATGAATTACGAACAAATGGCACAGTGTATCACAATATTACACACTGACATTTAAAATGCAAAATACCGTGAATGAACTCCCTTCTATTTTGCTCTAGCATGGGATCTTATACCAGTGATTATTAACAAGTGACTTTATGGACCACTGAGGAAAAACACTTTGCTGCAAATAGCCCCACAGGACACAAAATTTAGAAGACCCACAGGAGGATGGAATTTGGATAGAGGACCAAGCATTCACTTCACTCCATACTTACTCAAGAGTTTAATCTTCCATTCATAGATTTTTTCCAAGAAAAATTATAGCTCTCAAAATCATTTTCTTCACAGCAAATTGCCAAATATACCCCCGCCCCATACTTCAAATAATGTAGCCACTCCTTGGAGGAAAAAGCATATTTCAGTGAAGCCAAAATGTAGGTTCAAATTCTTAAAATAACATATGCACTGGAATACATGAGTTTCAGAAAAAGACAGATTCTAAACCTGCCTTGGCTACTGCAGCAACAAACCACTTCTAAGTACTGAGAAAAGCATTCAACACTGTCTACACAAAATGATATATTCTGAGAGCCTACAGAGCACCAAGCAAAGTCTCAGTAATTAATCAGATAATTAGGTGTTATTCTATTACATATATAGAAGCATCACTGCTTGGATGTATGAACATTTACTATAGGAGTTAAAAAGTCTGCACGAACATACCTAAAACTACTTCAAACAAAATTTAAATTAAAAAAAAGAAGGATTCCAAGTTTCATATTCTGCCACAAGGCCAAGAAAATTCACGAGGTTTGTTTTTTCCATTTCCAGAATTTTCATCGTGGCAGAGTTGGTTACATAATGTTTTCTTGAAATGAATCGCATAAAAACAAACATTCTGTTACAATGTAAGCCCTGGGACGATTCTACAATGTTTTGGACACAGAAAACCTATCCAAGTACTTAATTGTATTTGTAGGTATTGCTCCTAGTCATAGAAAAATTATATAACTTTTTTGGACTTTACTTTTCTAATTTGCAAATAGGGTAATTAATACTTGACATCTCTAAAATTAAGAAACACATTTTATAAACTATAAAATATCAGCAGAATCTTGATGAATATTTATCAATGAGTGTTTATTGTGCTTGTTTCTCTTTCAGTACATCTTACTGTGTTTATTTTCTAAAATATCTTTCTTTTAAAATCAATAGGTTCATAATTCATTGGTCTATGTTCGAAAGTGGATTGATACTTTAGATTTTTAGCAACTAATATATGTTTGTATCTTTGAAAATAAAACAACACATTTTATAGTTATGTATTCAATATTCTTCTGGTAAAAATAAGCCCATTATACCTCTAAGGAACTAATTTTCTCACTTAAAAAAGTTAACCTTTAGGTTGTGTACAAACAGAAAACTTTTACTTCATCAAATTGCCTGGCTTTCATCCACATTAATTTGATGGTATCTTCTAAAACATGCACTGGATATATAATTCAAAATAAAGAATCTATATTAGTCACTTTGCAGTTGCTGGGACAAAATATCTGACACCCATAATTTAAAGAAAGAGCGTCTTTTAGCTCATGGCTGCCTGACTCCAAGGCAGAAAGAAAGGATACACTAGAGATAGCAGAGAGCACAGCAAACAAAAGCTGCTCATCTGAAAGTGCCCAGGAAGCAGAGTAGAAAGGGAGAAGCAGGGGCAAGAATACACCTTTCCATGTCACATGCTGAGTGACACACCTCCAATCATTTTCATTTCCATGTCTACCTCCTACCAGCACATTCTGCTACTAAACTCATCCACTGAAGATCTTCCATTATAATCTTTTATATTATCAATCCAAATGCTGTGAGTACTAGTGTCACACAGGAGAAAGAGAAATAAAATGGGATGCTAGCACTACCAGATGAAAGTACACTGTGACAGTGGTTGCCACAAACCAACCAGCATCTTGAACTCGGACTTCCCATCTGCAAAACCATGAGAAAATAAAGTTCTCGTTTGATTCACTCAGTCTGTGGTGTACTGTTACAACAGCCACAGATGACCAATACAGTAACCAAAGTACTTCATCTCTTTGAGCATCAGTTTTTTTTTGTTTTTTTTTTTTGTAAATGTAGAATTAACAGGCTCAATTAGACGTCTTCGAATGCTGAAATTCTAAATCTGTACGGTCATAATCTGTATCATTTCAGCTAAAAATAATTAGAAAGTGTGACATCTTTGGAATATTTACATGACTTTTTTCTTAGATATTTGTACATTTTTCTCATGGATTATATATTTTCTAATTTTACTGCCATAGCCAGCAGCCATTTTTTATAAATCATATTTTTCAGTAAATAGTTACCACTTTATAATGAAGATAAACCTATTTCACTTCCCTTTTACAACTTCTATGAGGAGGTTCCTTTATATATTTGGGGTGATTCTTAAAAATACACTAATATCATGTGATGGCATCTAGAATATGAGGCCATTAGTTGTTAGAGATACTCTACATAAAGATGAATGCTACAAACAGCTAAATTACATTATTGTGATGATTCTATTGGCTCACAGTAAGATAAAATTCAATATGGAGAGAATCCATATTTTAGACTTATCTGATATATTTCATATCTATATGAAAGAATATCATCATAATACATCACAGTCTGTTTCTGTCTAACTATACAGACTAGAAAGTCATAATACAGGTGAAGGTAATATTAACTAAAGGCAGAAAAAATACTTCTGGTCAATACAATAAAAAAAAAGTTTCTTGGTTTCTGTAAATTACTATGTGGGTTCTGAATGACACTCATAAAAAGTTATAAGGTCCAGATGCCCAAGAAAGTAGATGAAAGAGATAATACCCTCTCACCACGTGGTTAACAATGTTATTTCTTTTTTTATAACAGGAATTCAGTACTCCAGAACGTGTGTTTTCTATTCCATTCTCATACACATCATGATTAATCCTAGGAGTGCATCATTTAATAAATTACTACCATTTGCTTAATATAACTATTCCTCACAGTACTCAAACAGGTGAAGTATGATCAAAATATACAGTGAATGTTAAAATTAAAACCACTTACTACAGTAAAAGATACACAGCCATTATCTCCTTCAAAATGCTCCCTCTTTTTCTGAGCATGATTGCCCCTTCGTCCTTGCCACTTTCTGAAGTAGTGCTGGAGGCACTCTTTTGTATGTGTCTTTAGTTTCACTGTCATGGCTGCCATGACGTCCTGAGCTGATTCTAAACATTCACTGTGCATGTTCAGTTTGACTTTGGAGAAGAGTCAGAAGTTGGATGGTGACAGATTCCAACATTGCAAATATTTTTCGGAGCCTGCCTTTCTACTTGATTCACGTGGCAGCATCATTTACCATATTTTGATCGCATCTCTTAAAGGTATTCACAAAAAGAGACTTCTTGAGCCACTTCAGAAAGTGTCAAGAATGACAGAATGGGTATATCTGAAGTCAGCAGATGTATTCTGAGGAGAATTAATGACAGTATGATTTTATAGTAAATTTTAATTTAAACATTCACTGCATATTTTAATTTAAACATTCACTGTATATTTCAATTATATCACTTAGATCATATTCTTTGATCCTGACAACAAAATGCAAAAATAAATAGGCGTACATTTTCTCATTTATAGAAGAAAAGAACTGAGGTTCAAAGAAGCCAAGTGCTTTAGCCATATGGGTGGTTATTTGTGGGAATGCAGATTGTTTATCGTTCCTTTCTAAATAAATCCCTAACCCCTAATCAGAAGTAAGGCTCTGACTCAAATCAGTACATGGAGTTATTTATGACCTACGTAATCAGATGCAATGGTGCCCATCATGCTACTATGCTTGAACGGAAAGGCCACTGGCACTGATGACTGTGTTAGTCCCCAGCTGATGACTATGCCTGTATGGAAAGGCCACAAGCAAAAACAATGAGGTCATAAACATAGTTTTAGGTAATCTTGAGTCAGTTGAATGGATCAAGGGCCCCATAAAGAAATACAAACTCTCATACAATCATAGAAGTTGTGATGTATGTTAATTTAAAATATATACAATAGGTCAATCACTTGTGTAAATTCCCCCACACATTCCTTTCTCAGTACACACTACTGCTGTCCCTTGACTATAAAAAACTCACTGTTAGAAATAAAGTTGTTCCATCCATGACATGGTTGTACAAGTCTGCCTGAGTGGACATTAATTGTGCTTCCAATCCAGACTCTGTTCAGCTTTCTGTCATGCTGGCTGCAACAGTTATGCACAAAATAGAGGCCAAAAATGTAGTTTTTAAGATGAAAGTCGCCAATTCTCTTATACAATATCCTCTCTTTAGCTCATATCTTACCAATTAGAATAGCCGGTCTTAGCTATACTTCAAGATCCTTCTGAATCAAATTTACCAATACCCTTTCCCAACACTAGCACACCACACCTGACATTCACAAGCCACCAGAGAAGAAGTTTACTTTAGCTCCCAGTGTCCAAGGTCTTAGTCTATTACATGATAGGCTAACTTTGAGAGAAAAAAGAAAAAAAGCCATGGCAGAAGGGCACGGAGGAAGACACTACTCATCTTATAGTAGACAGGAAGCAGAAAAAGAACAGAGTTACCAAGGACAAGAATATATCCAACAAAGACCCACACCCACATGCAGCACATAAAACCATCAATGCTTTACTCCATGAGGGATATGGTGCCTCATGATCTGAATATCTTGTAACAACATGAGACTTTGGGGGGAATTTCGGACTTATGCCATAAGATTTCACTCTGATCCCAAAGACACATCATTACATTATGCAAAATACATTTAGTCCATCTCTAAGTGATGTCAAAGTCTTAATGATTCCGGTATTGCTAAAAAAAAAAAAAATCCAAGTTTAAGGACTTCTCTGAGAGGAAAGCTAATCTCTTACCTGAGAGTTCCTCTCTAAAACAAAAAAGAAATTTAAACATTTCCAACATAGAATGGCAATAGGGTAAACTCTCATTCCAAAATGAAAAGGAGAACAGAAAGAAATCGGAGCGAAGCAAAACTTAAATCCCAGATGAGCAAATCCTGTAGCTCCACATCCAGCATATGGGAAAATTGTAAGAGATATTTACTTCAAAAGGCTGACGAGGCTGTGGGGAGAAAGGAACCCTCCTGAACTGCTGGTGGGAATGTAAATTCATACAACCACTTTGGAAAGCAGTATGGAAAGCTCTCAAAAGCCTGGGAATACATATCCCCTTCGATCCAGCAACACCCCTCCCAGGAATATATCCAAAAGAGCCCAAAACAACGCATAACAGAGACACATACCCAAAAAAATTTCTAAATGCTTCCCACAAACCAGATCCAAAGTCTACTAAGTGATTGGTCAGATACATCAACGATCTCACTTCTTTGATACCAAATTCTGTCTTAGACCCATTCCTGTTGCTGGGGCACAACACCACTCACAACATAAAGAAGAGGTTTATTTTAGCGTACAGTTTCAGAGTTTCCAGTCCAAGCATGACCAACTTCAAAAAACAAAAGTCAGTGGCAGAAAGGTATGGTGGAGGAAACTGTTCATCTAACTGCAGCCAGGAAGGAGAGAGAAAAAGGAGCTGCTGAGGACAAAAGCATAGCCTTCCAGGCCAAAGTCCCAGTGCCTCTCCCTCTCACTGCGCTCCACCTCCATACAGCACATGAAATCATCAACAGGTAAGTACACGCTACGGTTTGGATCTGCAGTATACATTAGAAGCCAAGCCTCACATGTTTGGAAGGTGATTCAATCACAGGAGTTAATGCATTGATTTCCTGTACTGTTAAAAAGTAGGGCCTCATTGGTAAAGGCAGATTGCTGAGGGTGTGCTATATCGCTGAGGTAATGACCTGGAAGGGTATATTCTTCTCCCAGCTCCTCTTCCTCCTTCGTCTTGGGACATCATGAGTAGCTATTCTTTGTCAGACCCTTGGTGCCATGCAGCCATTGCAAGCCAACCATGAACAGACTGATACCCCCGAAATGTGACTTAAAATAAACCTTTTCTTCCCAAAGTATTAAGTGTTGGGAATTATGTTCCAGCAATAAGAAAGTGACCAAGAAAGTCCAAGAATGAGTATAAGGGCTACCATGATCCAATCATCTTCCAAGCACATGAGAATTTCAGGGAAGATTTCAGAATTACACACCACAACCAATGCACCAATAATCTCTCCCTCCTCTGAACTACTAACATCAATGGGATGAGCTTTTATATTTAGTGACAGTGCACCGACTCTGTAACACAGAACTCATATAATACTAGTTTTCTGGCTGTGCAACAACAGCACAAGCTTTTTGTGGTTTCCACGTATCTTTTGCGTATCCCTGTTGCACAGACCATTTATTTTGTCTTTCTTTAGGCCCGCGAGACATTCCTCCACCTTTGGAATCTTATCTTTAGGAACAATTTCCTTTAAATGAGGACCAATTTGCCATTATGGACAATCTTGGCAATATGCAAATAAAAGATCTGTGTCCTATACTTGGACAACAAGTAGTCTTGTAATTCATACTAGGCTAAGAAGTCCCCCTAATTAAATAACTTACCAATCATTCCTGCTACCTTAATTCTGTAAATTGCCATAACTGCTGTTCTTTCAGGTCAACTCCTTCAGTTTTTTCTCAGTTTCTGACTGAGCTATCTCAGATTCTTCCAATAGATTTACGCATTTTATTTACAGCAATTAAAGTTGCTTCTTGTTGTAATCTATTACGAGCAACACCCACAAAGCTCCATAGAGAAGGCTCTATATTTTTAAATGTCCTGCTGTTAAACATATGATACATACAATTACACAGTGAAAAAAATGTAACAAATACCCCTGAAATGTAGCATTGCTATATGCTAGAATTTAAACAACCAACCAAAAGACAAGTATATCCAGGCTAACACTGAAAACTCTTCTTCACTGAAATGATTTTTCCCAAAATTCAGCGCAATGGTTCTTAACTCACAAAGTAATAATTCATTGGTAAAATGAATAAAGCACCTAGTGATAGGGCAGCACTTCCAGGGATGATATATTCTTTGGTATTTTGGTTAAACCATCTATTTTCCATTTCTTGCCAAGTATCAGAGCAGCCAACTGTAACCATCTGAATTTTTTATGCTAGCCCACTACAAGATACAGCTTATAAATTTAATTACTCTCATCATGGCTCTTTTTTAACTATGTGAAGATTTTAAAGTATTTTATGGATTCTTGCGAAAAGCACTGAATGGCACTTTTAAAATCTCTTTGAAAAGAAATTATCATTAGAAAAATGTAGGTGAGTAAATGGTATCATTGTTAAAGCTTAATTAGTATGCTACATGAGTAATTCCCCCTGCTGTTTCTTAAAGAAAAAAAAAACCTCTGAGTAAAACCAACCTAGTATTTTTTAATAACATAAGTGAACTTTAATAGCAATTTTAGCTAATCATACATCAGTAGTCAATTCAATTTTACACAAACTACGAACCTAAGTTAACTATTTCCTGTACTTTAATACATTTCTGTCATATCAGACATCTTAATCCTAGACATTATGAGAATACATGTAAGCACATTCTAGTTATTTATATTAATGACAAATATTGCCTCAGAACTATTGTCTAAAATAAAAACATCCTATGAAAAAGAGTACTGGGGTGGGATAAAACAATCACTCCTTTCTGTTTCAGAAACCTTATTACTATGTGATAGTATTTTCCACAAAATTATTTCATTTAAGTGGGCAAAAACCTCTGGGACAAATCCTTTGAGCACAGCTCTAGTGATAGATGCCAGATCAGCATTGTATAGAGAACTTTCATTTGACAGGGAGGTGACAGGAATAGATTCTCGGCAAAATATAAAATATAACTGAAAAATTCTTCCGTGAGATTAATGTCATTCTTTGTTCCTGTGTACAAATGACTTGTTCATTCTTGTTTTAAAGAGATCAGTTCTTACAATTAATTTGAATAATGTAAAATTTAAGACATTTAAAAATAAATGGACATACTTGCTCAAATTAGAATGGTCTGTTTAAAATATTTTATATGAACTAAATGTGAAATAGATATGTAATATAAATTTATAATATTTTCTTTAGTCCTAGCTTATAAATCTGATTCCAATATTATGAGCATGCCCTTTTTCTCCCTGACATTATCAAATAATTTCACGTCTTGAACTTCTATAAAAGGAGGAAAGACAAATGTTTTCTTGAGAAAATCTGGCATTTCCAGACAATCTTCTCTATTTCCTTTGCTTTTCTTCATTACACCCCAGAAATCCATCAGGAATAAATAAATTAACAATTCCATAATTACACATCTTATCACCAGTAAGCACTGTTATTTATGTCTAACTTGGTTAGGACTACCAAGTATCAAATCATTTTTGACACATATTAAAATGCTCCTCTGTGGTTATGTAATGCACATTTACTTAACAAATGAGCAGAAAAGAATTTCATATCCACTCCTACACTTGGAATTCCTTACACACTGTATGTTAAGAACTAACCAAAGGTCTGCAATGTTTTCAGTGGTGAAGAAGAAAGTGAAAGAATTGTCAAATGTCAAAGACAGACTGCTTCTTTTCAGATTTATTATCATATTCAGCTTCCTTACAGGCTTAACCTCAGACTCTGCTCAGTTTTCCATCTTTAACAGACAGATCTATTCCCTGAACAAGATACTTTGCCATAGAAACAGGCATATAAAATCACATTAAAAAGTGTGGACATACACACTCACTAATTCCCCAAACCTCATGGTTCTAACATGTTGCAGAATTTGGGATTCATGTATTTACCAAAAAAAAAAAAAGAGTTAAATTTTGTGTCATATGAATTCTTCTATCACAACAAAATTATTTTTAAAAATCACATTTGGGCTTTCTGTTTCCTTTAGTTTTCATAAGAATTAAGTTGCAAAAACAATACTGAACACTGGCACACACAAAACAAGAAGATGATTGTCCTTTTTAAGTTTTTTGATAATACAATCAGCAGTGTAAGGTTCATGATACAGCACTATACAAAAATGAATATTTTCATAGTGTATAATATGCAAAGCATATACGAAAATTAATTTCTAACTAATTTCTTCTTTAAACTGAACACTTCCCAAAACTTTTTGGAGAGACATAAAATAAGTACACAGGGACCGAAAAACAATGTTGCATCTATTTTATAAAAGCAATTTTTGGGGGAGTCCATGAACTTTACTAGGAATTAGCAAGCCAAACTTAAGTACTATGCTATAAAAGAATCCTCAACAGTATTTTCAAGTTTATTACAATAAAATGTTCAAATGACTTACTTTGAGATAGAACTCACCTTCCATAAAATTCTCATATTTAAGTTTTCCCTTTGTGTACTCCTTGAATTTAAATTATCCCTTCTCACAGACACTCTTCTTCTGAACTGAGCATTATGAAATATCATCTTACCTTACAAAGGAAGTTGATTTTAAAACCCAAAGACTGGGCATTTCTTGAGCCTGAGTTCATGTAGTTTCCAACCAAAAGAACTAACTCCAAGAGTTTGTTAAAGTTTTCACTTTTCTTCAGTTCTTCACAAGCCAGAGTGACTGCTATGATGCTTGGTTTGATGTTGTTGACGTGTTCTTCAAATGTGAGCTTGAAAAGAATGTTATTGAGACGAGGCCGTAACATCTTCACTGAGCTCATCTGCAAGATAAGGAATATCCATTCAAAGCATGTCACTTTCTCTCTTTAATGGAGATAATTTCAGAGAAAAGATTGGAAAATTTCTAAATAAAGCAAATTCTCTTGAAGCTTTGAAAACATTTTTGTTTCAAACATTTAAAAGAAATACTTTTAGCAAAGATTTAAAAACTGTTGGCTACTTAATTCTTAAAAATAAATTAAATCATCCTCACAGCTTTAATAAAATATTGAAGCTGAACAGTTCTTATGTGCTAATTGCATAATCATTGGCCATAAATAGCATTCAAACTGACAAAATACGTCCACGAAGAGAACTTGGGAAATTTATAAAAATGAAATTCAGTTGAGTTAATAGGTGAACGACAGATGAAAGTTTTACATGATGACAGAAAAATGTTATAACTGGAACATTATGAGAAATAACTTATTAATATGGTATTTGAAATGAGAGTACTAGCTCTAATCGAGCATTCAATAATTTTTAAATATGATTTCTACTCATAAAATACATTTCATATTTATGGATATCCTAAGAATTTCACCTACTAGACAACTAGTGGTTTTAGGTAATCAGGTTATGGTAAAAATCACATAAATGTACTTTCAATTATGTTTTTAAGGATTTCCATATTAGTTTTCTCCAAAACAGATCAGCTTTTGTTTCAGGGTACTGATGCACATTCTATATTCCCTTTGGTATAGCTTTTACAACAACAACTATTTTTAGTTTTAATATCTTACAGCTGCAAATTACTTAACTAGTTTTCATTTAACAAGTGCATTCTAAGAAAAGAATACATAGACAGACACACATGAACACAGAAACACAGACACATGCAATGAAAAGAAATTAACTCTCCTAATTATATTTTCCTTTGCAACGTACACCTTATTTCCTTAAATACAAATGCTGAGCACAGACCAGCCCGTGAGACACTTACACATATGAAAATAATTTGGTAACATAAACAAAAGTCTTAAAACCACAGAATACCATTCAAAAGCAGAAAATGAACTATATGGAGGAGGTACCTGCTCCAACATAGAAGCAAGACATAGTACATTGCTTTTCTTCTCTGAAATTAATCTGCCCAGTAACCACGGGCATCTGCCTCTCAGATATACAATTTTTCCTTCTACTGACAGCTGGTATGTTGGCTGGTAATTTCTGTCGGCGCTAGGTTTGCGTTTCACAAAGTGAAATAATAAAATTATGGAAGAAGGAGGCAAGGGGCAGGAAAAGTATTTTATTTAATAATTAGTACAGAGGAACAAAAGCTTCCACTAGATAGGAAGGACAGAGGGCTAAAAGCTTCCGGGAATCAGAAAGGGAACCAAAGGAGGGCTGCTGCTCAGCCCTCTCCTCTAGGGAGTAACCTAACTCAGGCGCCGGCCTGAGGCTCAGCTGCAACTGCTCAACATTTAAACCATCAGCAATTTTAGAGAGGCCAGGTATATACTGCCACAGCCAGGTGCTATTCCTATAAACTCACACTTACTTTGTTTTCCTGTAAATTCTCCACTTCAAGGGACTTCTTATCCCTAACTGCCTATGTGCTCACTACCTCCTGTGTCACTATTAATCCTTTCATATGTTTTATGCCATTTTAGACACACACACATATAGCATGCTGGAAACATCTATTATTTTATTTATATAGGTCCCATCACTACCACTGGTAAGTAGTTTTTAAGTGGTCAGGATATTATTATGCAAGTTGTCCTCTTGGTTCTCCAGCAGTCACATTACAAGCATAAAATACACACCAGGACTGTCCTACAAAACCATCATGGGGTTAATCCACTGATTTCCTGTGCTGTTGAAAGGTGGGGCCTGGTCAGAAAGGGCAGATCATAGGAGCTTGACCCAGAAAGGTACATGCTACTTCCTAACTTTTCTCACTCTGCTTCCGGTTCTGCTGTGCTGTGAGTAGCTTCCCACTCATAGGCCTGGACCATGCCCTTCCACCATTGTAGGCTTAAACTCATAACAGACATCTGAAAGCTGGTGATAAAACCAGCACATAATTCTAGACAAACAGAAAATAAGTTCTGAATGTACTTTCCTGTAGAATAATCGACTTTAAACTCTGATAACTACGACGGTTAATGAGGACTTCACAGCAGAGAAAATAGATATATGCATTTGCCCATGAGAGTATGTATGTGCACATGTGTGTGCGTGTGTGTGTGTGTGTAAAAACACACAACTTAGGACTAAAGAAAGGGATACAAAGAATAGTGTAATAAAATGTTTCTAGGTTACATATAAATGATGCTTTTACTTAGTATCTGTTCAAAATATCTGAAAAGTACATTTAAAGACTATAAAATCTGAAGGTAATCATTTCTAGATTGCCATGAATGTGCATGTTTCCTTGTGAAAATTTGCAGTTTGCATAAGCATCTCAGTTTCTATATCTATTTTTCTTGCAGCAAGGTTTCACTAGATTGCCATGAATGTGCATGTTTCCTTGTGAAAGTTTGCAGTTTGCATAAGCGTCTCAGTTTCTATATCTATTTTTCTTGAAGCAAGGTTTCACTCTGTAGTCCAGGCTGGTCCTGAACTTACTTGGTAGCCCAGAAAGGCCTCAAACACAAGAATCCTTCTGTCTCAGCCTTCAGAGTGTTGGGTGTTGGAATTACAGGTACGCGCCACCACACCTGGTGGAATGGTACTGGGGAATGCAACCCAGGCCTTGTGCTTATGAGGCAACTGTTTTAACCATTGAGCTGTGCCCCACGGCACTCTATATCCATTTTTCTCCCTTTACTTCTGTCTCTAAATCTCTTCCCACTTGATTTTTTCTTTCTTTTTACTGATAACTGGTCAACACTGGTACAAAAGCAAATTTTATATACTTAGGACAGTCTGTTAGTCTCCTTGATGGCTAAAAAGCCACAGAGATACTCTGACCAGCTGTTAGACACCACATACCCACCCTCCAGGGCAAAGGTCACCATAATATCAATGGTTCCAAATCAATAGGGAGAGTAACCTTTAGGTAGTATACATGAGTCTTATTGCTTCCATCGTAACACCACACCTCTTCCTTCATATTTTCATCCCAGCTGACTTTTGCATTTCAACCCTTGGCCTATGAAATTTAATACTTATTTTTAAAGATTAGTCCCAATAGAAATAATGTGACCAAAAGCATATTTTAATAAAAACAGTAACAATAATAATATCAATTAACATTTATTTCCATGCACTTTTGACAAGTATATAAGTACTGATTTGAGTCTCCACATAATCCTAGAAAAAGGCTTTTATCATCGGGACTGCAGTCGCAGCTCAGTGGCTAGAATGTCTCCCTGGCGTGTGCAAGAGTGAATGGTTTGATTCCCCAATAGCACGTTAAAAAAAAAAAAAATTATCCAGATGTAGTGATACATGCCTGCAATCCCAATATTTGGGAGGCAGAAGCAGAAGGACTTCCATGAGGAATATAGAAATTCCAACTCACACATTTGGGCTACAACTTGGACTTCCGACCACAACACTACTCTGTCTTATTAGGGGTAGTAATTACAATTAATTGAAGGAAAGATCAGTGGCAGGGAGACCATCCATAAGGTATCAAAACGACTTAAACAGAATATGAGGTAGGCTGCTGACAGCAGGGACAGGAAAGAAGAGATATAAGAGAAAGTTGGTTGAAATGGCAACAAGGTCTTAAGATTGTAGTAAACAGAGCAATAGTAGCATTAACAAAGGTGGAAGGAAGTGTGAGCTGGGTGTGGTTTATTGTTTGTTTGCTTGTATTCTTTCAGGGAATGAGGGGAGATGAATTTGCTTCTTTGATGTGCTGCTGTCTATAGTCTGGTATGACAGGGAGGAAGACAACAGGGGCAGACAGGGTGTAGCTTAGAGCTAACTTCAATCACAGGTAACTAAGTCCAGAAACTTTCACAGAATTAGTGTGAAAACAGCCTGCCTAATTTCCTGGCCTTAGGGCCTCCCCATCAGCAAGGCAGGGGAAATTCCTGAAAAGCAGCCTCATTCTGATGAGAGGCCAGGAGTGAAATACCTGATCTGGGACTGTTACTTCATTCTTCTTCAGTTCTCTGCTCTGGAATTGTGGGAAAGAGTAAAGGGCATTTGCTCAATAAATGGAAAATATTGCTCATGTATTATCAAAAATTCTTGTTATCATGTAAGTTAACTTGGTATAACATTTTCTCAGATTCCTAACATCGTACATTGTCACTGACACTATTAACTTGTTCTTATCAAGATGCCAAATCCAGGAGAGATGTTCAAGTAAACACCCTGTTATTTAACACCAAACTTTGCCAGTGTTTGAGGTAGACAGCTTCTTGGAATTGTCTTTTATCTTCCATGTTTCCTGTTCTAGCTCAAATTTTGCATTTTTCAAGGTGAGATTACTAAACTAGACTATTTCAATGTTTTCCTTGTTCATTTCACCCCCTTCCTCATCTACATTATCTCATAACTGGAATAATAAAACTTCATGATAGGAAACTTATACTGCTTTCTTGACATACTGAGGTTTTGGTATTACTATAATATCTGGTAGCATTTAGAAGATTAGAAGATTATTGGAGTTGATAGTTGAGTTATCTAAACAGATGCAATGGGAGACAAGATCACTCAAGAGGAGAATGTATAGAGACAAGCAGAAAAGAGTCACAGACCTGAGGAGCACCTAGCACAGGGTCATGCATCCATTAAAAATTCAAGTGTGTTGATTTTTACCACACTCCTTAGTTGACTAACCATTTACCAGACAGCTTCCTAAGAGGGCCAGAAAGACTGTCTACCAGACAAAATCAATAGCTGGTGGTATGTTTTATTCCTTCAAAATAATGTCTCAGTTATGGTATCAAAATAGAAATGTAGTAGAGCTTCCAACATGGGACGTTGATGGATCATCATTAGAAGCAAGGGCAGAGAAGCGTCCACAGACTTTCAAGCTGTGTGACCTATTAAAAATTGCCTAGTTTTTCAGTCTTCATTTCTTCATCAGGGAAAAACATGTTCACTAAGTTGTCTCCATAAGCTGTGGTAGGAATTAAATGAGATACTATGTCAAAAGCTGTTGTCATGGTAACTGACACAATGTAAGCACACTAAGCATGGACTCTCACTGTCCTTATTTTCTTTATTTATATTGAGAAGTTCTGAACAAGAAGAAAACATAGCCCTTAAATATTCTCGCAAACCCGCAGAAAGGTTCTCTTATCCAAAAATAAGGAATGCATGTTTCTAGGGCTCAGTGAAGAGCTCAGCTCATTATTCACCGAGCACCCTATAAATATCATACTGTGACCTGGCAAGCCATTTTAAATTTATAATACACTTTTACTATTAGAAATACTATCTCAGAATGGTGTTCTTATAAAATCAGAGGAGGTGAAACTCCACAGGCCTGCCACTCACAAGGGCCATAAGTCACATTATACTGACCATATCAACACCATCTGTGAATGTTCACATAGGTGAATTTTTTATGATCAGATCAGAGGACACTGACACGTAAGAGCTGAACTTCCATCCAAGAATGTGAGCAGGTAAGGGACTATCTGGATTACCAAGCTTAGAAATAGCAGAACGCACTGAGCTATAGCCCCAGCAACAGGTACAATTATTAAAAGTCTCATGTCTCATAAAGGAACTCAAGGGCACCTAAATGATATCAGTAAATAAA
Organism: Ctenodactylus gundi; assembly: GCA_004027205.1. Taxonomy (NCBI): domain Eukaryota; kingdom Metazoa; phylum Chordata; class Mammalia; order Rodentia; family Ctenodactylidae; genus Ctenodactylus; species Ctenodactylus gundi. The sequence continues at coordinate 54,974 of PVKB01000924.1, read as the reverse complement.
ACAAAAACTCTGCTCAAATGTGTATTTGTTTTTTGTTGTGGTCCCTTGTAGCATTTTACTTGACTGGCATCCTTTGTTTTATAATTCATTCTTTGAAGTGCTGTGGGATGCTGACCAGGGTGCTGTATTATGTAGGGGATTTATTTGTGTTTCGAAGTGCTTGTCTATCAAATCACATCAAGCGACTCTCATTTCTGTAGCTACACTATATTAAAAAAAAGTGCATTGACAGCTTCAGTGCGAACAGCTACAAGTAGGTTATTTCCCCAAAGAGTTAGACACAATTTTGTTTATATAATTAGAATTTTATATACTTCATATCTATACAGCTGGTGAATATTGATCTGCTACCAGAATACCATGAGAATAGACAGAAAAAGGAAAGAATCCACAAGTGTAAAATCATGTGTGAATGACAAGACAGATAGCACTCCTATATTCACATGTGATCTTCATGGTTATTCCTATCATTTTTCCTTTGGCACTATTAAGAAACACACCTTTAACACCTGTCATACAAAGCATAAGTGAAACTCAAGTATCCTCGAAATACGTTAAGAAATGTATTAGAATGACAGATAAATTTGTAAAAAACATATACAACATTGACTATACCGAATAATCTTGCACTTACAACTATAATAAAGGGAATAAATGAAACTACCTTAAAGAAAGACGGAGGGGCTACAGGCATGACTCAGTTTTTAGAGCACTTGGCTATGAGGCACAAGGCCCTGGATTGGATTCTTCAGCACTACATAAACTCGGCCTGGTGGTACACACATGTAATTTCAGTACTTGAGAAGTTGAGGCAGGAGGATTGCCCTGAGTTAGAGGCCAGCTGGACTACTCAGTGAGTTCACAATCAGCCTGGATTACAGAGCAAAATCCTTTCACAGGAAAAGAGGAGGGAGGGAGGTAGGGAGGGAAGGAAAGATTTGCATTAGTTAGCAGAACTGCCTATGAAAGTGAAATACAGAGGCACTGATAGGAAAATATGCTTCAAAGTATGGAAATAAAGCAGAGATATTTATGAACCTCTATTGAAGATTTTCCTTGTGTTCATATAGAAAATAACCTCTTCAAGGCAGATCATTTCCTGCTCATTATGCCTGGTACCAAATATAGTACCTGCCTAGACAACATCAGTACAATTATATCTGCTGCAAAGAATAAGAGGCAACTGTTGACACATTAGATGTCATGAGAGATGACAGCCATAGTAATCTGTGAATTGAAGTTTTGAAAAAATAGCCCTTAAAACTAACTTTATATCTGAAATATAATGGTGGTATAATAGAGAATATTCTCCAAACACAGTAATGTGTGGAAATTATGTATCAACAAAGATCTACTTATCTTTCATCAGTAACAGAATACAATACCAATCTTGGCCTCCAAAAACAATACTCAGAAATCATACTCAGAAACTGCACAAGAGGTTCAAACATCTGTTGGAAAGCAACTATTTAGAACCAGAAAAGATCATTAAAACTTCTGTGGCATTATGCTTCTCTGGAGGGGAATGATGCCGGAGGGGTGGAACAAGAGTTAATTTTTGATTGTTTTAATTTAGTGAAAAGCAATCAATTCCAAAATTGATTGACATCCACAGACTTACTGTTTATATTCAATTTTCAGATGGCTTTTTTTACCTTGTTTTATTTCGAAAGCTGAAGGAAACAATCTTGTCACAAAAATGATTATGAGAAGTTAATGAATAAACAAGATTAAAAATGTAGGGATCAAGAATGAGCCATGATAAATTTTCTTTTACCTCATTTCAAAATGATTAAGCCAGCTTTTCCTCAGATAAAAATGGATACCCATCTAGAAGACCAAGCACTCACACGTACAGAGAGTGAACACGGACAGAATCAAGGCACTGCAAATCAAAACAATGAACACTCTGCAAGCAGAAAAGTTAATGAAAAATGTATTTTTTCCAAATACACATACAAGTCTGAGAAATGATTTCACGTTAATATAAAAAGAGGACATGATTTTTTTTTTCATTCCAACTAATTGCCTTTGATGACACGCAGGAGAAGGAGAAAGCTTTTAAGAATTTCGTTTTCACCTGGATAAGCTATCTTGCAGAGAGCACAAAAAATCTTATCTGCTTTTAAGAATTTTTTAAAAAGCATAGTGACTTTATAATTATACTTCAAAACAGAGGCATAGATTCTCCCCTCCCACCTTCATGTATTTGTATAAAAAGAGAAAAACATTTCAATGTGCTGTCAGAAATATCAAATAATCTCTGCCTTTCATTAAAAAGCTTTTATGCATACGGCCATCTCAACATCTCTTTGTTAGATTATAGCTTTACAATGCTTTAATTGAAAAATATGGGTAATTCTGAAGTCAGAAAAACAAAGTAGCAATTACTAAGAGAACTAATTATTGCCTTCTTTCTCTCAGAAGATGTGTTATTCTAACGGATACACACAAAATGGGTTTCCATCCCTAGTACAAGACAAGTGGGAACTGCCCTAGCTCTTAGGTTTGAGAACAGCAGAGCTGCGAACTTCCTCTGAAGAGTCTAATAGCTCCTGCTGGAAGTTCTGTCAGGGCTTTCAACTATGTGTGCTTTTCTTTCAGTAAAGGTACAGCCTGTAATTACCAGGATGTACCAAATTCAATTCTGTGGGAGGCAGACGGGAGGGCAAGTCAGTGGAAGGTATGCAGCCTATCTGTTCCCCTGAAGCGGGGGATACTGGTGAGAGAAGATGCAGGAACTAGCACACTCCTCTCCACACAGGGAAGGCTCCAGCTGTGGTCAGTGTTGTTTTCTCTCTTGCCACTGTCCTCCCTCCTCTCCTGTGCTTTCCCCTCCCCCTCTCCTTTCCTCTCTGGACCTGGCCTTCCCTCTGCTCCCCATTCTTCCCATCAACAAATGCGAAGATGTGACTGCCAAAAACTGAAAAAGGCTAGAAAAAGCTTAGCAGCCCAGTCACTGTTTCACATAAGCTTATTTTTTCCCAATTCCTACTGGTTTCAACAACTTCATATTTTATGATTATCATTTGTATTATAAGCAAACTTGCAAGAGTTATCCCACTTCAGGCTACATCTACCCCCAGCTCAGTAGCATCCAGGAAACTCTACCAGAAGCGTTATCCAGGGTTACAGGAGCACAACCAGCACAGAGCATTTACTTTTGAAGGCAGCAAGGAGAGAAAAGACAATTCATTTCTTTTCTGAAAGGAGCTTAAATTTTCCTGTGCTCTCAAGTGCCATGTGGACAAAGAACAAGACTAGAAAGCCTCTGCTTTGTTTTACACTCAGGATAAGAGAATGAGCAAAAATGTGTTAGCACATACCATGTGAATAAAATCAACATGATTCCCCCATCTATAAAACTGACAATCCACTAAAGGTTACACACTCTCAGTAAACCTTCTCACAAATATGCAATTAAAAATATGTAAAACAAAGGAACTCTGACAAACGTCTGAGAGAGCCTGGAGAGTTCCACTTTTGGCTGATATATATTTTCACTGAGGGAGCAAAAATTTAAGCAAATACTTGAAGAATAAGCAGGGCAGAAACAGGCAAGAAGTGAGAATAAGAGGAGGCAGCATATGCAAAGGTCCCTAGGCAGAAAAGAGCACTGTGAATTCAAATATCTGGAAAATGAAACACAGTGTGGCTCAGGTATAATCAGCAAGAGGCTAAGCAGTAGCAGACAACAGTAGGGGTCAAGGACAGGTGTCATACTAGACAGAACCTTATGAGTCACAGTGAGGCTTTAGTGCTATAAAACAGCATTGATGTACTAAGCAGATATGGGACACATTATAATATAAACACACTGTAGAAATGTCATACTGAGACTGAGTTGAAGAGGAGCCAGACTGTAAGGGAGGAAAACAACCCAGAAGTGTTTTTGTAACAGTTAAATAAAATGGCCGTGCAGCCACACACTAAGGCTGCGGCATTTGAGATGGAGAGAAGTGGTAAGATTTAATGTAAGTTTCAGTTGCAATTAGGAGGTAATTAAGGAGTTTTCTGCCATGGCTTGTACCTGGAATGTCTCCCCAAAGTCTCATGCATCCAGAATGTGATTGGACCATGGGAGTTAACTGAATCAAGTGGATTAATCCACGCGCAATTTCCTGTGATTTAGGAGGTGGGGCCTGTTTGGAGGGAAGAGTCCCTCTTGGTATGACCCAGAAGGGTGTATCTCCCTCACTGGCCCCGCCCTCCAGCTGCCTCTCTTTCCTTCTCCCTGCCCTGATGGGATAGGTACCCATCCCTCTGTTAGGCTCTACTCCCCCGTACCCTTCAGACCCTGCCAGCTCCCACAAATGGACTGGGACCTGCGGAAACACAGAGCTGAACTAAGCCTTTCTTCTCTCATGTAGTGGGTAGCGGGCATTGTGTCCTGGTGAAGAGAAAGTGACTAACATGTGTTCTCACATCACTTTTTATGCATTAAGGAAAAATCCTGAATGCTACTGGTTTAATAGTGAACGAGAGGTAAGGAAGTAGAAAGGAAATAGAGACCAATTGTTTGAAAAAACCAATGCTAAGGAATGGATGGGGGCAGTAGATACCAAGGAGGTCGGGGCAGTGATGTGTAATTACGCATGCATGCATCTGTCTATTCATTTACCGCAACAAGGACTAAGCGTTCTGGTTTCTTCCTGAAGAGGACAGACTATAGACGGAAACACTGGCGAGGCAACAGAGTATCTAACAGAAGTACAGCAGGCAGGTAGTACTGCTGTCTGCAGTAGGTAGGGGATGGTGACACTCTAAGTTGGGGAAATCATCACGCTATAGAAACTACCCTTTCACTCCCTCACCATCCCCTGAATCCAGCACTCGAATGCAAGGGGAGAGAGCATGGCAGTGAAGCACTGGCCACAAACTCACACCCACATGGCCTGGCTCTGAACCCTGTCCTCCTCTTTACTATGCAACCCTGGGCAGCCTGGCTGGGCCGGAATTCTGTCATCTCTAACATGGAGGCGGAGGTAGCAACACCAACCTCACTGGGTCCCTCACAGCGCATATGGTGTAAGTAAATCACTGAGGAAAAGACCATGACACAACAGGTTCTCACTGTATGTTTCTACCAGTAACAAGAGCAACAATAATATTAGTAACAACAATTAGGCATCTCTTTCTATGAGACTAGACAATCAGTTAATAAAAAGTTTCAGAGCTAAGGATATACCTCAGGAGTGGCACATTCACTGACTATATACAAGACCATGGGTTCTGTTCCCAGAATCATAACGAAAAGAAAAATTATTAAGGACTTGTGATGGCAGTCATGTCTATAGTTCTGGCTACAGGGGAGACAGAGGCGGGAGGGGCACATGAGCCATGAGGTCCATAGCCGCATGAACAACACAGGGAGAATAAGTTTTGAAAACACACTCATGAAAACACACGCACTCATGTACACACTAACAAAATAAGACATAAGGCAAGAGATATGGAAGAATTTAGGTACAGTGAAAACCTACAAAAACAGATTTTAAGGAAGTACACACAAGTAGTGCCAAGGGTAAGACAGCCAAGGCAAGGTGCTTGTGTAGCCTGCAGCCTCTAGCACCACTGCAAATAACCCCGGAGGCTCCTCACAGGTACTGATATATGTTTAAAGGTTATATTCACTCAGGAGTAACTTAGATTTGCTGCATGGTAGGAAAGCTTACTTTTACATAACCATAATATGTTATTTTTAATAACATTCGCACATTTAGGTTTAATATTGTCCTGTAATTCAATTAAATATTTATATAGAATTTTATAGAAGATATGATTCTAAGCACTGTAAAGCACACGTGCTTAAAAGACTAAAGCATATCATTAATTGAAAAAATACTTTACTTAAGAAGAATGTATCTGCATTTTATTACACAAAAGGATACATTTTGGGTAATTTACAAAATTTAAGCAGCTTTGAAATACCTTCGGCTTTACGCCTACAAACACATGGAGTTAAGTATGTTGAAAGTACATAAGAGGAATAGGTGAATTCATACAGAAACATCCTAAAATTTTTTTAAGGTTATGTGCATAAAAAGCATTATCTCCTATTTTATACTTGGCATATAGTTCATAAGGTGTACTGCTTTTTATGTCCTCAAAGTTCATTTCCTCAGTGTGGTGTCAAAGATATTGCTCTTGAAGGTCTTGCTTGGCAAAATGATACACGTTCCAAGATAAATTGCATTCAGAAAAAAAAAAAAATATGACTTCAGAAAAGCTGTGTAGTTTACCTAATGTAAATTCATAACCATCACACCGCAGTTGAATGCTCAGGAAGTGTCCAGCTCTGCTTCAATTACAACATGAATCTAAGCTGGTTAGGTTTCAAGAATGGACTATGGACACTTTAGGATTTAGTGTTATGATCAAGCGCTACTAGTTACAAAAAAAAAAAAAAAAAAAAAAAAAAAACCCAAGCTGATTTGGTTGACGAAGCTGATTAATTCCAGAATAAAAGAAATACTCAGGGACCTTCATATGTTCTAACTGATCCCCAAAATGTGAGTTTTTCTTTTCAAGTATTTGATATCATCCTTCGATATTAATGTAGGCAACACCACCTGGAAGGATTAAGGAACTAGAAATATGGGCAAGGATTGCTCGCGCTCAAAGGAACACACTCTATCCATCTACCATAGTTTGGTTTTGACAGGATTTTTAAATTGCAAAGTACCAAGTCACATAAGCTCTAAAAATAGTTATTGAAGAAAGTTACAGAATAATTTGGATAAAGTAATATTTAGGTAAACATTAATTTAAAAATCTTTAGTATGTAGATGGAAAAGTTCAGCAGGGCTGGAGGAATGGCAAAATGTTATAGTGCTTGCCCAGCAAGCACAAGGCCCTGACTTTGATTCCCCAGCACCACATAAACAGAGCTTGGTTGTACATGCCTATAATCCCAGCACTTGGGAGACTGAGGCAGGAGGACTGCTTTGAGTTCAAGGCCAGCCTGGACTACAAAGTGAGTTCAGGACTCGCCGGGATGAGAGAGGGAGACCCTATCTCAAAAAAAAATTTATAGAAAGAATGCATAGATATATAGGTAGGTCGGTAGGGTGGTAGGTATGTAGGTAGGCGAATGAAAGAAAATGTTCAGGGGACCAGAGGAAGACCAGCAACCATAACAGAAATACTCACTTAAACAGAAAACCAATTTATAAACCCTAAGTTAAAAAACACATTTCCTAATAAGTAACTAAACATATAATAATGCTATCTAAATTTTCTTTTGCCAATTATTGAATAACAGGTTAAAACATGTAACCATATCTTGTAATACATAATTTATACCTAGTCATCTTTGCTTAAAAGAATGGGAAATAATAACTTAAATTCTATAATCATATGAGGTTTTTTGTAAGATTTCTATCCCAGCTGAACTAGCACATTTTAAGCTTTCAATCAATTAATGACACTAAGAAATCTGAAATTATTTGACCTAATTTTTTGATACAAACAGTACCACAAAAAAAGTCTCAGGAATCTTGCTTTTTGTATAGTTATTACCCTTCTCTTTTAGCACAAGTTTTGTTGCAGCCAAATTCTAACATCAAGATCTGAATGGAAGAAAACGTACTCAATATAATACTGCAGATTAATTTCCATATATCAATAGAATTAGAAATCAGTGGAGTTAGAAGATTCTATAAGATATCTTGAGCTATTTCAGGAATGTAAAAATTATTTTAGTTATTTTTCAGTAACAGGACAAATATATTAGATGAATATAATCCTTTTCTTGAACCCCATATAGTATTTAATACTAAAGTTAGCAATAAAGAAGTCAACGAGAGAAATGTCTTTCTTTTCCTTGTTTGGAACAAGTGGAAACAAGCTCCCACTCCGCGCAGAAGTCAACGCTCAGTACGTACCACAACACCAAACTGCTCAGACTCGCAGAGGTCCTCGTACTCACTCTTAAACTGTGCTAACTCATTGAGCACCTTCTGCTCTGGGAGATGTTTTACCAGGTTCTGAAATGAAAAAAAAAAAAAAAAAAAAAAAATTAAAGCATACAACATTAGTGTTTTATTATTAGGATTTAAAGCAGGGATGACAATCTTAAAAGTGGTTGTCTGACACACTAAACTTCTCATTGTGTTTTTTTATTAACTTCCATTTCTTCCAAAAAGCAATGTTGTATTTTGAAAGTGAAATGTGAATAAAATGAATACATTTGTTGGGTTTCTACACAGTATCATACATAACGGTTAAATTAAAAGACTATATAGGAAAGAATAGAATTTCAAAAATGAATAACCTTCTAGAAATAAAATAGCATAGTTTTTAAAGATTAATTTCCTATCACAATAATCTGAAGTGAAAATATTAAAATACTATGTAGTATTAGCTCATGTATAACCATACTAAAAGAGAAAACATCAATTTTATTATGCAATTATCAAAGTTACAACCATCTTCAAACATACAAACCACAACATGTCTATAAAAACACTTCCATAATTTACATAATCTTTATTTATGGGAAGACATTCCTACTTTAGCCAAGGAATCAAGGAACAGTAATGAAATGTTTTGACTTCTTGAATTTGAGGCTTATGGTGGACTGAATGTGTGGCACTCAAAAATGCATAGTATTCCATTATGTACAGACTCCATATGGTCTTTATCCATTCCTCTGTTGATGGGCAAGTAGGTCGGTTCTAGGATTTTTTTTTAATTGTACTGTTGTAAACAAGTGTATGCATGTATCTTTATGATATGCTGACTTTGTTTCTTTTGGGAACATGCCGAGTGGAGCTATAGCTGGATCAGATGGGATTGTGAAAGCGGCCTATATCACCTAAAAAATAGCGACTGCTAGTGAGGATGTGGAAAAAAAGGAACACGTCTACACAGCTGGTGGGACTGCAATGTAGGTCAACCAATATGGAACAAAGTCTGGAGGTTCCTTAGAAAGCTGAGAATGGAAGACCCTTTTGAATCAGCTACTTACTTCTTTTTGTATCTGTTACCATTCAGTGTACTTTTATTACGGCCTATAAGACTTCCTTTAATATTTCTTGGAGCTGGATGAGAGCTGATGAAGGAGCACAGCATCTCTAGCCACAAGAGAATTGCAAATCAAAACAACGCTATGATACCATCTCACTCCAGAGAGAATGGCCTGTATCAGCAAGTCAAATAGCAATCAGTGCTGCTGAGGCTGTGAGGAGAAAGGAACCCTCCTGCACTGCTGGTGGGAATGTAAATTCGTTCAACCACTTTGGAAAGCAGTATGGAGAGCTCTCAAAAGACCAGAAATAAATATCCCCTTCGATCCAGCGACACCCCTCCTGGGAATATATCCAAAAGATGCCAAAACAACACATATCAGAGGTACATGTATACCCATGTTCATAGCAGCACAACTAACAATAGTTAAAATATGGAAGACACCAAATACCCATCAACAGACCAATGGATAGACAAACTGTGGTATTTATACACAATGGAATACTATGCATCTGTAAAGTCCAAACAGCTTGGAGGCTTTGCAGGCAAATGGAAGAAACTTAATAACATCATACTTAGTGAAGTGAGTCAGAAGCAGAAAGTAAAACACCGACTGATCTCTCTGATATGAGAAACCCAGATCACAACTATCTCATAGAACTTAAAGTGGAAAATAATGGGAAGAGGGGGGCGGTGGTCGAGGGTGTGGGGAGGGTCAAAAGGAGAGCCGAAAGGTCTTGTTACCTTGATAAGATATATATATATATATATATATATATATATATATATATATATATATATATATGCACAAAATGATCAAGATCAATGTAAACCTTAAATTTTGCACTTACACATATCAATAAAATGAAAAAAACCTGGGGAGTTACTGCACAAAGTTTGTTTAGAATAATAAAGAAGAAAACTCGGGAAAAAAAGTAGTAATGGTTGCAAAACAATATAAATGTATGAAATACCACTTAGTTATATACTTAAAAATATAAGTACAATGGTACATTTTATGTTGGATATTGTGCTACATTAAGAAAAGATTTAGGGTATGCAACACACAGCCCAAATCCTGTAAACAACTTTGAAGTACCCCACTGACTGACTTTTCTTCACCCTGTATCTTTTCTCTCCTCCCATGTGATTTTTGTCTTTCCATTAAGCTCAAGGCTTATAATGGCATCCAATAACATTCGAATTTTAAAATAATGTAAATACAACTTTAAAAATACAGCTATGGATACAACTGTATATAGATATACTAAAATAAAATCAAGGATATTTTGCTTCATATTATTTTCTCTTATAAAATGCAAAATTAGGTAATTTCCAAGTCATTGTCATTTTTCTAAAATATTTCTGATGCATGAAATTTACTCAATATTTTAAAATGTTTCTGTTACTGTGACATTTTTGTAAACTGTTTTGTTAAAAAAAGATGCAATTTGGAAATATGAATAATTTCCAATATAGTAAAACTAAATTACAGGCAGTAGAGGAATAGCTCACTGTTTAAAGCACTTGCTAGCAAGCTGAAGGCCTTGAGTTCAATTCCCTAGCATCACCTAAACTGGGAATGATGGCACATATCTATAACCACAGCACTCAGGAGGCTGCGCCAGAAGGATTGCCTGAATTTCAGGCCAGCCTGGGCTACTAAGTGAGTTCAGGACCAGCCTGAAGTACAGAGCAAGACTCTGTCTCAAAAAAAAAAAAAAAAAAGAAAGAAAGAAAAAGAAAAAACTTCTAAATTATAAAGAGCATAGGTTATAAAATAATTCGATTCTCCAGACTTACACTTTCCACGTCATTTTTAAGTTTTAGCTGTGAAAATAAGTACAACTGAATGAATCAAGCCTAAAAGGGATTTTAGTTCAAATGGTGAAGTGTGGTTCTTTTGTCTCATTTCTGGCCACAGGTAACCTACTCCCTCATCCTCTGAATGCAGGCTCCGCAGTGGTAAGTGACATATCTCTTATTGCTCTGTTTGACTATATGAAATGTTTAACACATTCAGTGTGCCTGGATACCATGAAACAAGTAATTTAAAAGCTTATGAAAGTGCTAGTGCTTAATAGGTTCTATTTGTACATGATGACTGAAATAAAACTCATTCCCTCCAATGGATCATCAATGCAGATTACTAGCACAGCAGATATTGTTTTTGATGTTCCTAGTAGTTTGTAGCCAATGCCTAAAGATGCCAGGCTTTTTAACGTATATAGGAAACTAGTATAAAATTGGATAATACTATGTTTCGCACCCATAAATTCCTAAACAGAGGAGGCTAAGAAGACACAGAAGAGTGGAGAGAGAAGTAGTGGTATTCATTTACCTTTACTCTTTTTTCACCAAACTCATCAAAAGCTTATCAACAGAGAAAATGGAAAAAAAAAAATGTAGGGGTTCAATACACAGCTGGAGACTTATCTGTACAGTCCTAGACATCAGCCTGAGCTCTATTGGTGTGACAGACTAAGGAGTCTCCTGGGAGCAACAATTTCTAAAGAAAAGGAAACCAACAGCAAGCAGTGAGGCCAAGTCCAGTACGAAATGCTGCAGTTTGGAAAGGGATGGGGTACTTCTGAGCACAGCGTATCTGTTTCCTCAACTTGTCTCCAGGCTCGGCCTACTCATTTCCAACATGACCTCATACCTGAGTACGGAGAAAAAAAAGAGCTGTGTGAAGAGCACTGCTTTGGTACCCATCTAACCAAGTGCATTTAAAACAGGAAGGGCTTTAGGGTACATGGGAGTGGTAGAGTACTTGCTGAACATGTACAAAGCCTTCGACGTGATCCCAAAACTCTAAAATACAAGAATAAAGCAGAGAGACAATGTCATGTTTCTATACTTCCCCACAGAATACGTCACACCCTAGGCAACAACAAGACTTCAGCATCAACTGTGCCCCAGGAGGAAATCGTTCCCTCTCCCAAGACACAGCTGTCCCTAAAAGAGGGGTTCAAAATAGAGTGCTAGAAAAATCATATAAAGCTGCACAAGGAAACAGACAAAATTTCAAAAATGTGCAAGGGACTCTCAGAGGCCATAGAAACACCTAACATAGGGACTTTTGAAAGACCTGATTAAGGGAGAGCAAAGCGCAGCTGTTAAAGCTGCCTGCCTAGCAAGTTTCAGGCACTGGGTTCCACTATCCAGCACTACATAACTGGGCTCCCTAGCACTTGCCTGTGATCCCAGCAATCATAGGCTAAGACAGGATTACAGTGAGTAATCCGGTCTTGAAAGACCAATCTGCACAATGTAATGAGTTCTAGACCAGCCTGCACTACATAGTGAGACTCGATCTTAAAAAACAAATCCAATTCATAAAAATACCAACCAACCAACCATACATACACACATAAATAAAGAGATCATGGGTAGTACAAAAATAAATGAATTGATCAGAATTCCAAGAGTAGCAGCTAGGACCAAAAGCAAGAACAGGAAAGCTGGTATGGACTTGGATGGTATTTAAAAATATTATCCAGGGACATCATACTTAAAAAATTAAAAGTGTTTAACTCCCTGACATTACAACTACTTGTGTTTTCTAACTAAATTTCAAAAGTTAGTTGATGGCTCAGACATTCAGTGCTCACCCACTAAGGGAGAGCCGACTCTCAGCAGCAAAAGCTACAAAGCATCATTAAAAAAAAAAAAAAAAAAAAAAAAGATTCTCAGCTGATAGGTGAATACCTCATGAAATTTCAAGGCACGAACCCTCCCCTTTCTCCTTCTACCTGCTGCCACTAACTACCAAGCATCTTTTTCTTTTTTCATATACTTCAAAATTTGTGTTTAAAGGATAAATTCTGGGTCATTATGAAAGTTTCATCCTAGGAGGTGTCAATAATGTAGAGTTCACAAAGAAAACAACAAAGAGGAAAAGTGTAACTATGTCACCAGATGACACTGCAGATTTGCTTCATCTCTTATGTATCACAAATTCACTTTCTGGTAACTGTCAGTGTTATCTGAGGGAATTTCTCTTAACAAACCATAGGATTCTAACTACATTTTACATGTCGGCAATTACTCTATAATGCTTCCAAAACTTTATTTCCTTTAAATGTTAACTGCACACGTAAAGGTTAGCTGAGCAGATATATTAAACCACAATGCCCTTTCCTTCTTGCCAAAACATAACCTTTTTTTTTTGTCTTATATATCATTAAGTCATTTTACTGGTAGGATAGTTGAGTTAGGTTCATTCTGATTGTCCATCAGTACACAAATATGTAGATCGAGGCAGACATTTCTTTTTAAAAATATCATTCCAATATTTAGAAGTATAGACAGAGAGAAACAGATGTTATCATAACTTTTATTGACACTGTTTTGACTCAAATAAGAAATACTTCTGTGGCTAAATTTCTGTCACTTTAACATAGCCCTCATTTTGTTTGATCAGAAAACTCAATTCCTTAACAATGATAATTTCTTTTGAAATGAATTTCAATAATTTATTGTTGTACACCTCGTACAAGTATATGCACATGTGAATTTGATGTTCTTAAATCACACTCATTCAAGTGTTTTTTTTTAAATTTTGATGTCAAAGCCTGGTTCTACGCTAATTTTCTGTTTCATCCATCCATGTTACATATATATATATATATGTATATATCGGTCGGCTATCATGTGACTAACTGATCCACACCATGGTAGCCACTAGAAAATTTCTCAGGAAAATCACAGGTCAAAAAAATGCCAGGTATGCTTCTGCTTATACAGTATAAACACAATTAACACACAACAGATGGCACTAAACTCTGTTAAGATAATGTTACAGTGCTCACTGGAAGCTCTTCTAACTCATTTCATGGAGCCTACTTCCAAATTTCACTGGTTCATACAAGTATGCATAAGCATTGAAACAAGATGAAACACTGGACTTTGAAGCATTAATTGCATGTTATACCTTGTAAATAAGCAGGTTTTATAGGGTTCCTACTTAATCTTTAAAGTGGCTAATTTACTGAAGCTTTTCCTAAAGAAATTTTTCAAATTTCTGAAACTAAACATTCAATTTATACTCTGCCCTCTCTTCTCCCAATATTAATATCCATGAAAATCAACATCTCCAGCTGTCACCATCTTTACTTATCCTCAAATTCCATGCTTCTAATCGACATTTCCAATGCATGCCCCCATTACAAAGTCCTATGGAAGAAATTTGAGGAAGAATTTGCCCAGGACTCCTCATCCCCACCTGTCATCAGCTTCTCCTAACAGCACCATTCTGCCAAAAGAACCAGTCTTTCTTCATCTTCTAAGCTTTCAAACAATTTCAACACTAGTTCTAACAATACCTCCTGGCACAATCTCTACAGTTCCAATGCTTCATTCACATTCCACAATCATAAACCTCAACTAAGGCAATGACACAGTATTTAAACACTTACTAATGTAAGTCAAGTAAATTCTTCAAAGCACTCAAGCTGTGCAGTAGGTGAACTAATGGATATAGAAATATTTATAAATTTGATAAGGAAAAATTTGGCTATTCTCTACAAGAAAACTCAATTCCTGCTAAAGTCATGATCCTGTTCGCAGCAGAAATGTATACCATTTAAAAATCATTTATATGATTTACAAGCAATTAAGTATAATTTATTCTAAGTATTCATTGTATGCGAATTTATTTTTACTGTAAATTGTTACTTATAAACCATATTATATGTAAAAGACAATTTTAAGCACTGTGTGTGTGTGATTTCTATCAGACTATAAATTTCCTTTATGCATGCAAGCACTAAAGTAAACATAGAATCATTCATTGATAGAAGTGAACTGCATAGACATGTACGTCCATATCTTAAGACAAACTTCCTATGTATAGTATGGATGGTATTAGATGCTATTCATGCTATTAATATTGTTTTATAAATTACATGTCTTTTATTTAAAGTAACATTTTTTCAAATAAAATGCAAAATTTATTTTCAGTACAGGAAAGCAAACTGACACATAATAGGTTATATTTTGAATAGACCACACAGGCTGAAATGTGTACAATATCCTCTTTTTGCTATACTCTGTTTTCATTTGCCTTCTTATCATGGACATGGAAAATAGCCATAAACCAATGTAAGGATTCATCACCACAAATACTGCGTGTAGAAGTATATAAAACTGAATCATACCACCAAAAATGAAAATGTGTATGTACAATAACTGCATAATTTGAAAGCTATTAAGAAATTTTAATTCCTCAAATGAGAATGGTCAAATGTACTTTACACAGGGTGAACATGTGGGCAATCTGGAAACTTCACTCAAGTATACAGAGGTATATATTAATGTAATATCAGTCATTCACTCTAAGAAGTCGGTGCTCCTCTTCTATGACTTTGGTTTGGGTATATGAAACTATATAATTCTATGCAGACTGTAGAGACTAACATTAACACAAGGAACATGTAGTATGGCTCATTAATTTCAATGCACAAATGTGGAAAACAATCCACACACAAACCCATATTCAAGATCATTATTTTACCAAGCAAATAATTTCAGTCAAATCAAAATATTTGTATTGGAAACTGCCATGCATAAAAACTAGCTATAATTAAATATTAACATTTTTGCAATTTTAAGTACAATTCACAGATGCCTATATCCAAACAAATTTAAAAGCATCCTTTCAATTATAGAAATACAAAATAAAATGAATTACACACCGTACCTGGATATTAAGACATATCAGGGATCTATATCAAGCTGACACAATATTTTTTAACATTGTAGAAACAACAGTTAACATCTGGAAGATTTAAAATAATAACACTAACAATCATGAAAGAATAATAATATCTAATTGTCTTTGAAGTGGCCAAAAATGATGAACAGAGAGGATGCAGATAAGGCTTCTACTTCCAAGAACATGATTTAGTAGTTACCAAGAAGCTATCAATTTAAAGAACATTTCAAACACCAGAAAATATTCATATATTTAAGGAAATTATATCAAATAATATAACTTTCCTTTATATATATGTATATTAGATTATAGATAGATAGATATAGACATAGGGAGAGAGAGCTAAGCTAACAAACTAACAATACTTCTCATTTTTTATCTAAAATCTCCCAGGAAACAAAAAAATAAAAAGGAAGTGTGACTGTTGGAGGGGTTATGTCAACTTCATGAGATTAGGAGACCCAGGTCAAAAATTCAGGTACATGTGATTGACTTGTGGGCCAACAAATAAGAGAAGAACGTTCAACCTGAATGTAGGTGGCTGAGGCAGCAGCCTGAACTAGATAAAAAGGAAGGAAGATTGTAACAGAGTTCTCCTGAGAGAGCTCTGGCCTTTGCCATCATGTCATGACATGGACTCACTCCTGTCTTCACACTGAAAACATCCACTGCAAATTCGCTCTAGTCTCTGGTCTTTGTCATTGCTTTTTGGACAATGATTCATGCAAAATCACATGATTACCCTGCAGTGTGGGACTGGTGTTCTTCTACCCCATGTCTGAGGACCCACTGGACCCTCGAGCTCTCACACATACACAAGGCCATTTTGGACACTCTCCTCAGATTTACAAGCACTCCAAATAAATTTCCGTCATTCACATACAATTACTATTAATTTGGCCTAACCCTAATCAATACAGAAAGGACTAATCCAAAGACAAAACGAAAAACTTAAGTCCAAAATTTCTTCAGGAATCCCTACCAAACTCCAGTGGCTCTAGTAGGCCTCAAACATGGGCTAGTATACAAAGCCTAAATCTTCCATTAGAAAAGAGATTCAGGGCTGGAGGAATGGCATACCAGTTAAAGCTCTTGCCTAGCAAGCACAAGGCCCTGAATTGGATTTCCTGGCACCACAAAAAGCTAGGCACGGTCACACACGCCTGTAATCCCAGCACCTGGGAGGCTGAGGAAGGAGGATTGCTAAATTAAAGGCTAGCCTGGGCTCCACTGTGAGTTCAGAACAAGCCTGGGCTACAGAATGAGACTGTGTCTTAAAAGGGAGTGGTGGTAGAGGGAGGGACAAAAGAAAAGTGGGAAAGTCCTTGTCAACTTGACAAGATACGTATGTGCACAAAATGCTCAAATTCATTGTAAACCTTAAATTTTGCGCTTATACCTATCAATAAAATGGGGGGAAACAACATAAAACAAAACAAAATCAAAAATAATAATAATGAAAACAGAAAAGATTCAACTAAATTTCTTCTGCACATAGAATCCCAAAGATATCATATAAAAATGATTATTTTGGAGAAAAAGCCCATTTATAAAGGAAAACAGTAAAGAATATTGATTGCATTGGCTTGGCCACAAGGGACTTTTTTGCTAGGATCTTCTAACTATAAGAGAGCCCCCATCTAGATTTTGGGTGAGAATTTAAAGTACCTCATTTTCAAATAGTTTGCTGAGAATTTGAGCTTAAAGTTATTATTTGGCAGTGTTCCCAGACACCTGAAAACAACTGATGGAAATTTCGAAGAAGGAACATACCTGTAAACTACAGATATATATAGTTCTGAAGAGAAAACTTCAGCATTCAATAGCTTTCAATAAAAATGCTGATAAAATGGATTCAAAATATTAATCAGTATCAGCAAAAATAAGCAACAGAATTAGACCTATAAAATATATATCTTATTCAGGAAAATAAGACATCTTTAGATATAAAAATGCAATATAAGATACCGGAATTTTTTTTTGTATAGGCTAGAAAGAAGGTTGAGCAGAAGACTTCGGGAACTGGAAGATAAGCCAGAAATATAATCCACAGGGCAAAATATGATACAAAATTCTAAAAAAAAAGAAAAGTGTGGTGTCAAAAACACACTCTACTGAGGTCATAGAAGGCAAAAGTACACAAAAGACAAGCATAAATCTAAATGAAAAATGCTCTCAATTGTTCACAAATTGATTAAACCAAACAGTTTTCAAATTCCAGAAGCTTACTGACTTGGAATAAACAGAAAGACAAATAAAAGATACCTAGAAATACACATCAAAATGAAACTCCAGAACACCAAAGGCAAAAGACAGTCATAAAAATAGAATAGAAAAATTATCTCAGAGAAAAATGTTAATTTAGAGTGTAGCTCTCATAAAAACTGAATTCATTATAAATCATCTTCATATAGTTAATACCAACTGGCAAAGTAGAACTGGATATTCAGTAAAAATATCTTTCCAAAACAAGGGTTAAATAATTATCAGGGAAACAAAAATATGGTCACTCTAAACAGAACTTTATTAAAACGTGCTTGACAAAGATTTGCTTTGGAAAGAAGTAAAGGGGTCCTAGAAAGTTATGTCATAAGGGAAGGAAAGTATTCTGGTAAGATTTATAAGTTGATAAAGTTAAGAAAATATGTTATAAAATCATAAAAACGATGTCTAATTTAGAATGTTAAAATGATAAAAAATAGAACAGCAGAAAAAGTACACTGTGGCATTTATCACAGAAATATAAAAGTTTTTGGAAAGTATTAGAAAAACTTAACAGACATGAATACTGAACGTAAAAATAAGAAAAACCAAATGACGATAGGTATACATAAATTTATGGCAGTACTTTAAGTAATTACAAGTAAATATTGACATTTGTAAGGTATAGACTCACTTCTCAGTTTGCTTTTTTTCCCTGAAAACTAGTAATAATTTTAAAGGCTTATTAAACTCATCTATTTGGAGCTTATTTATTTTTGTTTTGTTTTATGGAAAAAGTCACATGTGTTTTTTTCTTAAACTTGTCTAGCTCACACTTTTTTAAATAGGTAGCTTGCCAAAAATCTATGAAAAGATTCTATAAAAAGTTACAAATCTTGTTTAGTTTGAAATATCTTCTCCTCAAAGCAAAATTTAAAGTATCTATAGAAATAATTCATAAAGGTATATCTGGCCTGAGGCACTGAACTGCTAACAAAAATAAAGCAAATAATAGTCATCGCTACGATCCCCCCAAATTGATTGTTTTTCCAACTAGCAAAATGGGTTCATGTTTATTAATAGACATGCACTGAGTGAATTCTAACACCACTGTACCATTAAATGCAAAGCAATAGGAATAGATCATACATAGACTTTAGGATATATGCCAATTAAAAACTGAAAAAGAGTGATTATTAACATATATATATGACAGTATGTCAATATAAGTTATACACATAATTTTTTATTGCATCACCAGTGTTAAGTCAATTAAGCAAAATCTATCATTTTCTGAAAGTCGCCTTTACTTCAGACACAGTCCCAATAGTCTTGACTGTCCCCTCAGTCAACACTTGCTAGCCATCATCTGAAGGTCTGCCAGCTTCATGACAATCGATAGTTCACCCTACTCAGAAGAACTGAGTACAAAACCATGTGAGAAAGTTTATACGCATTTTACATATTCTTTTCACTCTTTTGTTTTCTGTGCTATGCAGAAGCTTAATTTGATATAATCTTATTTGTTGATTCTCAGTTTTATCTCTTGCACAACAGGTATTCTGTTGCAAAAGTTCTCACTTATGTTTTCAAGATTTCTCTATTTTGTGGTCCAACAGCTCCCTTGTTCTGTTGTAATAGCTACGTCTTCAATGTATTTTGACTTGATGTTAGTGTAGAATGAAAGAACGAAAGACAGAAGTCTAACTTCATCCTTCTCCATGTGGATAAGTAGCTCTCCCTCCACCATTCATTAAAGAGACTAACATTTTTTTTTTTCTCCAGCATAGGTTTTTGGACCCTTTGTCAAAGACGGTGGAAAGTGATCAGGGTTGTCTCTCCATCTTCAGTTCTGGTCCAATAATCCACCTGTCTGCTCTTGTACCAGCATCATGTGGTTTTAAATCAATGCTGCGTTGTAATGTAACTTGGGATCCTGGATCATGATGACTGGTTTAGCTCATGTCAGTCAAAATTGCTTTGGCTACTCTGAGTCTCTTCTAGACTCTTATGATTTGAAGATGCTCTTCTAATTTTGATTGGTATTGCATTGCATCTGTATATTTTTTTAAGGTTATTTCGACAACATTGACCCTGCCCATCTGGGAACAGTGTGCAATGTCTACTTTGTAACATATTCAATATCACTTTCACAGTAATATACATATTGCTTGTTACACAGGTTTTCTACTGCTTGGGATAGGTTAATTCCTACATTATTTAAAAATTTTCCATGCTACCAAATGGGGTTTTTCCCTGATTCCTTTCTCAGAGACTTCTGTATTGTTGTACAGAAATGCTATTGATTGACATATATTGGTTTTGAACACTGCCACCTTGCTTATTTTCTTGAAAAATTCCTGATTCTGTGGTACTAAGGGTGAAATTGAGGACCTTGGCACTATGCTACATCCCTAGCCCATTTTGGTTTGTAATTTTGAGACAGGGTCCCTCTAAGCTGCTAAGTTGCCCACGCTAAGCTCGAACTTGCAATCCTGCTGCCTCACCCTTCTGGAAAGCTCTATTAAACCCAGGCGTTTAGTTCTAAGAATCTTCTGGTAAAAAAAAAACTGGCTCTATCTTGTACTGGATCATGTTATCTATAAAACAACAGTTTGATTTCTTCCTTTTTATATGAAACTCCATGTTTTATTTCTCTTCCATGATTGGCCTGTATCAAAAACTACACTGAATAAAAGTCGTGAAGGTGGATAGCCATGTGCTGTTCTTCATTTTAGAGGAAATATCTTCAGGTTTTAACCATTCAACATGATGTTAAAAGTGAGTTTTTGTCACAAAATGGTTTAATCCGATTTAGGTAAGCTCCTTGTTTTAAACTAATTTCACCAGGGTTTTTATTATGAATGACAATGGATTTTGCCCAAGGGGTTTTCTGGGTCCTATGAGATGATGCCACTTTTGTTATTGCTTTCTCTTATGTAATGTATTACAATTACTGATTTATATATGTTTAACCCATTTTGCATCCCTGGAATTAAGACAACTTGATCATACTGTATGATCTTTATAATGGTTTGTTACATTAAAAATTTGAAGGCCCAATAAAAAAAAAAGAGCAATAGAAACAACAGAGAGATTTCAGGTAACTCCCAAGAAGAAGGGCTATCATCAATAACTCCCAACAACAAATTGCTGATGAAGTTGTGGAGAGAAACATCTTCTACACTGTTGATAGGACTATAAATTAGTATGATCATCATGCAAGGGAACATAGAGATTCCTCAAATGCTGGAACTCAGAATTCCATTTGACCCAGCTATTCCACTTCTAAATATCTCGCCAAAGGAATTAAAGACAACACATTACAGTGATACTTACATATCCATGTTTACAGCAGCACAACTCACAATAGTTAAATTTTGGAAATGGTCTTTATAACAACAGAAAAATGGATAAAGAAAATGTGGAAATATATACAAAGGAGCACTACTCTACCTACACAGAGATAAATTTGAGGCATTTGTGGAAAAATTCATGTACCTTGAAACCAAAAGACTAAGTGAATTAAATCAGGTACAGAGGGCTAAATATCACATGGCTTCTCTCGTATAAGAAACCAAACAAAATTAAAAGAGCAAATTTTTAAGAGGAAGGTGGGGAAACAGGAAAAGAAATTTGTGAGGATGTGAAGATCTGGGAAAGGTGGGAGATGAAGAGGTAGAGAAGGGAAGAGAAAGTAAAACTGATTAACATATGGTAAGTACATACACTAATTTGCCAAGTTAATGTAATTATTACATATCTAAAATATATTCTATACATATAACAATTATGGAGAAAACCAGAAGAAAGATTCGAGAAGTCAAGTCCCTATGTTCAGGATCTATGGAGACGCCTGGAGAACTTTCCAAAGCTCTCTTTTAAAATAAATAAACCCTCCTCTAGACTTACTTCTACCCTCAGAGGAAGAAGAGCTCCAAATATCAACAGAATGATATTTCTTCTGCAAACGCCATGCTTTTATTTTAAAAATGATATACAAGATAGAACTTATGTTAACTGAACCCCTTGGCTGTTCTTTTCAGATACAGCATGTCAAATACACTGCTTGCCTCCACTTACACTGATGGAGACCACCAACACCAACTTGGCTAAACCAGACCTCCTAAATTAAGCAGATGATGCCCAGGAAAACAGTGTAGATAGAGACAGATTCAGCATCTCTGTGAATGTGACCCTTCAGAAGGTCAAAGAATAAATAATAAAAACAAGGTGGTGATAACACAGAGTGAAGTTCTTCGGTTTAATATCTAGAACTGAAAGAATAGGTCAGTATCACATCCAAAGATGATTCTCAATAAATATTCCAGAAAGTTATTCATACCATAAGAGAAATATGATCAGCCTAGTATGAGATGTGTGGTAGGTGTCCAGGAGTAGGTGGCTTTCATTCAGATTTTCAAAGAGAAAAATGGCATCTAAGGACACACAAAGGCAAGAATAGCCAGGGCCAGTCATACAGCATGGCCAAAAGCATCTAGACTCAAGAATCTGAGAAATTCGCAAATCATTAAGATTAACTTGATATCCACTTACAGTATCTCAAAGAGAAAGAAAAGTGGTGATCAATAGGGCTGTACTTTAGGGAAGAAAAAGAATCTGTGGAGGAAAAAGAGCCAAGTTGTCTCAAGTAAGATGCACTAGATTAGGAGGCAGACTACAGACAAAAGTCGAAGCAATGGCAGTGAAATTATTAAGTGGTGAAGGATTAATCTAGTCCCTTGGGAAGATATGGTAAGAGTATGCATCTCATGTATCTTCAGCGAAAGGCTCAGTAATTCTGCATTAGGAACAGGGTTACGTCTCATGCCGGCTGAAAGAGGCGAGAGAATCTAAGTCTAAGACATAAGGTAGATGACAGACCTTTATTAGGAAGAAGGACCAAGAATAAGAATTCTCTTTAAGGTGCGCTTTCAATAATAGATGAATGTTAACCCAGAGACTAACCTTTATATAAATGGCTAGCAAATGTGACAAGTTAGAGTTAAATACATACCTAAGAGACTCATATGTGTTGTACTTTAGGGTATGGAAAGCTTTTAACATGAGAACATATTTAATTTTGATTGCAAGGCTTTTTCTAAGTACATGTTGTGACGCTACTATTGACAAGAATTTTAAGGCCAAAAAAAAAAAAAGAAAAGTGGCTTAACCAAAGTCATTCAGGGTACAAGTTGGTGCACCGCAAAACAAAATGTTTTCTTTCCCTCACAACATTACAAGTGGTTATTTGGTAGGAACCACAGGAGAGTAGAAACTCTAAAGACACTATGTGCCAGTTATTCATGGTGCTGCATTAAACACCTAACTTGAGTTTTCTGAGAAGCAAACAACGATTTGTGTGTAAAATAAATAGTATTCTTATGTGGCTGGGGAACTGCAATTTCAGTTTACTAAAATGCTGCTCTTTTATACAGGAATGAAACGTTCCCTATGATGCATTAAGTAGAATGAAGTCTTCCGTGTCACTTATCGTTATAGTTATTTTAGAACAAACTATAACGAATGTCAGTGAGGATGCATAATATCTCCTAATACTAGAAAATGTTTTAAAGGATAATTCAATTTCTATTTTGATTTTCAGTGATAGATTTTGAACAAGACATTTTGGGGATATTTTTATGCCTGCCCAACAATAAACTGAACCTACTCACCCACTTGTATAAAACAAAAGGAAAAATTATAGGTTGAGCAATTGAGGTTTAAAATATTTAAGCCATGTATCATCTGAACAGAGTCGTGGTGCCAGATAGGTTTACCTAAATGACAAATCTTTCAAAAGTATTTGGAAATGGCATATAAAAATAGTCCAACAAAACTACGTTTACGTTTGTTTGTTTGTTTGTTTGCTTGTTTGTTTATTGAGATGCAGGGGTCTTGCTTTGTAGTCAAAGCTGGTCCTGAACGCACTATGAACCACAGGCTGGCACAGAACTCACAGCAATTCTCCTGTCTCTTCCTTCCAGTGCTTGAATTACAATCATGCACCATCATGCCTGGCCCATGTGGTAATGAGGAAATAAACTCAGGGCCTTGAGCTTGCTAGGCAACCACTGTACCACACTGCTACCCCACCCAACCCTACATTGTAAATGCAATCAAACAAAAAACCCACCTAGTATGTGATAAAAGAAAAATCATGGCTGAAAACAGCTAGTGTCTGTAATTTAAACAATGTTTCATTATAAGTGTCTGCAGTTTAATGAAAGGTATTCTGTCAGAATTAGAACTTAACATGAGAACTTCACATTTCTAATGGATTAAAAAAAAATGATAAGGGCTCAAGGAATAGCTCAGCAGTTAAAGCATTTGCCCTTCAGGCTCACAGCCCGGGGTTCATTTCCCCAGCACCACATAAGCCAGGCATGTTGACTTACCCCTATACTTCCAGCACTCAGGAGATTGAGGCAGAAAAACATTGCTCTGAGCTTCAAGGTCAGCCTTGGTTGCACAGTGAGTTTAGGACAATATTGAAATACAGAGCAAGGCTCTGTCTCA
Source organism: Ctenodactylus gundi (assembly GCA_004027205.1). Lineage (NCBI taxonomy): Eukaryota > Metazoa > Chordata > Mammalia > Rodentia > Ctenodactylidae > Ctenodactylus > Ctenodactylus gundi. The sequence continues at coordinate 30,565 of PVKB01000924.1, read as the reverse complement.
AAACAAATAAACAAGCAAAAATAAAAAATAAAATACATGGTTTGATTTGTTTTGTTCAAAACTAGCCAAGTATCGAAAACTTCTGTGATCGAGACTATAATGCACCTATAAAAGCAAAGTAAATGATTAGAATAAGCTTTGCGAATTTTAAAAACTTACTCACTATGTTGCAGAAAACAAAAGTAATTCTTGTAAGAGTGGTTTGTAATTGGGGATAACTTTGCTCCCAAGGGTCAATCATGAAGCCGGGAGACACTGTAGTTGTCACAAGTGGTGGTGAGGGCTGCTATTGGCATCTATAGGACAGAGACTAGGGATACTGCTGAATGTCCTACAATGTACAGGACATCATTCTACAGAGTAAGAATTGCCTAAAGCGACATAACTCTACCCATGTGTATGCTATATTACTTGCCTGTTTTTATTAGTATTTACTGAATAATATTCAAGACACACAAACATGTATAGATAAGAAAAGACCTATATACTTATTCTTGAGCTTAAGCAGTAGTTAATTGCCTACAGGCAATCCTTTTCAACAGCTTCTCTAAAATATTTTTAAATGGCGTGCATGGTATCGCACAGCTGTAATCTCATAACTTGGGAAGCCGAAGCAAGAGGACTGATGTGTATTCAAGGTCAATGTGGGTTACATAGTGAGTTCAGGACTCAAAAAAAAAAAAAAAAAGAATGAATGAATGAATTTTAAAGAAATTAGTGAAAATATCAGTATGTTGAATCTATATCGCACTATGTTAATGTAGGCCACAGCATACTATTTATATTACATTAGGTTAATTATACTAATACTTTAAGATATTTGATGACTAAGTACTGCAGTAATTTTTACATTACATTAGAGGTAGATTTATAATAGAATATTACAAAAAGCATGACATGTAAATATTCTTTGTATACAAAAAGATTTTAATCACCTCAACACATAACACAAAGTAGTTTTTATAGATGTAATCAATTACAAAGTATTGCAATTTTGATGCTACGACTAGCCAAAAATCGTTGGATTTTAAACATATTTATATACTACCATAAAAGTAAATAGGAAATTAGTATAAGAATATAAACTGCTCACTAAGCCTTTCCATGTTCTCATGAACTCTGAGGGGGTCACTGGGCGTGGATTCTTTGCTCCTTCCTCCCCTTGTCCCCTACAATGACACACTGCTGCTTTCTGTCTAGGAGGAGACTCAGAGCCCCGCGGCCTTGAGGTAGGGCTTACGGTGCAACCTTGCTTTTCATGTTCCAGCTGAGGGACCCACAAGTTTATAGGAGGATAATGAAAAAAAAAAAAAAAAACACTCTGCAATTCTAAAATTCTAACACAATTTGTGGTCCATGTTGACCAAAGCCTAAATTCCTGGATTAGCATATAAAAAAAACCCAATGTTCAAGAAGTTCCATGCATTATTGTAGAGGACAGCAAAATATGTGATCTGTGAGGCCACATCTTTCAGAAATATTAATGATAAATATACAGAATCAAAGTATAAATAGGTTCAATCTTTTGTAATCTGAAAATAGTCTTATAATCTAGTAAATTCAAGAAAAATTTGTTTAAACATACATTTTCTTTCTTTGTCTATAGCAACAGAAGCAGTGATCTAAAAAGTGAAATACGGGTACTACTCAAAAATAGATACAAATGGTGATAAAAATAAGCAGCCACAATATTTCCTTAGAATAGGTGTGATTTTTACAATAGGCTGAAAATTAGTTAAGCATCAAAAAAGCTGCAGTTAAGAAAGAGAAAAAAATTATTTTTTAAAAAAAATCTATTAATGTAACAAACTAGAAGGAAACAAAAAAAAGCAGCTCATGGATAAAAAGTTTTCAGATTGTAGTAGCATGCCATAAAGCAATAATTTATTCTACTATGATTATAAATAAAAGAGATTTTATGATTGTTACTGCCACTGCTGCTTCATTTCCCCTAAATATTTCTGAAAATGAACACTGATTACAAGCACTTGTATAAGAAAAAAATGTTTTTAAATTCTGTAACACTAATGCCATTGTAACCTTAATTGATATACTGGCGGCCTTGTAAAGTCATCAACCGTGGGAAAGTGCACAAACACAAGCAGGCTCACAGGCTTGCATAAAATACTAATGGCTGATAGCCACATAAATAGATCAATGATTACAAAGATGGATTGAGGAGATAAAAACATGCTTTGCTATAACATATGCACAAACTTTCTGACTGTAAGAATAATTATATTCCAGAACTGGTTAATTGAGGAAACCTGCAGAATCTTTTTTCCCTGCTGAATCAATAGATACCCATCTATCTTTGACAAGTTCTGTGTAGCAAGGCACCGAATCCAAAGAATGGTCTGGTTGACCTTCACTTGACTCTGATCATTTTGGCAGTACTCGGGAGTGAGTTCTACAGATCACAATGTCTCTTCTGAGATGTAAAATTACATTTAGGAAAACACCAATTGGCAAACTGCAGACTCAAAACACAGCCAGGCTATAAAGACATTACAGCCACGGGTGGGGAGAGCTGTGACACTAGAAGATATGTATTCCAGCAAAACATTCATGGAAGTATTTCTGAAGTCTGCAGGTAATGAAGGTGGTTCCGTGCTGAGAGGAAAACATAGATCTCTTATAAAAGAATGAACTACTGAAAATGAAAAGAAGCAAGGGAAAATAGAGGAGAGAGTTGGAAGAAAGGAGGTAAGATGAAAAAGAAAAGGCAGAGAAAATTAAGTAGGTGGACAGAAAGTAGGAAATAGAACACCAGACAGTTCCATGCTCATCAGCTATGCGTTAACCCTTTAAAATTAAGGCAGAGAAAAACCAAAATACCATGAATACACAACACAACATTAAACACTGGAGTAAACATAGCATTGCTTAAATGTACACATCAGGGAGACAGTGTGAACTGTTTTAGAAAGAATGATCAAAAAATAAGTAACTACTTAGTAAAGTCTTCACTACTTGGACTGTCAAAACAAGTATCTCTCCATCTGCCTGTAAAAACCTCCACGCTGTTGGACTTTATAGATGCATAGTATTCCATTGTGTATAAATACCAAATAATTTTTAAAGAGGTAACATTTCACCTAATCTCATTCTCTAATCCATCACTAATACTCTCCTACACTGACTTTTGTGACTCATCACAGCATGCTGGTCTCATAGCTGAAGACTGTTTCTGATTTCTCTAATACTACCATTTTCCTGAACACGTGATCACCAGAAATAAGGTTCTTTCTTTCATTAGTCACCTTTTCATCAGCAGGAACCTCTAAAATTTCATAGGTCCTCATACTCTAACAGTCACTACTTGCAAATTTTCAGTCCTGATATGCATATTCTATACAATATTATCTACCCAAATTGCTTTCTTGGCCCTGGATTTTCACTCCCACCTGCTTTGCGACATTTTGCCAATGGTACAATCATTGTCTCCATCATTCAGATGCTTCAATGAATTCTTTTTGTTCTTTTTACTTCTTTTGATTTTTAATTTCAATTTTTATTTCTTTACCAAAATTACTGCTGATTTATCCACTTTCCACTTTTCCAACCCTGGAAATACTTCAGGATTTTGTTGTGACTTTTTTTTTTTTTGAAACAGAACCTAACTCGCTATGACTAGTCTCTTTATATCAAGCCACTTCAAGTGCATTCTACTTATAATGACTTTCCAAAGCACATAAGTTGATATTGCCCAAACTCAATAGTTGGGCATTCAAGTTGTCCTCTAGGGATCAAACAGTCTTATTATGCCTATAGGAGCTAAGAATGAGTTACAGTGGGTAAATGCAATAGGGGTAGGAAGGCAAAGCATTACAATAAGGCTAAAGAGGGACAGTGAGAGGAAGAAGAGGGAGATGTACAGCGACAGAGAGAGAAAGAATGAGAGACAGACCATGAGTTTTTAGTTTCTAATCTCCATGCCTCTGAAATATGACCCTAAATAATGTACTAACCTTTTATATGTTATCGTCACCTCCTCTTATGACTTCTGAGTGGTATCAGAATCATCAGGTTACTAACTTTATTTACTTCAAGTCTTTGCCCATACGTTCTCTTTTCCTAATTTCTAACTGAATCCTAGTATTCTTTCAATGTCCACTTAAGGGTACACTTCTTCCAGGAAGACACTTTGAGGACACTGCGCCATAACCAACAGCTTCCCTCTCAGAGACCCTGTACCAGTGTCTCCCCTTCCTGTTTACCTCATGAACTCTATTAAATCCGGATCACATCTCACAATAAAATACAATGTATAACACTACAAAGGACACTGATTATAAATGAAATGGCTGCCAACATATTTTTAATATTTAATGGTGATATAATGATAGATGAAGCTCTTAATGAAACCATTAAAAATAAGATTTAGTGGCAGCTTTTAGAAGTTTAATTTGGAAGCGGTAATGAGTGTAAATAATGTTTAAAGATATCTGCCACAACTGGAAAGTAATATGAAAACATTTTTTCTATTCATCTCAAACTTTGAAATTCTCTTAATACTATTAGGGTCTGTGGCCTATCTTCTTACTTAAAGGAAATGCTACAGATCTCTTAGAAATAAATGGAAATAAAAATAGAATATTTCTCAGATCTAAGTTCAGGACCCCCCTGAATTCTTTCTCTGGTTTCTTCAGAATTCTTAATTATCAACCTCTGTTTATCATATCTTTAAAAATAATTCCACCATAATACTAAGTAAATTCTGTATGAATCAAGTTTTCACACGTCTTGTGAATATGAACAGACACTACCTAAAAAATAATTCCTCAGCATTTAAGAACCATTCACATGTACTACTTATCTTGAATAAAATAAGTTTTTTTTTCCTGTAACACCTCAATTTCTAAAATTGCTACTTTCACTTCTGTGTAAGTATACAACATGTAAGTACATCTACACATATTTCTTTTATATTACTGATAACCTAACATATATTGGTCTTAGAATTTCCTTGCAAGAGATCAAGTTAAAATACACTGAAGCAGGTTTTCAAACTTGAAAAATTGATTCCAAGAATCCTCAAAATGAAACCCAGCATTCGGAAGTATATCCTAAATGAATACATTAACAACCCCTCAATGGCCTCTAGGTAGGGTGAACTTTGTCATTTTTGCTGTTGATGCCGCCACTGCTGTTGCAGTAAGACATTTATCCTGCCAAAGAAGTAAATTTTGTGAGTTATCTGCAAAGGAAGAGGTACTGACGCATAGGAGAAGAAACAGTACTGGAGTTAATTCAAGTCTGGGAAATGGTGTGTCCTTAATGGTTTTGTGTTTTTGTTGTCATGTGGAGACAGCCACGCTACATGAGCAACAAGCTGTGAGCACGCATGGGTGCAGTTTAACACTGTAATCAAATAGAATGTATGACAAAGTGCATCTGATGATACATATTTAATGCTATGCATTATTGATGTGCAACATGGTAATTAGACATAAATAGTAAACAGCTCATATGGATGGAAAATTGACGTTACTTTTGCATCACTGAAGCAAACATCTCTGGAATGGGAGGGGACCAGAAATGGGGATGATTGCAATCTCTTCTCCGTACATAAAAGAATCTTCTACGCACTGGAAAATGATCTCATTGTTTCAACCCAGGAACATCCTCCTTACCTGAACATACTGAAACATCTGATTCATCTCAAAAATAGCAATGTTAAACTGAGTAACTGAAGTCACACATATGTGTGACATACCCATGTCACCCATGTCCAATTATGCACATATCACATACACATCACTGTTTACTTCCCTTAAATCGAAGTGAGACAGTAAGTTCTCACTGAGCAGGATAAGGACTGAGAAAACAATTTTAGAGTACCTAACACTAAGAAGAAAATTAAGGTCATTTCTAGCACCTAGAGGTATGAAGGAAATAGAAAGCCCAAAGTCAGTAGAAAAAGAAGGAAAGGAGTAACACACACATGGGAGAAAGGAACAGTGTAATAAAGGATCGGGGATAGGGCTGCAGGGATGCCACGGCAGTTAAACGCCTGCAAAGGAAGTCCTGAGTTCCATTCCCCAGCACCACATACAGCCGGGCGTGGTGGTGCACACCTGTAATCCCAGCACTTAGGAGGATTGCTGTGAGTCCAAGGCCAGCCTGGGCTCCATAGTGAGTTCAGGATCAGCCTGGGCAACAGAAACACACTGTCAAAAAACAAAACTGAAAGTAAAAGCCAAAAAAAAAAAAAAAAAGAAAGAAAGAAAAGAAAAAAAGAAATGAAGGTCTAGAAAATAAGAAGAGAGACAAGACAGGTCAAGGTCAACCTATACCTAGTACTACGTAGTACTATGGCTTGGATCTGGAGTGTCCTTCAAAAGCCTCGTGTATTTGGATATAGTGGAATATTTGCAAAACCATGAGCTCTTGGGAGCAGGGAGCTTGGATGAAAGAGAAGAAAGGATGCTTGGAGTTTAGCCCGAGAGATGTGTCTACTGGTTAGGACTAGGAAATGCCTAGGGCAGAGCTTTCAGGTGCATAACTGACTTGTAGGACAGGAAATGAAAGTAGAACACGCACGCTGAGTAAAAGCCACCCAACAGGCAGCTTGAACTAAATAAAGGAAGGAAGTAGACTGTTGTTACAGCTTCTTCCTGGGAAAACACTAGCCTTGTATTAGTCTGCAGACATTGACTTGTGCCTGCCACTATTGGCTTTCTGTCTCCCATGTAGTGAAAAGCTTTCCTTGAACTACACCTACACCACTTGCCTCCACAGAAGCCAGTCACCTATGAAAGGATGTGTGAGATCTTCTGAAACTACAAAAAAAGCAATCTTTCCTCTTTTAAGTTTGGATGTTAGGTATTTTATCGCAGCAGCAAAAAAATAACTAAGACACTTAGTAAATAAAATTTTAAGGAAGCACAAAGTAGCTCTTGAACAGTTATAATTTATTCTCCTTCACTCACATTCCAGCGAAAAATCCAGGATTTGGCATAGTAATGTAATTTTTATCGTAAGTTGTGAGTATACAGTAGATAATATTAAACCAACAAATTCAAGAATTTAGACATAATTGCCATCTCCCAACAGTGAGAAATTTATTCTTCCCAACTGGACAAGGCATATCCAATTTAAAGAGAAGCAAATACAGATTGTTTCTATTATAAAATAAAGTGAGGCAGAAAAAAAACCCAGAACAGAGACATTCTTTGGAACCATAGGAAGTGATAGCCGGAGCCAAGGGAAGGGACAGGGAGGGGGTGGGAGGGTAGAAGCTGGGAAGGGACTGTGAAGTCGATGTGCTATGTAGATGTACGAAACACCCAAATTCATTGTAAATACTATGTAAGACATCTGTATATTTATAAAAATAGTGGGGAAAAATACCAGATACTAAATCCCCATAAACTCAAATTTAAAGCTATTTCACTCAAGGAACATTCATATGTGAAAATTGCTCTATAGTCTAAATTTCCTAAAGAGTTGAACACAAGACTTCAATAATAATAAAGATTTTTGAAAGTTACTGGAAAATAACTATGACAACACTATTTTACATATTGGATGTGAAGAAAAAGCTATAGAGTTAAAAATAATAGTTATACTAATTAGTTCTTCCAAATATGAATCTATTTTACTTAATTTGATTATTTGGAAAAATTAGAAAATTTCAATTATTGAGTAGAAGTCAAAAGTACATTTGTCTTATCTATGTTTTAAAACATTTATTGAAGAAGAGAGGAAAAACTAAATCAAATTTAGGTTTCTCCCCCTTCTCATGCTGTGCAAACATTTCTGGGAAAAACAAAGGCATGACTATAGTAGCATGACAAAATAAGCCTTTATAATTTAAATTTTGTTTTCTTTTACAGAGAATAGTTTCTCCAAACTTTCTCAGGCCTGGGCATATCCTGGAGCCCTGCTGTCCTCAGCCAAGATGAATGGACAGAATATGCAGACACTGGCACCACAGGGCTGAAGGCCAGTTTCATACCAGGCAAGGGAGGAAGAGGCTGCAGTCCAGAAGAGATGAAGTAAGCATTGATATGTCTGTTTTCCCAGTGTACTCCTTTCCTCGCTGTCGGTAGTTATGAATGACCCTGACACACCTATACAAGGTGAGATGGAGATCTGAAGCAAAGGGGCCACTCCACCTCCACAGCTTTAAATAAATCTGTTTTTGCTTTGTACCACAATAAAAAACCTTCTTTGATTTGGTCAGCAGCCAGTCAACAAATGGGAGCACATTGTATCTTAGTGGCTGCTACAAGGATGACCATAAAAAGCAGCTCCACATTTCAACTCAGGGAACTACTGACTTCCTTGTCCTGGCAAGGATGGTGGTGCCAAAAGCAGCACGTGCACATGCACACACGCGCACACACACACACACACACACACACACACACACACACAAATACACAAAATTCTTTTCCCAACAACAGGATTTCTCATGAAAGCATAACACTTACATTGGTGTGTCATGACAATGAAAAGTCAAGCTCACTACAACGTAGTCCTAAAGAAAATAATTTCATCTAGGTTTCAAACATATATATGAAGTAAACTCTAATTACAGGGTCACTTTCCAAAATGAAGCAACTTATACAGAAACATGGATTGCTCAAATTATACATTCAAGTTCTCTGTTTTGTTCTATTTATTTATTTATTTTTAAGACAGGGTCTCACTAGAATTGGCCTTAGACTCAGGACAACCACTCTGCCTCAGCTTCCTGAGTGCTGGGATTATAGGAATGTGTCACCATGCCCAGCTTTATGTGGTACTGGGGAATTGAACTCAGGGCCTTGCACTTGAAAGGCAAGCAATTTAATGGCTGAGGCATTCCTCTAGTTCAATGTAGGTTCTCTGATTTTGCAACCCACGGGGTTATGGAAAATTTATTAAAGTTGTTTAGCATAAATTTCTTGATATCATCTTAATACAAATAAACTGCATGGCTTAAAAAAACAGCAAAAAAGGACTGAAGGAACATAAGTTTAGTTAACCACTAGCCTTATAAGCACAAGGCCCTGGGTTTGATTGCTCAGTACCACACAAGCTGGGCACAGGGGTGTACGCCTGAAATCCCTGAATCAGGGTGGCTGAGTCAGGAGGATTGCCACGAGTTCGAGGCTAGCCTGGGCTACATAGTCAGTTCAGTGAGTTCAGGGCTAGCGTAAACTACAAAATTGAGACCCTCAAAAAAAAAAAATCCAAAATTACAGTGACTATGCCCTTGTATAAAAAAATAAACAGACAAAGACTTCTGTAGTTCTATTTTCTACAAATTAGATACGCATATATATAGCAAGAATTCTAACAATATGCTGCACATATACAGTGTTTTCTTCAACAAAGCACTTTATTTGGATTAACCCTCATAATAATTTTGCAATTGCACACGAGAAAAGAGGTTTAGAAAGCTTTAGCTCAGCACAACTTAAAATAGGTAAATCTTAGAAACATCAATAGATGAATAAATAAATTGTGGTATATCTATATACAATGAAGTACTACTCAGCCATAAACAGAGATAAATTGAGGCACTACCGGAAGATTGATGCACCTTAAGACCATTATACTTAGTAACATAAATCAGAAGCAGACGGCTAAATATTGCATGGTTTCTCTAGTGAAATGAAGAGAGTGATGGTAGGAAAGAGAGACGTAGTGGAGAAGGGAAGGGGATGGTGGAACAGGAAGGAAGAGTAAAAATAATTACGATGTGATATATATATAGGCACCGATCCTACAAGGTCAATGGAATTATTATCTATTGAAAATGCATATTAACAAAAAGAATAATTTAGGGCAGAAAAAGTAAAAAACACTTTTTAAAAAGACAGCTTTAGGGGCAAGAGGCATAGCTCAGCTGTGAAAGTGACTGCCAGACAAGTGCAAGGCTCTGTATTCAATTCCTTAGCACCACATAAACAAGGCTTGGGGGGCACATGTCTATAAGCCTGGCACTTGGGAGGCTGAGGCAGGAAGATTGCCATGGGTTTGAGGCAAACCTGGTGTTCACAATGAGTGTCATTAAGACTGGCCTGGACTACAGAGGAAGACTCTGACCCAAAAAGAAAAATAAATAAACAAATAAATAAAGCTTTAGCTTGTGGATGGGAGTCAGAAGAAAAATGCAATGGCTTTATATTGAAGATAGATCTTGTTTGAAATAACTGTTCTGCTACTGTGACACTTAAATTCTATATAACATTAGGCAATCATGTGCATGAGTGTGAGAGACTGTGGGGGGAGGGGGGCTTACTGGGGACTGAGCCGAGAGCTGTTGCACTGAGGTACCCACCAGCCCACTTTTGATTATCAACTTTGATATATGATTTCTATATGTCACTAAGTAACCTAGGCTGGGCAAGAAGTTGCGATCCTTTTACATCAGTCTCCAATACTGGTAAAATTACAGGCTTGAACCTCCAGGCAAGCCCCCGCAGTCTTGCCAAGCCTCGATTTCCTTTTTTAGAGAGAGGAGGATGATAGTATTTATCTTTTAGAATTATTGTAATGAGCCAAGGAGTTATTAAACATGTGAGTTGACTGACACGTTGGCCAAGAGCATATAGATCCAAAAAACATAACTCTCCAGTTAGCCACAAATCTTGATCACCTTAACCTGGTCAGCACTCCGCTTTTTCATGCACAACAGTACTAACAATCGCTACTTAATGGGACTATTGCGGTGACAGTAACACATGTCACTTCAGGTACAATAAATGACAAAGAATGATATGTCTAGGCATGCATATGCTTATACTTAAAAGGACTGGTAGCTAGTGAATGGTAGAAACAGAAGTAGAACCCAGACACTAAAGGTAGGTCCTCTCACTATCAGCACAAACAATACTTCAGATTCTCCTGGAAAAATACAGATGAGTGTATCCTCACAATTCCACAAGATGACAGCTATCTAGAAATATATGTTAAAACTAAATTAAAAAGGAGAACACCCAACATACTTGAATTAAGGCCTCACTCAGTATGTCTTCGTTAACCTCCAGGATCATGTTTCTTATATCTTCATATGGCATGCGATAGGATCCCAGGAAGATAGCTAAAAATAAAATTTAAATTAAAATGAAACAGCATCAAAACAGAAAATAGTATATATATATATATATATATATATATATATATATATATATATATACATATATATATATATACATACACACACACACACACACACACATTTTAGACTTAAAATATAAAAATTGGCAATAATATCATTTACAGAATTATGAAGAAACAATAGCTGTTTCTATTGGACGGACTATTCTACCCATCCAGGCAAGGTGGCAGTCTCAAATATTTACAGCTTATGAACAGTCACATAAAATAAAAGTACTATTAACAGCATTTATGACTTGGACGTTTTAGATTAAGCTGATATAAAATGACTCATTTGAACCTAGAAATTTTATTTCAAGATGGCCTTCTAAGTCAATGTACAATTTAATATGAAGACGGTCAGGTATAGCCAATACCGTACTTCTCTGATATGGTAATAAAGTTATCAAATTTTTAAAAAGTGTATTAATCTATAAAAGTCCCAGTATCTGTGAGTTCACTTTCTGATGTTTCAATCATCTGTAGTCAAACACAATCCAAAGATGTTAAAAATGACAGTTCCAGAAAGAAACAACTTATAAATTTTGAATTAACGCTATTCTGGTTAGCATGATGATATGTCATGCCATCACACTCTGTGTAACTCATGATGTGAATCATGTATATGTGGAGTAAGAAGCTGCCTGCCCCTTAATCATGCACTGCTCTTCTAGGTTATCAGATCAACCATCAAGGCACCTTAGTGCCTTTGTTCATGTAATCCTTATTTTACCTGATAACGGCCCCAAAGCATAAGAGCAAGGACATTGGCTTAGTGGAAGAGAAGCTATAGAGTACATCCTTTATATGCCCCCGGTCTATCATCACTGGAAAAAGGGTAAGAACAATTTAATATGTTGGGAGACAGAGACTACATACGTAAACATCATTATAGCATAGTGCTATCACTGTTTTATTGTATTGACGTTAAGCCCTTATTATGCCTAATTTAAAAATTAATTATCATAGGCATGTATGCACAGAAAAAATATAAACAGGACTCAGTACTCCATGGATTCATATATGCGCTGGAGGTCTTCGAACATACTCTGGGCAGGTAAGGACAAACTATAATACTTAATACTTTTCCCACACAAGAAAAATTTCAGAAGCTTGAAAGGTCAATGTACTATGCATTCCCGCTGAGCCATGTGGTAGGTTATTAGCTTTTTTATACACTGAATCATTATTTTCCATGTCAATTTTTCTTAATTGGATCTATTTTATGCTTTTATGTTATACTGGAATGATTTAATGAACTATGCCTAGAATAGCTCAAAATCACTCAGAAAATATTTTTCAAAAAGTGTCACTTTAATCTCCTTTAAATATATTTCTTAAAGTGTAGAGAAGTGTTCTAATCACTAGAAGTGCTGCAACTATTTTTAAGAGATTTTTGTTTTTTGGTTTCATTTTTTTTTCTCCAAGAAACGGTATCTATGACTTCACTGTTACCAAAATATAAATGAAATCCACATTGCCTGGGAAATGATTACCTAAAGATCATATGAGATCTTTACAATCTAAATAAATGATATTGACAGAATCAAGCAGCAATTGAGATCACACTGAGCTTTGAAAATATATATATATATCTATATATATACACACATGTAAACTGTATAAAGAAAATATACTATCGGATAAGGAATATACCAATATACAGAAGATATTACTAGACCTCTTTCCTGAGAGCAACATTCTTACTGATGCAAGAATGATGAGTTGTTTATTTTAATCTGAAACAAAATGAACTCCCATGGTATTCTCTGAGCAATTAGAAATGGATGATATGTTGAAATTGCTCAAGCATCATGTTTTAGTATCATCAGAATCTAAGTCACCGTAATAACAGAAAGATACTCTGACTTGAATGCAGAGGAGACAGCATGACAAAGTAAAGGTAAAAGCCAACTTAAATGAACATGGGTGTGACTGTGGTAACAACGCATACTCAAAAGCGAACTGGTTAGATAAAGATTTCAAGGTTCAGTAACGATTTTTAAAGTAATTTAAATCGCAATTATATCAAAGATTTTTTAAACAGCAGAAACCAATGTGACCAGTGAATTTCAAGCAGAAGCAGAAGGGAAAACTCCACCTTCCATTACACTATGTTCACTAAGAAAGTTTCATCAAAAATACTTTCCAAACTTTTATTATTTATAAGTTTTGTCTGGATTGAAGTAGACTAAATTATGATTTTCTCCATACTGCACATGGTACAAAAACGTAACTCAAAGTATATTTACACAGAATTCTGTTTCTGGCAGACAAAATATACCTGAGGAAAGAGATGCAACTTTGTTCAAATTCATTAAAAATCCTCCTACACCACCACTTCCCTCCCCATAGAGAAAATATCACGTACACAGGTTCTGAGCTGTTTTGGGATCCAGAACTCTCAATTCTTTTACTTTCTTCTTTGCAGGTAAAGTCTTCTTTTCCTCTGAAGTTTCTGCATTTTTTTTAACTGAAAGAAAAATGTCAATTTATAAACGACAATGGTACTAATTCAAGGATATGAAATAACATAGTGAGGCATATTAACACCATTAATAAGCTCATTGTGAAATCAATAAATGTGTTTATTTCATTAGGCCAAGGAAGAAGATAAACATGAAAATATAGAGCTGTTTAGAGGTTTCCCTACAAGTTAAGTATCAGCACTTAACCACAGAAGATAAGCAAAACAGAACAAAAAATCAATTGCTGCTTCTTATCTAATGGGCAACATTAATTACTCCTTTACCAGGTACCCAGCTCAGCACTGAAATTAAATATATGTTAAAATCCTACTAATTTGGACTGATGAAAAAGGAAGACATGGATTCCCCCTAAATATGCTAAAAAAGAGACATTTCTCTAATTCAGTGAAATTGCTTTGTAGAGCCTCAGGTAATTTAACTGCTAACCAGGTGGTAACAGAAAAAATATCCACCGAGACAGCTCTAAAGAATATACATCAACTATTTTCAAGGTGTACAACAGTAGCATACATTTGCACACATATAATTAATTAAGAAAGCTCCAAGGTGTGGTCTTTTGAGTAGGTTTCATGGCTTTCTCCTTTAATTTTAAAATAGTATTTGCATTCTTTGACGAAAAAAGAAATTAACTCTTACTATCTCAGAAACGACTAACTCAAAATGGTTAAAGTAACTGAAAATGCAGAGCAAAGCCCTGGAAAGACCAGTAGGAGGCTTCCTAGCCTACAGGAGTCCTGCTCCAAAGGAAGCAAGCCAAAACCTAACATTGCTGCTCACTGTGGAAATGAAGTCCGAACCCTAAACTCCTATATAAAAATTTCTACAGTTACCATGTTAACAAATGTAAGCAGCTTACATTTTCCTGTTCAAAAACAGGTTGTGAATAATGGGACTTTTTGTACAAAAAATGACGCCAATGTTGTTTTATAAAAATCAAGTAGAGTGATAAATTCTTATCCTCAAATTCATGCTTTTATAGATAATTTCAATGTAATTTTTATATTTTATTTTTAAAGAACTACTACTGCATTTTAATTTCTTGATGTTTATTCCTCTTAACATGGGAGTATCTTAAACCTTAGAATGAACTAAAATGTTTTTTCATGAGAGACAATGTGTTCTTAGATTTATGATTTTTTAAAAAAATATATTAAATGTAATTTATATTCCTGTCGTAGCAGTGAGTCTGTATTGAGTCACCTTGGAAACTACATGTCTCCTCTCATAAAATCTTAATATGTATTTATAATTATTATCTCATTATCTTAAACTGTGCATCCCTTTAGATTGTTTGGTAATTGTTTAGACCTTAGTTATTCAGGTAATTTATTTCAATATCATTCCTCTACTACATTACAGCTGGAATTACATTATGTAGTTTATATTTGTCCCGGGACAATTCCCTTTCTGTTCAGTGCAGCCCAGGCAAAGTTGAAAGGTTAGGCAGTATTGAGACAAATCAAATACAGAACCTTAAATACCATGTGGCTTGTCCTGTATGTGAGCCCCAAAATATACACAGCTAAAAGAGGAAGACAAAAGAGATGATCCGAAAAGGCGAAAAGGGAAGTAGACCAGGTGGACGTGGGAAGGGGCTCTGGGGAGCTGAGACAGAGAGCAGGCAGGGCAGGAGAGGTAAAAATGTCTGCCATACGCCGTGTCTATATGCATAAATTTCCCATGTCGAACGTAATATGTATCTCAAATTCATGCTAATAAGATAGCAATTATGGAAAAATATAATAATATGATGAGTAAAATGGTAAAAACTACTAAAACAAAGAGAATATTGATTATCTTACAATACTTTTACATGATATATAACACAAAGAAGTTTCCCAGGAGCTGATATCCAAGAACATGTTGCCTTAGGAAAATTATACTATGTCTGGGCTGGAGGAATAGCACAGTGGTTAAAGTGCTTGCCTTGCAGGCACAAGGCCCTGAGTTTGATTTCCCAGCACCACATGAAGCTGAGTGTGGTGGTGCATGACTGCAATCCCAGCACTGGGAAGCTGAGGCAGCAGGATTGCAGTTAGTCAAAAGCCAGTTTGGGCAACATAGTGAGTTCAGGACCAGCCTGAGCAACAGAGTGAGACCCTGTCACCCCCCCCCCCCCCCCCCCCCCCCCCCCCCCGCCCACACACACACACACACACACACACACACACACACAGGCTATGTGTTGCTTTTCCTCTTAAAAACAAAACCCTCATTTCTGATGTCTGCGATAAAGATTAGATGAATTAGTATATTAACTATCATTATTGCCTCAAAATAAAGTCATATTTTTGTTTGATAATGGTGCAAAATTATGGCTATAAAAATCAGTTATGAAATCTAGCAGCAAAGAGACTTCAAATATCCCAAGAGAACTGAAGGCTTCTTATTTTTTTTTTTGTTTTGACCTCAAAATTCCACTTGTCCTACAATGATGTCATACTGTACATATTTCTGGTATTTATAAAATAAATAAAATACATGCATGGTATTCCAACAGCGTGGAGGCTTTTACAAAAGGACAGTGGGAAAGTCCTTGTCACCTTGACAAGACACATCGGTGCACAAAATCCTAAACTTCATTGTAAACCTTAAATTTTGCACTTATACATATCAATGAAATGGGGAAAAATAAAATATAGCAATTCTATGATTTCTTAAAAATTATGAAGATAGGACAGAAGGGGTTTGATTTTCTTTCTTTTTTTTTTTTCTGTTGCAATAAAAAGCATTCGTGCATTAACTTTGTCCTCAATTGCCCTAAGGCACTCAGGTATACAGCAAAGCCTCCAGTCAAATACGACCTCCCACATGTCAATGAAAAAAACATACTTCAAATCTTTTTAGAACCAATAGATTACGTTAATTAGAATACTAAAATCAGCACTGCTAAAAAAAACAACTACAATGAAACAAAAAACACTGTCTGTAGGAAAATCATGATGCTAATAAAAAGATATTTGTATTATTTTTAAGATATGTTAACACCAAGATAATCATTACCTGAGGGAAAATGTCCATAAAGTACTCTTACATTTTTTTCAATGCACAGGATTTTATAAACAATTATACATTGTATATGCCTTTAAAACTGAAGGATGTTCACCAGCACAAAGTATGCATCAATATACTTTTCCAAATCTAATTTAGACAGTGTTCAGAACTTCTCAATTAATTTCTGCTAACTCAATAGAAAGAGTGTCACATGATGTTTACAGTTTGGAACAAATATTGAGACATTTTAGATGGATAATATTATGAATGATTTGGATACTGATAACCATAAAGCATAACGTAGTTTTCATAAAATTACCTTCAAATTTCATTGACCCAGACTCAGAACTGATTTTAGCCTAATATGAGCATACAGGGGTACATAAAATTAACTACATATTCATATCTCATGCTCAAATGTAAATTATACATTAGGGAATTATCACCGAAACATACCTAAGATTTATAATCTTTTCCACTTATAATAATATGACTTAGATAAATATATGAATATCAATCAGTGAATTATTTTTCCCGATCAAAAGACATAGCATAGCCTCACACTAGAGAAAACCATACTTTTAAATTAGCATCACCGATTTATTGCATAGTGTCATAAGGAATATGTAAAGAAATAAAACCCTATACAAAGTAGGGGTAAATAAAGCTAATAGTTTTTAAATCCACATTGAAAATTTATATAACTTCATGCATACATACGCTTATGCTAAAAGTGTTCAACATTTTTCAGAGATCTCATTCATGTATACATTAAAATTTATGCATATTTAAATGCCTATTTTATCTATGTGAATACAATTCCAGAAATGATTCTAAGTATACAATAGTAAAAATTTATTTTTTGAAATAGATATTTTCATTTTAATTAGTAACTTCAAACCATGCGGAGGTTGTAATATTTTCTTTTATTTTCCATACTCTTTTAAAAAAAATCATCTTTGCCCTTGCATTTCAGTAAATATACAAAAAAACATGGAAAACTAGGCAAAGGAAAATGGACGGAGGGATGGATAGATACACAACCAGACAATCAGACAGATAGACAGACAATACAGCACCAAAAAGAAAGGAGAAAATAACAATAACAGGACTGGTCAACACCACCAAAATCATCAGTATCAACTTGTACTCAGTATCTGTTCTGTTCTGGCATTAATTTAGCTTTCATATCTCTTTATATACACCAGGCATCACCACTGTCATTTTATAAATGAGAAAACCAAGGAATAGAAAAAGTGAATAAGGGGAACAAAGCATGCTAGCTAATAATGCTAAGATGCTCAAACTCACCATAATTCAAGAAATGAAAATGAAAATAATACAACGAGCTTTGATAACGATGTAAAGAAACAAGAACTAGATCATGCCAACAGTGGCAGCAAAAATTAGCCAACAACTTGAGCATGAACACTTACTAGCATCTAGAATATTTGAAGATGTTGTAACTATAATAACAAACCAACATGCATATTAATTGGTCATAAAAACACGGATGTTCACCTCAGCACTGTTTAAACAGTACAAGAATCAGAAACACCTCGTGTTCCCAAGCATTATAGAATGGATAAATCACACCACATCAAAAATAATGGAATGCTACAGGCTTTAGGAAGGATTGTACTGACAGTAAATATTACACCAAAGTATACATCGCAAATGCAATGTGGACTAGATCAATACCATTAATATAAAACAGAACGAAGAGGAGAATATCATTCATCTAAATGATAAATAAAACACATACTACTATGGGTAAATATGTATGAAGCAAAAGGATACACACATGAATGAATACAAGACAGATTAATGATAATAGCTTCTTTAGGGGCAGAAAGTGACATTGGAATAAATGGAATCACAGAAACTTCAACTTTAATTCTAATGTTATATTTCTTAAAAGGCCAACATCTCAAGCCTGGAGGAATGGTACGGTGGTTAAAGTATTTTCCTAGCAAGTGCCAGGCCCTGGTGTGGATTCTCCAGCACCACATAAATCTGGGCCTGGAGGTGCAAGCCTATAATCCCAGCACTCCTGAGGCTGAGGCAGGACAACCACCACGTCCAAGGCTAGCCAGGCTACATAATGAGTTCCAGTTCAGCCGGGACTAAAGAGCAAAGATCTCTAATAAATATGACTGGTATGTGGGTGTTTGCTATATTATGCTTTGTAATTTTTCAACACAGAAGTAAAAATCATATGACAGATCCAATCCATTTTTATACTTTATAAATGATTAGCCTTTGAAATCTAGAGAACCAAATATAGACAAAAAGTGCAGGCAATATGGAACAGAACAATAAAAACTTCAGGCAAAGATTAGCCAGTTTGGTAAGCAATCCCTATTTAATATACAATGGATTTATTTTTTTGAAGTAGAGCACATGTGTTTACAAAACCCCGAGCAGAGAAGCTGATATAATATGCAGTAAAAGTTCGCATATCTGTCTGTCCTTGCATGCTACACAGGATACCAGCCCAGCATTCCAATCCATGTTACCTACAGCTGCTCAATAATGCATTCTACACAAAAGCAAATTTCATCCTTACACCTGCATAGTACCCGAAGCAACAGAACAGGCATTACCAAGAGTGTTCCTGACTTTCAGAGCACATTAAACAAGACTTATGGTTCTACTGGTAGGAATCACACACACTTACACTGTGATGATGTCTTAATTAAGGAGCAAATCTTACTGGCTGTAGTTTATACAAGAACTCCCCAAATCAAGAAGCAGAAGCACATGTTGCTGCAAATTAACATCTGCATAATATACTTGTACACCTGTTCATTAAGCCAATTACTGAACACCGCTTAATGTCACCAGAACCCTATGTTTAACAATGTGCATACTTAATGTATATTGTCAAATGAGCCTCAATAGCTCAAGAAATAATGATGATCGAATAAAGATATCTTTGGGTTTTAGGAATCAATTTTCCTTGCTAGAAGTGGTAATTTTAAAACCAAAACTCAAGTATAGTTCACAACCTAAAAATAGTATTTGACAAACAGTTCTCTAGTATGCTTTGCTCAAGCTAGAAACTGTACGTTTACCCATGTGCTGTCTCTTAGTGTCCTTAGTGTCAAGTAACATTTTTTTGACTATCAATATACTCAGATAATCTCCTGTTAGGTTAAATTTCACAATTCATGTAACAAATAAATGGGTCAAGTAATAAACCAAAGGGCTAGATGTGTCATGCAAGGAATGATACTAACAAAAGTACAACAGTATACAATATTATGTAATAATCAGGCCATTAAGGCAATTCTTGTTGTGAAGGCAGTTTGGAAAAAACACCACATATAAGCTTTTATGATTTCAGGTGGTTAGTCTTACACTGTGTAAATCCTGCACCTAAGTTGGCCTAATACAGAATGCAGTTAACACTGCAGAGATAGGATGGACAAAACAACACCCAGAAATATTTGCAAGTGGCTTCTCAACTTGACAATGTGGGACTATTAGCTACAGGCTTCAGAAATAAGTGTTGTATATTCCATTAGCAATCTATTTAAATGAGACTTTTGAGCACTTTTTCTCCTATAGAAGCTGGTACTGGAAGGACAGGATATTAAAAACTGAAAGCTATATTGTCCCAAGTGGAATTAAAAAGAGCAGTTTGTAGGTGCTCTATGTGCCCCACCCTCTTCCTTTCCTAGAAGTCTAGACAAAGAATTAGTATGGATATGTAAATATATGCTAAATAAAAACCCTTTCCTTTTAAGGACTCCACCCTGTGAAGTCTGCAAGTGATATAAAGCATTAAGAAAAGATAGGAAAGTAGAATAAAAGCTAGGCAAACATCATGCAACCAGAATTGGAGAGCCACAACGAACTGTGAAATTTATTCTGTAACTCTAAATCTGTGAATCACCCATGTCCTGCTTTACAGGAATAGGTCAGAGAGAAGGAAAATGGGAAACAATTCATCCAATCTCACCCAAAGCCAACTTTGACCTTTAATATGTCTTTTTCGTAGTATCACCCCAATGAATGGATTCATGAGTCAGGCCCTAACACTGAGTAAGGAACCCTCCTTTAAAAATCTGGCTTTCATTCACCTGTAACAAAGCTTCTTTGTAAGCTTCCTCTTCATTCTATAAATATAGCATATCCCAAAACAAAGTCCTGGTATTACTAACAAAACTGCGCCTCTCAGTCTTTTCCATCTCAATAAATAGTAACCCAAAATTAATTGCTCAAGAATACAGAAACAGAAAGCCATTAGTGAATCTTCTCTTCCTAATTTCACAGCCCACTTTTCAGCAAGCCCAGTCAGTATTTGATCACTTCTTGTCACCTCCTCTTCTAGGGATGTTACAGTTGCCTAAGAACTCATTTCCAGTCTGTTTTGATCGCCTGCATTTTACCCACTGAGTTAATGTTATTCCTGTGCTTAAAACACTCCAGTGGCATCCTGTCTAATTGAAAATAAAAGCAAAATCATCAGAAGAGTCTAGAGTGCCTTGACTTATTTCATGCCCCCACACCCAGTTACTGTGACCTCATTCCCTACTGTTTCTTCTCCTTCACTGTACTTCATTCACAATGATTCGTTTTTCAAGCATTCCAAATTTACCTCTCAGGGCAAGGCCATCGCACTTGCTATTTTCTCACCTGCAGATTGTCTCTGACATTCTTCAGAACTTTTTCTGTATCATTCTCTCACAAAGACTGCCTGATGACAGAGCGCACAATTCCAACTCTGTTCTCCTTATTGGCTTTACTTACACAAGGCTAATAAATTATATTTTTGTTATAACTCTATTATACCTGATACCCCTATTTTTTATACTTTTTTTGAATTAGCAAATAGTAGCTATATATTTATAAGATGCAATGATATATATGTATATATATGCCAGATGTCCTTAGGCAAGTTCAGAATAGCTATTCTGGGGAAGTTGAGATGTCCCCAGATGACAAGTCATCCTCAGATGAGGAACTCCTTCCAAAAACCACACCTAGGAATGGTCATGAGCAAAGCTAAAGTTAAGCAGGTCATGAAACCTGAGACCCTATCCAGGGTTTAGGGTCTTATTTGGGGGCCCACATATTTAATATTAAACCAATGAACTAGTTTTATGCTTATATGCACCAATCAGTAAAGGCCAAGTCTTCATTAGAGAATGAATAAGCAAGATCTACAGTGATAACTAAAACTGTTGATTAATTGGATGGATTCCAGAAGATCTGTGAAGTGTCCAGGGTAGCACAGCCAGACTGTTGGCTATCTTGGCTCCTCATGACCACTCACTTTCTCCCTACTGCTCTCTTTGTTCACGGTCTTCATCCTTTGAAATTAGCAGAACACAACCCCTGGTTTTGAGCTCGCAGGTAACATACACACATACAAATAAACAAATAAAGTGATGAGAGCTCTGCCGTTTTAGATTTTCCCCAACATCCTCCTTGCCCTCTCATTTCTCCTGTGTAGCTGCCTCAGTCCATCTGTGACCCACTCTTTACTTTGCTTCCCCCAGACTTCTAATGGAAATCCCCCAGAGTCGGGAACAAGGCAAGGATTGAAATTCAAATCACTGCTAGATTCTTGTCATCATGTGTCTATTTTTCTGTAACTCTACTAAGTATTCTTTACCCCTTCCCTTTTGTTCTTGTAACCCTTCCCACCCCTTTGGCTTTTTCCCTGTATAAGGCCCACTATATCCACCCCCGACACCCTCTTCTACACTGAGAATTCTTTGGGGTATGAGCCCTTTCTCAGTCCCTGGCTAATACAGGGCTCCTAAATTTTACTCCAAAAGTGGTGCTTCTTCATGTAATACTGCATCACTCAGATGTATACACACACACACACACACACACACATATCTATACATTATACATAAGCATACTGGAAAGTTAAATTGACCTAATAAACATATGAATTAACTCAGCCATTGATCACCATTTCCTCATAAGAATTTTGAAATGCACTCATTTTAGCAATATTAAAATACACATAGAATATCATTACCCATCATTAGCAAAGTGATGAGAACTCTGCCATTACAGATTTTTCCCTGATGTCCTCTTTGCCCTATCATGTTTGCTGTGTAAATTCCTCAATGACGCTGTGACACACTCTCCAATGACAGTGCCCCCCCACTGCTATAGGAAATCCCCTAGAATAAGGCACAAGACATATATTGAAATGCAAATCACTGCCAGATTCTGCTAATTATTCATCACTCCTTGTTATTAAAGTAATCCTTCCCATTCCCCTGGTGTTTGCCTTTACAAGCCCAAGCCAATCAATCCAGTGTACATACTGAGGTTTCATTGCGGCATGAGCCCCTTCTCAGTTACCAGCTAAAAAAAACCTCCTAAATTAACCCCAACAAGGTGGTGTTTCAAAGGTAAAAAGGGTATGTAGAATACAGTAAAGACACGGGCCTTGTAAAATCGAACTGGGAAACTGACATTAGCTGAGGACTAGACCAGCAACTGACCAGCAGCTCCTTGTCTTCCCTGTTCCCTGGTTAAATTTTCGTGGGCAAAATTTATGGGTTTGCTCAAACAAGGTAAAAATGGGGGAGAAAGAATTTACCTATGTGATATTGTTTTATCATTACCTACAGAACTGGTACCTGAAAAACTGCATAAATCACTGACCTGGAATGACACCAATTAAGGCCCATCTGGAGAAAAGAGAAAGCCAAAAACTCATAAAAGCTGACTTGCTACATGAGGATTTCAACCATTTCAACCCATTTCACTCAGAGTCCCCCAACCTAACAGGATGCATTTTGCTTCCTCTCTCTCTCTCTCTCTCTCGCTCTCGCTCTGGATATCTCTCTCCATTAGAATAAACTTACTTTACAACTTCCCCAACTTCAACCCATATTTCTCTATTAGTTGAGAAAAAAAAAAAAAACTCAGCGAAGATGCAGGTACACTTAAGGCAGAGTTGTGACAATCAACATACTGTATACTAGCTTGTCAAAACTTATTCCTCTAATTGTACTTAAAATTTGAACATATGACCATGATCTTGCCTTTCTTTCTCCCTACAACTCCTTACCTCTGATGACAACAATTCTAATCTCTTATTTCTATGAGTTAAACTTTCAGGTTTTGTAGTATCTGGAGGGTTAAAATCCTCAGAGTTCACATTTCTCAGGTGTAGCCCTGGTCAGTTGGCACCCAGTTAGTCTCTTTTCAATGCTCTGCCTCTGCTGGCTTCTTGGTGAAGAACACAGTATCTAAGGAGTCAAAACTCTTAAACTGAAACTAATGGGCAGTCACAAAAAACTGCACCGATCTTGGCTATCCAAGATAAACCCGAAAGGCCATTTTTCTTTCCTAAGGAGATGTTACTTTCTCCCTCATCCTTTCGAAAAATTAAAGCATACTCATATCCATTTCTAGGTCTAACAAAACTTCTGTGAGGCTTTGAGGTACGTCTTTAGTTATAATTCAGGCATTTCTAAGAGAAAAACATTCCCTGGAAATGAATTTCCAAAATAAATAAATTTTCCAACTCAGACCTCAACTCACTTCTGCTGCTTACAAAAATGCTTGTAATGTGACAGTGTACTAAAAATCCAACATTAGGTATGCTTTTAATGATATAACTCAGACTGCCAATCTACTAAAGTAACTCCATTTTGCACCTAAAGGACTAAATTGTATAGTTTGCTGTGTGCTATATATAAGTTTGATAAAGTTTGCCGAGACCTCCTTAGTTAGGCTTCAGTTAGTTTTGTAATGATCAAAGTTCTTCTTGTGCCTTGTGACAATTTGTACTCTGGAAATTCCCAAAATTCTAACCACTTTATCTTGCTCCTGTAAACACTGCTTCTGCAGCCTCAGGACTTTGAGTCACTTGAGAATGCCCCTCACCCTATTTTCCTTTAGTCTACAACATCCAGAACTTGGAAAGAGGCATATAGCCCCCCTCCCACGTGGGGCTACTAGGGACCATACTATGACTGGTTACTTTCAAATAGCCCGCCAAAATCAATGGACAATCTAACGCTTCCAAGTGGCTAATGCTGCTACAGACAATGTTTAATGATGGCTGGCTTTTGCTGAGATGATGCTATACTCATACCACCCCTTGTGACCTCCCCTTCCAAAACTGTGTATCAACCCTCTCCTATCCTGGTGGGGCCGTTCCCTGCTTTCTCACCCAGAGGAACAGGTTCAGCCTGGCCTTGGTCAATAAAGGTTCTTGCTTTGCTTCTCCTCGTGCTTGGTAAGTTCATAAAATTAACATACAACAGTAATAACACCCTGGCAATACGACTCCTCTGAATGACCTATCCTGTTTTCTGTCTTTACAGTGAATTCTCACCTGAACAAAATTTTGTCTTTTCTTATACTTCTTGGGTTTGGGTTTTCGGTAACTACACCACTGGCCCTTCTTACACCATAAACCACACCCATGTTTGATATGTAAATCAGACACCACACTACCTCCCTATTGTGCCTGGTACTCCCATGTTCATTACAGCATTATTCAAAATAAGTACTGTAAGAAAACAACCTAAAAACTCATCAATGGAAGAAACCTTTAAAAATGGTATGTATATACAACAGAATATCACATCACCTTTAAAAAAAACAAATTTTGTCACTTGAGACAAGATGAATAAAACTGGAGAACCAAAAATCTATGACTTTATCAGCAGTAACAAGACATTCACTTTACCACTTATTAGTTATGATTCATAAAAAATTAAAATATTGTATCAACATTTTGGGAGGTTGATGCAAGAGGATTTTAAGTTCAAGTCAAGCCTAAGAAACTTGGTGACTTAACAATGTGTTATGTTTTTTTCAGAGAAGGACTGAAAAAATGAAATACAAAAAGGGCTGAGAATGTAGCTCAGAATAAAGCCTTGCCTCAATCCACTGTAGTGCAAAACAAAGTAAATAAATGAAATTCGTGCACATCTTCACAATACACAAAGATGGTAAAGCTATACAAAAAATTTGATTCACTAGGTGTTTAAAAATGCCTTAATTCATTCCATAGAAGGCAACTTAAAAGTTTCAATACTTTCTAGTGCTTGCAACAGATATTTCAAAGTTAAATATAGAAAAGCCAAGGAATGTCTAAATATTATATATGCAAATAAGCCAGCCAGACTGAATTCCTAAATCAGTTCCAGAAGTAAGGGGAAGACTAAAGTTTCTGCAACTGCAAACAGGGCAAAATTAAGGTATACCTCTTGTGTAACAGTTCTGCTGGTTTCACTTCAATCCTTAGACTCATATACCTTGAAGAAAACACTTTTTACGCATACTAAACATAGATTATCTTAGTTGATTTTGGTGACTGTGAATAAATACCTGACATCTACAACTTACGGGGAATGAGAGATTTATTTATCTCAGAATTTCAGTATGGCTCAGCCAATTCATGGGTGCCTAGCAAAGATGAAGGCATGTGGCAGAGACAGAGTCGGATGCAGCCCTCAAGGCATTGCAAACAGGAAGCCAAGTCTCCAGAAGGACGGAACTAGCAGAAACCCTTCCATGTATTATTCCTGTGATCTGCCCCTTCCATTCCCAGCATCAGTGTGTTGCTGCTTCCAGACTTAAGCACCTAATCCACCGCACACCTATAATCTATGATGTACCTGACACCTGTCTCCCAACACAAACCCATAATCTATCATATGGCCATAATACACCACTCCAGGCAAAGCAGCCATCTCGAAAGACACATTTCCATAGGGAATCCTTAATATCTCAATACATGAAACTTTTTCGAGGTGACATTCCACAGCCAAACTGCAATAAATCCATTTTATTCTGAAGAACCTGTCCCACGATACTTTTAGATTTTGGCAAAATTTAACATTCACCCTTACCCTTTACTTTGAGATCTACTCTTAACAACAACAACAAACAACACAAACAGCAATGGGATCAGAATCTTCACAAGTAAAAGGTTTCCTTCTCAGTTATCTGCACTTCTCACTCAATGGATCCCACCCATATTCCCACTTTGCCTCTCTCCCATCCGGTGAGTCACAAGTGGCTTTTCAGGTTATACCTACTGGGTTCTAGTTCAATTTCTTTCCATAAGAAGCATGCAAAGTCTTAGATTTTATCAACTTTTGCAAGTCTGAAGAATGTCCTGTCAAAATTGTGGTGGATGGCAGACAGAATGACAGGGAATCCTTGTTCAGAGACACAAAGGACTCAACCAGTCATAGCACAGCAAGCAGCCAAAGCTTCACTGAAACTACTTTGCTACCCATATTCCAAGAATGACAATTGGTGCAAACAAGGTGGGAGCTGCAGTCTCAGTGGATTTGTGTCATAGCTGAGCAACAATAGTCTTCAACAGACTGGTAACAAGCCTGCACATCCCTTGCCTCAGGACGCATTTCTTATGAATCTGGTCAGAACAAAACACCTGTGCCCTGTTCTTTCCTACAAGGACTTCTCCTTGCAAAGCCTCTTTGTTATATACACATATATGAATAAAGCTGTTCAAAAAAATGCACTCAATATGATAGTGAATATTTAATAAGACCCTTAACTCACTCTATCAAAGGTTTCAATTTCTTTCACTTTTTGTTCACAGTCTACTAAAGAAAATAAGATTATTAATAAAAATATATCTGAAAGAGAATTTGCAATTTTTTTGAGACAGGTCTCATTCTGTAGCCCAGACTAGTCTATAACTCACTTTGGAGCCCAGGCTAAACATCGCCTAGCAGCTATCCTCCTACCTTCAGCTCCTGAGTGCTAAGATTATAACGGTGCACCACCATGGCCAGCTTACGTGGTGCTGGGGAATCGAACCTAGGGTACTGTGCTTACTAGATGAGTGCTTTTACCACTATGCCACTCCTATAGCACCAAAATATTAAAAAAATTCTTGACAGCCCAAGATAAATGCTATGACAAGGAGTATACCGAGAGCATTTCTCAAAGAACTAAAAACAAACAAACACCACCACCACCACCAAAAAAAAAAAAAAAAAAAAAAAAAACACTTCCCAATTTTATGCCAAACAATAAAAAGCCCAGAAGGGCTAAAGCAATACTCAGCAAAAAGACATAAACAGGTACCATGGCCACATCCACACATCAGGATAAATTACAAAGCAACAGAGGTTATCCATATGCAGAAGAATTATCTAGGCCTAAATCCTTCACCACATAGTAAAACCAAATCACCATGGATCAAACAACTAAATATTAAAATGTAAAAGTGAAACGGATTGAGGAAAAACTAGGTAAAGTACATGAAGACACTAGAGTAGAAAAGGACTTTCTCAACGGAAGTTCTGCTGAACCAAAAGTAATTGCAAGAATTAACAACTGGGATTGTATGAAATTTAAAAGCTTATTGACAACAAAGCTTCTCAAACAATCAAGAGAGTGAAGAAAGAACTAAAAAAAGAGGGAAAACATCTTCGCCAGTTACTCCTCAAACAGAAGGCTAATATTTAAAATATAAAATGCACTGAAAAAATAAATTACCAAAAACAAAAGATTCAACTAAAAAAATGGAAACCTGAAAATAGACAGCTCTCAAGAAAAGAACTATGAATGAATAACAAACTCTTAATAAAACGTTCCCATAATCTTCAATTATTAGAGAAATTCAAATCAAAACAACGCTGAGGTTCCATGTTATCCCAGTGACAATGGCTAATACCAATAACTCAAAAAAAAAAAGATGTGCCAGAGAGGGTGTGGTGAAAAAAGAAGCCTACATTGCTAGTGGTATGGTAAACTGGTATAAGTAATATGGAAATCAGTATGGAGATTACTCAAAAAACTGAAAATAGATATTCCATTAGATCCAACTCTACCTGGTCTATCTCTTCAAAAGAGGTAAAAGCATGTTCATAAGTGCAAAATTCATCACCAGGAAATAAAAGAAGTTATCAAAATATCCATCAACAGGTAAACAGATTAAGAAATGTGGTAAAAGAACAGAGTTACTAAGTACTACCCTGACAAAAAGAAATTTTGAGTCATTTGTAAGCAAATGGATGCACCTTGATTAACGTCAGACTTAGTGAAATGAACCTGAGTAGAAAAACAAGATAACGTATGGTTTCTAGAACAATAAATTCCAAAGAACAAACACGTACTAGAGCACACCAAGCGACATGGAAGGAAGGAGGGAGAAGAGGAACTTGTCCAAATGCAGAGGGGTGAAGGATGTATGGGGAGGTAGGGAGAAAGGAGGAGAGTGGATGTGGAGTTGACACAGTACCTATGTGCACCCATTTCTCAAGCTGAATGTAACTACTATATGTGGCAAATACACAATAATAAAAAGGAGAACTTAGAAAAACTTGATTGGTTAAGAAACAAAAATAACACTTTAGGGAAAACATTTTACACTTCAGTGTTGATGGTGGATTTCAATGTGGGAAGATTAGCAGCACAGACACTCACTAAAATATATATTACTGTGGCCATACATGCTGATATGCATGTGTAGTCCCTGCTATTCAGGAAACAACTACAGTGGGTATGTATGCCAAATGGACAAATAGGTTTTTTTTTTTTTTTTTTATCTAGTTTACTTCCATTTTCCTTCTTTCATACTTGCCCTCTTCCAGCAGTAGTTCTTCCAAAATTAAACTGGTTTTAGGGGCTAGAGGAATGGCACAGAGGTTAAAGGTCATGCCTAGGAAGCACAAGACCCTGAGTTCAATTTCCCAGAAGGACACAAAGGTTGGTATGGTGGTGCATGCCTGTTACCGCAGCACTCAAGTGGATAGCACTGTGTCCAAGGCCAGCCTGGGCTACACCAGTGGTTCAGGACAAGCATGGGCTATAGGGCAAGAAGACGCTGTTTGAAAGAGAAAGAAAGAAAGAAAGAAAGAAAGAAAGAAAGAAAGAAAGAAAGAAAGAAAGACAGACAGACAGAGAGAGAGAGAGAGAGAGAGAGAGAAAGAGGGAGAGAGGGGGAGGGAGGGAGGGAGAAGAAATTTTAACTCCAAAAGGATTCATTTAGGCTTCATATTTTTATAAAACCTTAATTTACCAAAATAATATCAAGAATTAGTCTTAAAAGTATTGCCTGGGCCTTAAATTTACTAAAGTTATTTATAGAAAAAAATGACAGTCTTGGGAATTACCTGAGAAATTTCAGTCCTTGATGTGTTTTACTCAAAAAGATATTTCTGGGGAGAAGACAGACTTAAGATAGTGTCAATTCCATGATAGAGAATAATTCACTTTATTTATCCAGGTAACAGCCCTAACAGAGGGTAATTTCACTTCCCTTAATTTTATTTATCCAGGTGAATGGATGGCCCTAATGGAGAGGCTGGAGAAGGGGTCGGAAGAGGTGAAGGTGGGAGGCTATGAGGGAAAGAGTGAGCGAGCACACTGCTCCCCCTGGTCCCCTTCTGCAATTTCCCCAGGAACTACCTAGTTCATCTTCCTCCCACCCTGTGAATCCAGACTGTCCCCTCTGTACCCCGTGCAACTACCCAGTGATGACGTCACAGCGACCCCTCAGACCTCAGGGCAGCGACTCTCCATTTGCCAGGGCTTGGGGGCACGCTACTGGCACACGTGACCACAGTCTTCTGCGGCTAAGGTGACAGTTTCTACTTTTCCATTTTTCGGTGGAGAGGCCCAGGCAGGCGTCCTTGCCCTTGGAACCTTAAGTTCCTGGCAGAGCGGTAAGGATGGTCCCCAGCAGCGTCCCGGGTCCCACAGAGCCTCAGGTAGAGTCCAGAACTATCGCCAACCTTTCTTTCCTCTCCTGTCCCGCCCTCTGCCGCCCTGCGTCCCCCGGCCTCCCCCTGGGCTCCCCTTAGGCCATGGGAGCAGCCCTTGTTCCCGCCCCCCTTCCGTGAACTCAGCCCCTCTCCTCTTCCTCACGCCAGGGTCGCAGGCGTGCCCGCACCAGGCACCCGGTCACGGCCAAGGTGGGTCTGTCCTGAGCTGAGGAAGATGGCCCTCATGCGGATCCAGAAGGAGCTCCAGGGCCTGAACAAGGACCCACCACCGCAGTG